>LQNS02000231.1:6242721-6254104 GCA_001587735.2 Parhyale hawaiensis
TTTTTTTGTGTGATGATCGATCTATGCCTTTTTTATATGTTAGCCTCTATGTTTGATTTTTCCTTGTTAGTAAAATAACGCAAAATGTTATGAATGGATTTTGATGAAACT
Source organism: Parhyale hawaiensis (assembly GCA_001587735.2). Taxonomy (NCBI): domain Eukaryota; kingdom Metazoa; phylum Arthropoda; class Malacostraca; order Amphipoda; family Hyalidae; genus Parhyale; species Parhyale hawaiensis. The sequence goes on from LQNS02000231.1 coordinate 6,242,833, forward strand.
AACAGGAATTGTTAGTAGCGTTGAAAGACAAATGATTACAGTTGGTGATACTCAGATGGTCTGGCTGTGTGTTTGATTAGTGTTTGTCAAAATGTTGTTAGCAGCATAACTCGAAAAGTTATGAACGGATCTTCATCATAATTACAGAAGCTGTTAGTATTTTCAAAAGGCACAAATGATTAGATTTTGGTGTTGATACAGAAAAAATCATAGTTTCAGAACTGATTCTGATTTTGCATAACCGTTGCCTTACTTGGCGGCAGTACGCGCTCTCAGAGTGCTCTAGTTGGGAATAATCATCCTATGCACTTTGAAGTCAACTGCTACTCTGCATCGTCTGGAGCAGGAATAATTCTACCCAGTGCTCATTTTATAAATCTCGACAGCTGTTAAGTGGATGATCAAATTTCTGACTATCTTCTCCCCATACAGGATTTTCTACCCTAGATAATCTCAACGAGAATTAGTATGTTTCTAAAGCCTAGTTCACAGTGAGCCTCATGTAGCGCTTAGCCAAGCACTATTGTAGCTTCTCCTTGGGATTATTCCCATGATGTCGTCAGGTGCTAAAACCGTGGGATTTTGGAAAACGTTCGGAGAACAGTTAAGAGAAATCACGATTAAATACGATACGTGTATAAAAGTCGGTAGTCCCAATGTATGAACGATTGGGCCGACAGCAGTGGAAACTATTCACGGTCACAGAGTGTAAAATGGCCCGACTGGTTTGAGTTCTCTACTCACATAATGAAAAGTTAGGTTTCATTAGTAAATTGTTGTTTTAATAGCGGTCACTATTTAATGTCCAATTTAATCGAAATTACATTCTAACCCTACAGTCAGTTGAGTCGCGCTTGAAACATGCGGGTAGCGAACTGGTACCAATCAAGCCATAGTACGCACAGTGACCGAGTTATGTTTTATCTGTGGAATTCTGAAAGATTTATCTAAAGTTTGCTCTACGTTTTTGGTTGCAGATTGCACATATATTAATGAAACCGGCAAAAATATCAGCTGTTTTTAACAGCCATCTAAAATTTTTAATGATGTGCTAAGATGTTGGGAAAAATCCCAAAGAGAGGCCTAACTTGCGCTTTGCCACGCGCTGCACAGCGCTCAATGTGAACTGGGCTTAACTCATGTCGCGTCGAGCACCACCGTTGTACATTTTGTTTTCAAAACACCTTGTCTTTCTGTGTGGGAAAAAGTAGGCAAAAATTATGAATTTTTGTTTGCTTCTACATGCTAGTAGAAATCATATGAATGAAGAAGTAATATAATAATCCAAGAACACCTCCCGCCCGTGGAGAAATAAATGCCCAATAAATAAATAAATAATAAATAAGTTACGCAAGAGAATCGTTATCATTTGCATTCCTACTTGCAAATTTCTTGGAAATTAATTGCAATGTCGCACTAAAACTTTTCTAACATATAAAAACTTAAATAATCAGTGAACAGCAGCAGAGGTGCAGGCGATTTGCACGATATTGGGCAGAGCTCAGTAACAGGCGTCCAACATGTCAACTTCTTCAGGGTAATCTGAGAAAAACGTAATTGAACGAGAGAGTTCAGACAAAATTTTCAGATAATCGTGACATTTGGTGAAGAACGCATAACTGTGGCACACTGTTTTAGATATGTATCAGGACCGTTATTAGATTCCGTATCATGGCTGAGCGTCTAACAGTGTTGTCAGATCCCATTGAATATTAGGACACATTGTATATGGTAGGAGTATCTTAATCTTCTGTAATGGAAAATTTGGAGTCCGGTTTTAGTTATAGCGAGGCTACAATAATTACGCCAAGCTATTGAATATGTTAATTCATATCGTAATGAATCCTTCCACATCAAAGCTTTGCCTAAACGCCAAGTAAAACAACGCACCGCATAGCAGCAAGCTGCTAGGATACAATACTTGTAATATTTGTTATCCATTCCTGCGCAGCCGAACTTGATATACGAATCTAAGCTGTCTACGGGATCGGCCGAAGGTAGCAAGTTGGGAGGATTGAGATCTATCAAAGTATTTCGTTTTCAGTATCGAGCTATTGGTGACGTGACATAAATATCAGCTATTTCTGCCCATATTCTGCACGCCTGTAGCATCAGGTGTAACATAGAGTAAACAACGGATTCAATAAGAAATGCAGCCTGTAAGAACTATTTAGTCGACTTACCCCAGAAAAAAAAAACTCACTGCAAATTGCAACACATTGCATTAAATTTCTTCAGTATCTGCTAGACGGCACGATGGCATAATAATCAAATATGCAAATGATAAAATATCTAGGGACAATAATATGCCTTTGTCATCATTGGTTTCAGAATTGAATACAGAACGGTTAATCTTTTATGTATGTGATACTGCTCTTTCTCTAGCACAGTGTGTATCCGCACTAATTTCAGCAATGGCAATTGTGTTAAATATAACCGTGAACATGAAATTTTACCGGATGTCGTAGGGCTAGCAATCACTAATGAGCTGCACGGCGTATTGTACTTGGTCACAGGTTCATTTATTTATTAATACAAAAATGTAAAAAAAAAGCCTGAAAAAAGCATAGAAACGACAGTCATATGTGCATTACACACAATGTTCATGTGAAGGAGCGCAAGCGAAGTTAGTTCTTAACTAGTTTAGCAGACGGAAGTTGCCAACTAATTACATGGTGCGAAAAAAGTCCCCGAATTTTGTTCAGCTAAATATGAATATAGATTAAAATCGCCTTACATAAAAACTAAATTAACAACGAGGCATTAGCTGTAATAAATATTTCTTCGTTGATCAGAATATAATAATCATTATATTTGGTTATTGAGGTTATTAAGGCCAAATACAAACTAAAGTCTGTACTAGTACTTGGTAACCAAATATAATGAATCTCGACAGACGTCCAGCCACATTTTCGATATTATAATCTCACAAAAATTCAATAAGGAAGTAAACGTAAGCTTTTGCTGAGCTTCATGTTGTGCGCTTGCTAAAGTTTAATATTAATAAACGTCTAAACGCGGAGAAAGTCACCGTTTATGACACTATGAATTGATTTAAGAGCTCGTCACTGTAGCGGCTATGGCCGTTCCGGAAGCGGACGCTGTGCTCGACCTGCGCCACCAATGTCACAAAGGCTGCACGCGAGAGGGCAGGAGATATCCGAAGTGATCCATGGGGAAAACGTCCAAACTGATAGGTATCAGTGAAATATTTATGGGAGCAGTAGAAAAACTAACCTCAAGCTTGCTAGCTCAAGCTGCGCCAACAACTTATAGAGCTGCAGTGGCAGGAAGTTTGAGTGCTACAGTCGCATATTCTACTATCTGAGATTACTTCTCTGCCTGACAATAATTTTCAATTCTTTCATTGCTTGGCTTGCTTTGTTAGCATGCCAGGTGTCTAGAAGCATTGGTGGGGGTACTGACTCTGGCCAGAAATAGGAAATTGTTGGAGGTGGGGTTGCAGCCGTCTCGTGAGCCTTACGTCTCTGATGCCATGGTTCTGATAATCTGTGATCGAGTGCAGCCGTACGATTTTTTAGGGCCAGCTGGCATTTATATGGAGCACGCACCATTGCATGGGAATTCCCCAGTTGGGGTATAGCGGCAAGCTGACTTGACTTTATCTTTACCTCTAGCAACAGAAGCGAACTGGCAGAGCTCAGTTTCTTTTGAACTTTTTAAAGGTTGGCATGCGAGAAGAAGAGCTCGTCCCTTCTGACGACAAGCAGCCCACAAGCAGAATGCAATGCACAGAATGACAGAGTGCTTGGAAAACAACGTGAAGACAACGCAAGCGATATGATAAAAAAAAAAATTAGAATTATTAGAAGCGGGCCTCTGTCGTAGTTTGGGTGACAAACGTAAACTCACATGCTCGTATTGATGACATGGTTTTGTTCCTGTTCTTCATGAAAAATACATACTTCAAAACTGATGCGCTCATGTTGCAGCAAGACGGCGCACCATCGCACACGTCCAAGCACTTCAGGAGTGGTGGCCAGCCAGTTTTCCCAACTTCTTGAGTATGGAATCAGTATGGAATCGTGGCCTCCGTCAACCCCAATTTGATTCCCCTGAAATCTAGTGTTAGGTTGATTTTAAAGTCTGATGCTTTTGGACCGCCCCAGTCCAATATCGGCGACTAGGATTTCTCCCCGAAGAAGGCATGGAACTAAATTTGGTAGGAGGAGCATCGTGTATCAGTGAAGAGTTTCAAGGACCGACTTCAAATGGTAATCAGGGTAAAATGAGGCCGTATTGATAGACTCGGACAATGTTTACTGACACCCTTTGTTCTATAAAGTGTTCAACAGTGTTTCATTTCCTTTCCCACTTTCAAAATATTAACGATTTGCCGTAATTGCGCCAAGAATTTCTTTCCATTTTGATACATAGCAGAGCGCGTAACATGAGGCAGACATCACTAGCACAATTCTGCTTGAGGCTCCATCCGTCCGTACGTCCATCCATGTGTCTGCACATTACGCTTCTTCAGTATTAGCGGAAGCTTCAACTAGCAAGAAGCTCTGATCTTAACTGGAAGAAATTAAAAAAAAATTCAGTCAGTTTGGAAGGAAAGACATGAACTTCATTTTACCGGTATCATGTACCGTACTGGTTTTCATATTTTGTTTACGTTACTGAGGTTACAAAATGATCCAAATATTGGTGAATTCGTAACCATGATACAATGCAAAGCGAGCTGATTTGAGCTGCTTTATTCTAAAGCATTTTCAAAGTGAAAGCGCGATGTTTAAAGAAACCACGTAAACTGACAGAAAAAGTGTTTTCATGATCATGAATCAATATTGGAATAAGTAAGCTCAGTGTCGTATTTTGTGGGAGACCTATCGAAAATAAAGTGCAAACTGTAAAGCAACCACAGGTAATGCAATAGAATTGAAATTATCAAATAATCGATGAAAAAAGGAAATGTTAAAAATGTGAAAATGTACATAATGTTATCTTCAGACGATGAGAAACAAAGATTAGCGATGGCGTGTAAGTATAGAAGAAAAGCAACAAGAAAAGTACCTCCGATGACTGAGACTTGGAATACACGGGCTACGCTGAGCTCGCTACGTAGGAGTTGGAAAGCGGAAACGCTCCACGTTCCTGAAACAGATGTTTCGTGAGCTTGATAACAGTTGAATCTATTAAGACACACCAATTCCAAACATGTACAGTTGCGAATTGGAACTCTATAAAAATTCAAGGATCGAGTCTAAACTAAAGCAAGTACACTCACTGTAGCGGAATAGCTACCGCGGCTCGGTGTTTAAGGTTTTTTGAATACAATAATATTAGATAAGTCGAAGCTGCATACACAGCAACGTAATGAGAAGGACAGGGAGAAACGTTCCCTTGTTTCAACTCTCTTGTGCAAAAGACTGAGGTTAGACGCAGTTCGTAAGGATTAAGGGTCATGCGCATTTATGTGCTAGGTTAGGTTAAGTTGAGCTGCATTAGGTCGAACTAATATGAGTCATAATAGCGTAGGGCAGGAGTGCTGCATTTCAAATGTGAGAACATTAGCTAACCGTGCAATTTTCACGGGTCCCGATAATATTAAATACAGTATATCTTTTCCAATTACGTTTGAGATGCATGAGATCCTGACTCTTTATTAAATTAAGGTTAAAGGAAACTATCGAAAATCATTTGTTTCCCATTCGGCCACTGCGTTTAAGTTCAACTCCTGTATATTAAACTTCTTTGTGCAGGAAACTCATCACGCACTGTCGGCTCACCACCAATCCCTCATTTCTCAGAAGCTCACGCATTCAAATTCTGCATATTGCCTGGCATTGTGATACGGTGCCGATATGACTCGCACTGCACTGCGAAAATATCGACAGCAGCCCTGCAGCGCTCTAAAAGCCCAACACCAGTAAGCCTAAATCGAGAACGGCTTACACGTCAGATGTGGCAGTTCTGCCATTACTCAGAATATTGGCATGCATTTGAATCTCAATGAGAGATTATTCAGGATTAATATTGATACGCGATTTGAACTGCTATGCAGAGCCCCTCGAGCGCTGCAACAAAGCGTATTTCAATCTACAGATTAACCTTGAAATCCACAATACCGAGAGCCAGCCGGCTCTGGCGGCCCGATTTGTTTTTCATGCGGCGAATTTGAGCAAAGCTGCGGATATTATGGGCGGCGCGGCTTCGACGTTTTTTACATCGGATCGTCGCCGGATATTCCGCTCTCACACCGGAATTTCAATATCCGGTTTGTCGCATGACTGTCATACATTGTGCCTTCGTTTCACGGGAATGGTGCTCATTATTCTGGGAATGCATGCGCAGGCCAATACCACGCGGCATTCGGTGCATTGCCGCGAGTGAAAGCGACTTTACTGAGGCAAATGAGCATTTTCCGGCCTGAAAATATGGGCGCTTTAGGAGATTTCTAGCGCTTTGGTGGAGCAATGCAGAGCGTCAGCATAACACTGACTAGTGTCAGATAATAATCCTTTGCACTGTTGAGTGAATAGCTGCTGCGAATCTTGAAGGAAGGGTGAGCAGAGCAAGATTGCGGTTACGAGCAACACGTGGCGATCAGATTACGACAGAAAACGATCGCACTGCGATAGAATACTCCACGAAGGAATATGTATAATTTTGTTACTACGAGTATGACTATGATAAAAGGAAGGCCACATCACTCCTGTGTGGGAGTACTTGTGGTAAGCAGCACTAAAAATATGTAAAGACTGGGAAAAGGGGTCCAAAATTTTATTATTAATATGTAGCACATAGCCACTCACCTTCCTGTCTATTCTGTAATTGGTGCGCTTTGTAAATTATCTCTCTATAGCCTTATATACGCTGTAAATTGTTCGCAACACTTTTCACGGGAGCACCTGTCGAGATACAGTAGTTCAAAAAGAATAACGCAGCTCCAAGACGTCGTACAAGTCTCAATCTTATCAGCACTGGAAAGGTAGAAGAGTGCGCCGAGTTGGCCAGGTGCCACATAGCTTCGCATTGGTTCAGAGCTCTACTTCATTTCATTTTATGGTTATTACTAGTTGCTTGAATCATATATACAAAGTTCTCCGTCATTCCTCCGCTGCTGTGAGTTGTCCGTCATTCCTCCGCTGCTGTGAGTTGTCACATGTGATCCGCTTATGAGCGAGTGGACAGTTTTGACCACTGATAAATTCTCTTTATGGGAAAAAATGCGCTCTTATGGGGTTTGCAAGTTGAGCGTTGGGCGTAATTATTATAATTAAAATTTCACACTCGAGCCACCCCGGATAGGTGCAGGTATAACACAACACTTGGAAGCCTAAATTACAGCTAAAGAAAGTAAAATGTCATTAACAACTGACTTAAACGCCTGCAGGCCAACACGACTGAAAGTCGATGCCGGCAACGAATTTCAATCCTCGCCAGACCAGGGCACGAAACACCGACTGAACTGACGAATTCGGCATCTAACATTCTCGAAAGTGAAAGAGTGTGCGTCAACCGCAGCACGTGTAATCCTTGTGAAGACCTTGAGGGCAGGGACAGAAGAATACAGCCAATGTCTGTCATTGTTGTACACCTTATAAAATATACAGAGTCCGGCCACCTCTCCTATGGGGCAGATTCACTAGATTATTTTTAGAGCACAGCCTACTGGCTCAACTAACAAATTGGTCCAGCAGATGCAAGTGACTCAGTAGCTGAAGCCCACACCGGTGAGCAATACTCCAACACAGGCAGAAAAAAAAACATAAAAACATCTGCAAACAACCTCACTGTCACCAAACGCAGAATTCACTTCACGCAGGAGTCCAATCTTACTGGAAGCACGTGACTCCATTGGCCTAACATGCAGCTCAAAGTAAGCTTCTCATCAAAGACAGCACCAATCGAGCATCTCCAAAATGTTGGACTCCTGAAGCAAAGTGTCATTTATCTTCAGATGAGGATGCTGCGGTAAAAGTGTCCGATACCGACTGACAGGCATAGGCTTAATCTTACTGACATTCAACCACAGTGCCACAGTCCATACTTTTACTATAGTATTATTGTTAAGAAAAACAGCCAGATTTACCTTTTAGGGAATATAAATGGGTCATACATGTCACGTAACCTCACCTATATAATGTATCCGAATTTCTTTGAGCGAGCTCTTTCGAGGCATTAACCATCGCATCTAAAGAGCACAGGTATGTTGCTATATGCTGAGGTGGACTAGTGTAACTTTTTCCTTGGGTCCCAGTGCACAAATTATAACGCCTTTTGGCGAAGGAAACACTGCAAGAGTATGATTTCACTCCAGGACCATGTTGATGTGACTATTCGCTAAGAATAGCAAGCGCAAGCTAGCAATGTGTATAAAATTGATTTGCATCTACATCTGTGAATGTGATTTGTTTCCCATAATTACCTCGTGATGCTATGTTAGTCATAATACAGCTTACGCCTCACTGTTACTATTTTACTTCTTTCAGTTATAATTATATTGTAAGGAAGGTTACCATCTTCTGTTACTCGTATGATCATGTGCGTTGTGTTAGAATATAGGGTCTAATACTACCAGAACCGTTGTGTTTATGACTAGGCTGTAGTACCCTATATACCGTCATGTATGGCCGTGAGGAAGTTCTGATGACACTTATGCATTGACCATAGTCACCATGCCATCATTGCCAATATACTTATGAAGGCTGCACAATAACAACCAACTTAAATTATCATATGAGATGAGTACTCTCTGCTTCAGTTCAGCGGAGTAACACAATCATTCCTTTCCTGCCGTCATATAAAGCGTGAAGTTTATTAGCAAGCAGTCATGCATCGCTGTAGTTAAATTTCCGTCCGTGATCGAAAAACTGTTTCGTCAAAGGAATGATGTAAATAAAAAAAAAAATACTGTAAATCCACTCCAAGCTGAAAAATGTCTTTCCCTGTATGTTTCGATGATCATCTAATCAAGTTTTACATCATGAACTGAGTATGCATAGTTTCGTTGACGGAATAAAGTAAAATTCAGTTGCCATCAGAACGCTAACTTAACGCTGTCACTTGGATGCAGGCAGACGCTTGTGTCACGCGTGCAGACAATATTCCATTTTCATGCGTGTATATTATATTAATTACATTTTTTATGCAGTAAACAACAAACCTCCTTAGTGGAAGTAATTAAGTCTCTTCCCAAACGAAACTTAATTACATACAGCGTAATTCAGGTTAGATAAGATTATTGGCTAGTTTACGTTATTTTTGCAAAATTATAGAAAAAAAAGAGATATAGAAGACTGGAGCCGCAACCAATTGAAACCATCCAACAATAAAGATTTTCAAATTCCAGTTAATATTGTAGGCGTGTCTACCTCCTTCAGTGTGCAGTATTACATTAGTATAGCGAGAAAACTTTAAAAGAGTTTGACTTATTTCCTTCGAAAGCTTCCCAACTTTTGAGGTACTTGTCTATGCCATTCATCTTTGCCGCTTCAGGGAGCAGCGCCCACTGTCAGCTTTGCGTCGGCAGGGCGGGTTTTGAGCAAGAAACAAGGCTAGCGCGTAGACACGAGCAGAGCAACAGGCGTTAGGAATTACCGCTTGGATTATATGCACTACCAGTTGAAAGGCATACCTCACAACGCCATATGTTTTGCAACGCATGCAGTAGCTCTTGATTTCTTGAATTCATTCAAGTCTTAATATTCACTCGATCAGAAGGTAAAAACACTGCACTTTCAGCAACGTTCTCTGGAGCATAAAAGTTTTCTTTTTAGATCCATCTTCTTCTCATTAACATTGCATAGTTATTATCAGCTGTGGTGAAGCGACAGCGGTAGCTGTCTAGGAATGGCTTTGATACCTACCTGTGCATAAGAGGGCTGACTGCCATCTCATCATCTAATCTGTTGTTATTGAGAGTGGTTACTTTGTGCTGAGATGCGTACACAATTAGTTTGTTTCAATTCTTTCACCGTTACCTTGTAGGTAGACACAACAGTTGAACTGGTTAGCAGCTACCCTGACGTTAAACGTTTTTAACTTTTTAAATGATTTCTTTTTCGTTAACACGTATCTTGTTTTTTCGCGATGCTTATTTTTTTAGCCATTTTACCGTAAAAAGTTGGTCCATGTCGAAATTTATGCGCAAGTCAGGCAGATCAGTAAGCGGAGGACACATCAGATTATAGTGAAATGCTTGGCCACGAATTTCAGCAAGAAATCACATCAGAGAGAAATTACATTTTGTCTGTCATTTTTTGTTTCTACCAGGGTAATGCTGGACACTTCAATGGCTGTCTGTGTTCGGATGGACTCTAATTTTTTATTACTTTCGAGAAAAAGGTTATGTCATGGTTGTAGTTTGTCTCTCTATTTATCTATTATTTATCTGCCTGACACTAAAATAGCTCAAAAAAATTATCGATTGACCTTTGTGATATATAGAGTGATTTATGAGGTACGTTAGGAGGAACAAATCGCTAATTATTTCAACACTCTGTTTGTCTGCCTCTTTTTTCTTGGTACATTAACTCAAAAATTTACTGATGGATTTTTACGAAATTTGTACGAATTGTAAGGCATCTTACGTAGAGCAAATAACCAAATATTTTGTGATGATCTGTTTGGCCGTTTGTTTGTCTGTGCGTTTGAATTTATGTTTGACAGCGACATAACTCAATAATTTTCATAGGATCACCAAGAAAATTAGAGGAGCTGTCATAACTGTCAAGAGGCACAAATGCCAGAATTTTGGTGATAATAAAAAGTAAAGCCAAGATTCAGGACCAGTTCAAATATTACGTTAACATTGTCTTGCTTGGCAGAGGTATGCGTTCTCAGAGCGCTTCTCTAGTATAACATGCACCCGCTTGAAATGATGTATAGATGTAGAGTCCTTCTCTTAACCTATTGTGCACCGCTTAAACTTGGAAGATATATATAAAAAAGGAAATTTTTGAGAAAAAACAGTTGAGCCAATCCTTAATTTGCACAGGCTTTCTACAACGGAAATAATAGACACTAGCTGGACCCGTGAAAATTTTCACGGTTTACCAACTTTATTTTGAGTGTTTGGAAAATTTCCTTCTTAGACCGGTATGCTTGTTGTTGGATTTTAATGTAATTATTTGCACATCTAATTTAATCGTGTTTATTTTTGCAAATCGGTAGTTGCCCTCCTGGGGGTAGTTAACTTCCAAGGGGTTGTTGTCCTCCTAGGGGTCATTGTTTTCCCAGAAGGTAGTTGTCCTTCGAATTTAAGGGGTAGTTTACCTCCTATTGGGACAGTTGTCCTCCAATT
>LQNS02000231.1:6295446-6306159 GCA_001587735.2 Parhyale hawaiensis
AGTAAAACAAAACTAAATAATTTTTTTTTGTTGTTAGGTATATATCCTTAGAAGGTTTTATTAGATTTTTGAAAATGGGAGGATGCTTCCGAAACGTCAAACTTTTATATTAGTTCATGTCGACTTCATTTCAATTTTATAAAAACTAAACAGAGTAAGTGCGCTGCTGCAGAAACTGTGAGATGCGCCCGCATGGGTCTCAGGCGGCATGCTGAGGTAGCAACGAGCTTGGCGCACCTCCAAACAACAACAACAACAAAAAATACAAACTTATGGAATGCTACACACAAATGAGATTCCTGTGGCTGTTCAGAAATTAATTTTATCAGACCATGGAACGCAATACTATTGCAAGGGCAGAGTGCATTTACACCGCAAATGCCTCCTATTCCAGACGCATCTCGTCTTAGCTGGAGCAAGTGTACGGAAAGTAACTAGTTTCTTACTGGCGGCAATTGCGCTGTCTTTATGTCCACACGCACACTGACTTGCCTGCTCTCGCGCGGTCTCCAAGTCTTTGCAATTCTAGCCCAGTCCTCGCGCTGTAGATCCGTTAATTCTAAGCTAATCCCGTTGCTCAATTGCCAACCCAAACTGCCGCTACAATATTGAAAGGCTAAACCCGAGTTGCTTCCTGATATTGCATCCCGTGCGGCGGGTGTTACACTTCATATTGCCTGCTCTTCCGAGCGATGTGCTGGCTTGCTTACTTGCAATATCAGCGGATCTCGCCCAATTGTTGCAAGTGCAATGAATATTTGCAGGGACGATGAAAACAAACAATTCAAATTGTAGTAACACCATCAGCTGTTGGCAAATTTTACCCTGCTGCGCTAACATTACTTTAATTGTAGGAAAGAACAGCTTAGGAAGCAATGGTTTCAACTTACGAATTTTCTTGTTTTGCACTTCCAAGTTTGATTAATAGTAGCTAGGCAGAAATTGGTACCTGGCAGACCCTCGGGCTTTCCACGAGCGAGCAAAACCTCATCAGCTTAGGTATAACACTCCCTCGGGCCGGTAGTGCAACCCAAATGAAGCATTATGCTATACCGGGAAGTCCGAAGCACTGCCAAGGAAATTCCAGCAGAAAACCATTAACAGTTGACTGAAACACCTGCAGGCCGACATGATCAAGAGCCGATCACGGTAATGAAGTCTAGACCGAAGCGGACCGGGACAGAAAACACCAACCAAGAAAATCGTCGAATTTGGCACCTAACAGTCCCCAACGTATACGAGTGTGCATCAGTCGCACCACGTCCAAGGACCTTGAGGGCAGGGACAGAAGAATACAGCCAATGCCTTTAACTGTTGTACACCTAATTAGACATACAGAGGCAGGTCACGCCTCATCTATGGGACAGTTTCACCAGATCGTTCTCAGAACACAGCCTGCTGGCTGAGCTCGCCACTCGGTCCAGCACATGCAAGTGCCTGTCAGCTGCTGAAACCCAGACCAGTGCGGCCGGTACACTGAAACCCAAAAGTTTATCGGCCGTTAAATACAATAATTATTAGAATTCTTTGTACAGAATTTCTGATGAACCTCTTTACCGTTACTGCTTGTGGTAAGCATTTTGTAGCAAAAGATGTATAATATCTGGTAGCATGATCATCTATTAATTCAACAGAACTTGCAATCGGTGCCAACAAACGTTCGATACGGCAGAGTTACCATACTGTAGCAAAATCCCGAGGTAATTTTACAACGGTGACCTGACATTTATTTCTTTTATGGGGGGGGAGGAGGTGGTAACCCACTAGTTTGTAAGTTGGCTCAATGTGGCTACCACGTGGCTACTACATTAGCAACGATCTAAATGCAGCGCTAGAACATGGTGCACAGCAGCTTGTTCTTTCCGGGATTTGACTAGGCCCATGGAACTGCAATTCGTCGAACATGTCTAGAATCACTCGGCCACGCCCTATAGGTAACCGACGAATAATATTCCTGTGCGTCAGAGTGGTTCTCTTGTCTTAATGAAAGAATCTTCCTTTTCCGTAGGAATATCGTTATTTCAAAATAGAATAGTAAAAGTAACAAGAAGCAGCAGCAGCATGAAAGTTTAGAAGCACTAAATTCATATTCGGAGTTTATAGCTTCATAGGTACATCACACAATTAGAAAAGTAGCTTTCACTGTACGTTTCGGTGAAAGTATTCAAGTTGTAAAATAAAGGAAAATATATGGATACGAAGTTAAAGTTGTTTGATTCAATGAAAGTAACAAAGCTGAGATCAGTAGCATGATCAAATAAAAAAATACCTACATCGTCTTCCAATGGTCGACTTTGCAAATTATCTGTATAAAATATATGCAAACTTTTTTCGATCAACCAGAGCACATGGTGCCCTTGTGAAGACAAAGTAAAGCACCATATTGTAGGAGAGAAGACTCGAATCAAAATGAAAACAGTGAATAGTGCGTATGTTGCAGAAGCAGCCGTTGGGTTATCTTTACCTGTGAATATTTTGCGCCAATTACATTTCGCAATGGATGATACAGATTTTCGTTTGGGCCAAAAAACTTGGATTAAAGTGCCACCCTGCGTATCCAAGATACGAAGCTGCAATTCATGCTCCTATAGTGATGCTTCACTGCCAAATGCACTCATTGTGCTGCTTCTCACCGAACAGGCGGCAGCATGAGCATAATACTGCCCGGCAGAAATAAAGTGAGACGCGCTGAGCCGTTCCTTCAGCAAAATTTATGTTACAAAGCATCTAAAAAAAATTGCAATTTCTTCACTGTTACATATGACAGCTAAGCAAAACTAACTAGCATATCAATTAATGATAACATCATTTATATATATCCTAATTACAATGATTGATATACATAGTATTTAATTGTGTAGAGGGTGTAGCATGACTTTGCCAAAACCGTACCATAAACATCTGTTTTTTGAACCTTGTCATGAGCTTAAGCAACTTGCGATCGAATCGTACAGCGGCGTAATCTATGTAATACTTGCGGAAAGCCATTCTACTCGCTTATCGTAATGTATCATTCTAATAGGTAAGAAGTCTACATATATGTGTAAAGTACTGTTTTGCAGCAAAATTATATTTGACTGTTTAATATTCTCTGAAATACGTTTCTTTAAAAGCGTGAGTTGAAACTAAGCCATTATAACCGATTGAACCGAGCCATTATAACCGATTTGTTTTACATCCTCACACCACCCACGGTTATAATGGCTCGGTTATAATGGCTCTGTTATAATGGTTCGGTTATGATGGCTCGGTTATAATGGCTCAATTATAATGGCTCTGTTATAATGGCTCGGTTATAATGGCTCAGTTATAATGTCTCTGTTATAATGGCTCGGTTATAATTATTTGGTTACAATGGCTCGGTTATAATGGCTCTATTATAATGGCTCTGCTATAATGGCTCTGCTATAATGGCTCGGTTATAACGGCTCGGTTATAATGGCTCAGTTATAATGGCTCGGTTATAATGGCTCGGTTATAATGGCTCGGTTATAATGGCTCGGTTATAATGGCTCGGTTATAATGGCTCGGTTATAATGGCTCAGTTATAATGGCTCGGTTATAATGGCTGGGTTATAATAGCTCGGTTATAAAGGCTCGGTTATTATGGTTCGGTTATAATGGCTCGGTTATAATGGCTCGGTTATAATGGCTCGCTTATAATGGCTAGGTTTCAATTCAACTCACGCTTTTAAAAAAACGTATATCAAGAGAAGATTAAACGGTCAAATATAATTTTGCGGCCAAGCAAGACTTGATCTTTTTGGTTGTTGTCTGAAGGAGCAGCAGCAAATGCTTCGGAAACGTACCTGTGAAGTTCCACCTTCAGTCGCCAGGCCGACCGCTCCACCGCCGGCACGCATTACCAGAAAGAACGGCTGCTAAACTTAAAAATATTTTACACAAAAGAGAAAGAAACGTTCCACTCCACGATGTCTGCACAAATTGTTACTTTGTAATTACTGTAACAGTAGTGGTCGTTGCGCAACACAGGCTGTTTGCTATCGTATGCAGGCGCAGGAATGCGTCCATAAAAGTAGTTCGCAAAAATGGAACGTAAACTTAGTTTTGTTGTCGTAAACAACCTCTGGCAACAATAATAATATGAATACCCATCTGTTGGGCTGGTCAATGCTCAGAGAACGATACCAATCGATAGCTCGGCTTCCAAACTGAAATAAGACAGAAGAATTTATATTTTTCAGCGTGCCGTGTTTTTGGTAAGACTTTTTGCAGTTCTAATGTCTGTATTGATTCTACGCTGAATATTAGACTGCTAACAGCAATGCCTACATAGTAAATATAACCTAACTATATACTGAAAGATATAGCCTAATGATTGTCGACAAACGCTACAGTATATGCACATCTTGCAATGATAATAGACTACTCTGCATAGCCAGACAAGATCCTGATAATATTAGATACGAATATTGTTGAACCAGCACACAGAAGAGCCCCCATCAATAAGCAGAGAATGTGCGTGTATGGCGGCATTGTGTGCTGTCATAGCAACACGACACCAATGCCAATATGAGCTCAGCAGAGCTGCTGGGCTGGACCTTCGGACTCTCCACAACATGGAGAAGATTTTGCAAAGGAAGACGTAAGACGTCGGTTTATTGGTGTGCACCTGGCGGCGGACTGCATACCCTGCAAGTATCTGGAACTTCTGTAAAAGCATTTAAACCTCAGCGGGAAAAACTGGGAAGAGGAAATGGTTCCCGAAGAAAAACAGCCGAGAGTGTTGTGAAGCGAAACATTTCAACGACCGGAGAAGGCAATCTTAGAAGAGATTGATAAGTTCGCTGAAATGAAACTCAACTCAGTAGCGTTGCCAAAAATATTTAATGACGATTTCAAGCCAATTTTTAAGGCTTCCATGCCAGCTCAAAAGTGGGAAGTTAATCGAAAACTAGTAAATTCACTGCCCCAGCTGTAGTTTCGAGATCATTTAAATCACAGTAGATATCTTCCAGTAAGGGACTTGTTGCATATTTCGTCGCACCGGTTGTAATTTGTGACTACTAATAATGCGACAGCCATTACTGACAACTATGGCTGACTGGGTAAAAAGTCTACCCAGGCTGATGGTGTACACTTTGTGTAAAGGACACAAAGACTGGGCAGAAATGGTCAGAGGCACGTTCGCAACCATTAAGACTCGTCACCGTCAACCTTTAACGTCCAAATAAATCACCAATATTGTGTACTAATAGCCATATTTGTACTATGCGCAAAGGAAAAACGTAAACCATAAAGGGTTATCGAAGAGGCTTTCCAATAGCAACCGCGATTCTTAAAGCAGCGTATTATACTTCCCTGCAGGCCTTCAGTCGGAGCAGCGACCACAGCTAATGCTAAAGCCCCGTTACTAGAACCTATCGAGTGTGTAGTCCGCTTGGGAGGAGCAGTATCGTGCTTTACTCAAGTTTTAAGAAACAGGAGAATCTATATGAACGACTAACATATGAAGCTATTTTTACAATAATTATATCTACGAAAAAAAGAATGACAGCAAAGAACTAAGCAACCTCAAAGCTACTGGCGCCCATCGGAATTGTGAGATATGCACAGTTTTATGATTGCTAACGGCCGATCTTTGTGAAGTAAACGCATTTGAGAGAAACAAGACCGGTAATTGTATTACTGTTCTAGCAGGTGATAGTTCATGTCGACTGAGCTGAATTTCTGAACACTGAAGCTTGTTTGTACTACACAGCCATAAAATAATTGTTAGAGTATTTTGTGTTTCAGTCCGTCCGATGTTGCCAGTGACGTAAATATGGTTTAAGAATCCTATGCTGCTTAATGCCCTTCGGATGTCTTTATAACACTTTAATAACATTTTCCACTCACCAGACAGAAGATTGACTCACTAGTAATGAACGGTGCGGGACATTCCCATCAAACGTGATAATGGAAATTTCACATGATACCATCACTTTCATGACAAGATAAGTTCTTTGCAAAGAAACTGTAATGACGGTCGCGTTGACAAGCGATCTGTTAGGCACTATTACTATAATCACAGTTAATGTTGAACGGCCCCTTCACTAAATCTCTCCTACCGCCCGCACGTGAGACGCTTTGAAGCGGAAATATTCAAATTTTACGAGACATCTCACTGAAATAACACAGGCTGGTAAAGAGTGAGAAAGAGCAAGAATTGCTCCGGGTGTCAAGGCCATTCTTCGCATAAATTGAGTTCAGGTCTGCATTTGTTTCAGTGCCTGCGGGGCTGAGGCGCGCGAGGCCGTGCATTTCATCTCTAGCGCCGTCGCGAGACCGCTAACTCTAGCAGATGCTCCTAATTATCGTTGTAGTTGTGAAGGCTCCGACCCCCAGCTACAAACTTTCGAAATGAACTCCGATAAGCTCACCCAATTTCTGGTAATAGTTTCTTTGTTCGCCGGGAATGCAAGCAAACCAAGCTATCCTCTTGCTCAAATAGAGGCGCTGCTTGTGTAACTTCAAAAAAGTAATAAAGAGGTTGTTGCAGCACTGAGAGGAGCGGGTAGACATGTATTTTGTCAAGTTTTCGTACCTCATGATATCCCTGACACTCTACGCAATGAGCTGAATTGCTTCATCCCATAGGGACAGTCTCAGCATTTTATAATGATATGAAAATAAATGAGGGGCGCTTACATGATGATTTAGCCTGTACTATTGGTGCATCCTGAATTATTTTAAGTAAACAGCGGCCAAAGTCAACACCCTGTTCTTCCACATTCAGTATTTTTATAGTTTCGAGTTCTGGAGCTCTTAAGAACTCAAAAAGCAGCGTTATTTGACGACACGGCCAGTCTTATCATCAACAATTTAGCAATTTCAGCAAATATCTGGAAATTTCTCTTCTTCAATCTCTGTGAAATTGTCCGCAACAAGCTTAATGCGTAGAAAAATCAGCCCTTGCCCTGCTGACCGTTAAGCCAGCGGTACCCCGGAGGCAATTTCAGGCTCATAAGCGGCAGTGCGATTCAACACTGTATGCCTAACGTCTGCGACACACAGCATAAACTTACTTTATCTTATACATATCTTTGCAAGATCAAGGGTGCAACACTTGGATTAAGAACAGCGTCATCTGCGCGTTCCCTACCTAGTGAGCTGTGGAACCAACAACGGCGTCCAGCGAAAATCTAAGAACTAATTTTGACGCAACGGATTACAAATCTAAAAGAGCTGTGATGAATATATCCTAGTGACAGTCATGTACTCGTGCCGAACCAGTCTAATATTAATACAGCCCGTGATAGCGAACGAAGCGAAAGCGAGGAGGCATAGTCGACAGTATAGTATCCGTCAGAGCCACGAAAAAGATAAAGGTAAAGTGAAGTTGACCGTACCCTTATTGGGAAACCCACATACACCGGTTCGTGCTTCAGATACAGGCCAACTGGTCCCAAAGGAATAAGTACAACTGCAGTCGATTAGGGATCATTAAGAACTGTGGCGCCATCGACGGAAAGTTCAACGGCCTGCACCCCCAACCCTCCCATTTCTAGGCAAGGTAAGTGCCCGCAAGGTAGCTGCTCAGTGCTCGTAGTAAGCAAGCAAGCAAGTACGGTGACACAGAGCACCGGGCGCAACAAAAACCGCTGCTCTGGCGCGTCGCTCAATCCCCGCTCCTCTAGTACACCAAATAAGCACGCAAAGACCCTGCCACCGTGAGTATAGAGCAATGATCGTTTGAGAACCTTCGGTGCCTGTAAGAGTGTTGATGAGCTATGCTGCAGGCTATGAATATTTGAACTTTTTTCTTAATTGGATTATGAATTTTCCTGCACAGAATAGAATAAGGGAGGTTAAGAGCGATGTGTACCTCACTGTACTTATTGCACAGTCTCAACTGGAGACCCAATGATACTGCAAAACATGGGATAATAATATGACCAGAATATTTAATGCAAGCAAATAACTTTTAGGCTGGCTGAATGGTATTGTCACATCACCGGAGTTACTAAAATCACAGAAAAATGAAGCAAAAGATGATTCAACATGGGCTTGAAACAACAACACATTTGTTACAATAACTTAAATTTAGGCTGAACACGAAGTAACCTCATAAGCGAAACTGTATGTGTCTCTGTATTGCATTTCTTCCTGAAATCCGCAGTAAATTTTATATAATGTCGAGCACAACGTTACTCACCAACGAATGCTCAATGTGTTTAGCATATCATAGATAAATATCTTAAAATAAGAATCAATGTGGCAATTTTTTCTACTATTGCCACCGCAATGGCCGTGAGAGATATTCTTAGTTCAGCAAATCATCACACCAATGCTATGGGGCTAAACAAATATGGCCAAAACTACATATGTAGACCAAGATAATATTAGAGGCCTATAATTAATTGCAATTTAAGTTGAGTGAGCGCGTTTTAACGTGGTACAATTGATTCTGTTCAGAGTGTTTGCCTCCGCTCTGGAGGTTATGTTTTTGTCGAGTTTCTCTCCTTGTTAATTTTCTGTTCCCCTGTTACCAAAGTAACGCAAATGTTATTGACGGATCTTCATGAAATTTACACAGACTGTTAGGTATGTTACGAGAAAAAAGATGATTAACTGTTGGTGAAGATAGTTCAATCGTTTACTTGCCTGCCTATTTTCTCTTGGTAGTATAGTTAATGAAGTTGCGGACGGATCTTCATAAGATTTGCATAAATTGTTAGGAATGTGACCGAGAGCTACTGGCCAAGTTTTGGTGATGATTGGTTTGTCCGTTTGAATGTTTGACTAATATTTGCCAGTAACGTAACTCAAAAAGTAATGGGTGGATCTTCAAGAAAATTACAAAAGCGGTTATGACTATAATGAGGCACAAATGACCAATTTTCGGTGATAATTAAAAAGGAAATTCCAATTTCAGGACCAATTTGATATTTTCGTTCACATTGCCTTGCTTGGCGAAGGTATGAGCTTTCAGAGTACTCTGCATATAATGAAAAGCATAGCAAACGTCTCCACGTCTTGCGCTGCCGTACCTGCATAAGGTATGGACAACATCTGCGTAAAGCGAAAAATAAAAAAAAAACGTAATTGACTCCAAGCCATGTTCAATGCACAATTATATCAACTCTTCTGGTTACGGTAGCAACCCAGTCGCTGCGATGTAATGTAGGAAGAAGCCTGTGTGCTAGTAGTCAACTCTAGGGTGACTGCTAGCGCACTCAACCGATGGAGCTTCAACTAGAGCAGTGCTCCTGAGAGTGCCCGGTATGGGCCAGCTCTTGAAAGTGATGGCAAAATCCATGATGCGGTAAGAAAAAGGGACTGCAGGGAATGCCGGGGTGGCCTTTCGAGCAGCTAATGTAAAGAAACTAAACATCAAAATTCATGAAGTTTGAGTTTGGGGTGTATATGGGGCAAAGAGCGCTATAGAGACCCACTCTTGGCAGAGTCTAGCCCGTCCCGGAAGCCTAAACTAGATCTCAACTACTGAGGCGGCCAAGCATTTTAATACGGATCTTGGAGCCAAGGAGGTGCCATCTTGAATACGTTTGGAAGTCAGTGACCTACAGCTTTGGCACTGCAAGTAATCTCATCGCAACATAGCTGCTGACACTTGCGACGTAGCAGGACACTCAGCAATGGCCGACTCGATTTCGAACGTACTGTAACCATATTTAGCAGTTTGTATCGTAATCTACTAAGGCTAGCAGGACTTGAAGCGCTTTTGGAAGACTGATCTAATAAGCAAGCCTTTGAAATCTATTGCCTCCCTGTTAGATGTTAGTAAGCAGTTGAGTAACATTGCGACAATGTAGGTATAAAATTTCCCTCAGTAAGTCTACGGTGTTAACAACGACTGTTTCATTAACTTCTGTGCCGGGAAATTTTTCTGTCTCCTGTCAAGTTGGTTCGCTCAAATCTGTAAATGTGTAAAGAATGAGAGCCTGAATGTGAATTATTCATAAGTTATCTCCTATTTTATAATGTTATATTTTCAGTGAAACACAGGTAATTACAAGAACATAGTTTATTCGGTTTGAAACATGACGGAGAGTTAGGCTTGGAAAAGCAGATACGTTTAGATAGACCAGCTGCTTATGATTCTAGAAATTGACGAAATTACTGAATATGTTGATATCATTAGAAAAAATGAATCTCTACTTACCTTATGCCACATACGTAAAAAAAGCGTTTGCGGGAATAATCGGTGTAACCGCTGTCTTGATGTATTATAGGCTGGAATTAAAAAAAAAAAAACTACAAGATCGCACGTCAAAATAAATATAAAATGCTAATTACGATATGTTTCTGACATATAGGCTAGTCAGCCTGCAGGGTTCTAGAACGTACCTCTACTTGCTACTTTGACGAATTAATCACATTTACTATGATATTATTCATCGACGAACGTCATTTCGGAAGCAGAAGCAAAAATTGTAACAAAATTATTTCCTTCAATAATTAATCTACGACACAGAACCGGGGTATATGACAAGCAAACCAGACTTTTGCAGTTTGAAAAGAGTAGAGGCTTAGAGAGAAAAAGTAGTATCTTGGATGTAAGTCGAAACTGCTCCGATACTCAGTAATACACGCATTTCTCACGCATGTGCAACACACGCACAGCTTCACGAAGATACCATATTTGCATAAGTGCCAAGTAAACTGGGCGCTTCAAAATTCAGCAGCTACGGTTAAAAGTCTTAGATTAACTTCGCTTGCTAATTTAAAGTTTGCTGACATTTCGATCAA
>LQNS02000231.1:6338260-6353400 GCA_001587735.2 Parhyale hawaiensis
GTATGATTATAAGCATCTGGTCACTGAAAATACCATCCATCCACCAGAAAACTCAGCTCTATTTTGAGCCTCTGTTGCGCAACGTATAAACAGCACGGCACTTGTGGGGCCACACACGCACCGCGCGTACACGTCACCATCACTTACCATCACCGAGAATGTCCAGGGTTCAGACTAGTGCTGCCCGGTATGTGCCAGCTCTTGGAGGTAATGGCAAAATCCATGATGCGATGAGAAAAAGGGACTGTAGGGAATGCCGGGGTGGCCTTACGAACTAAACATCAAAACTCATAAAGTTTGAGTTTGGGTGCGTATGGGGCAAAGAGCGCTATAGATCCACTCTTGGCAAAGTCTAGCCCGTCCCGGACGCCTAAAGTAGATCTCAGCTACTGAGGCGGCCAAACATTTCAATAAGGATCTTGGAGCCAAGAAGGCGCTGTCTTGAAGATATTTGGAAATCAGTGACCTGTAGCTTTGGCACTGCAAGTAATCTAGCTGATTGCAACATAGCTGCTGACACTTGCGGCGTAGCAGGACACTGTAACCAAATTTAGCAGTTTGCATCGTGATCTGCTAAGGCTAGCAGGACATGAAGCGCTTTTGGAAGACCGATCTAGTAAGTAAGCCTTTGAAATCTATTGCCACCCTGTAAGATGTTAGTAAGCAGTTGACTGATATCGCGACAAAGAAGTGATAAAATTTTCATCAGTAAGTCTACGGTGTTAACAACGACTGTTTAATTTACTTCTGTGCCGGGAAATCTTACGGTCTCCTCTCAAGTAGGTTCGCTCTAATCTGTAAAGGTGTAATGAATATGAGCCTGAAAGTGAATTATTTATGAGTTATTTCCCATATTATAATTGTATATTTTCAGCGAAACACGGGTAATTACAGGAACATGTTTTTTTTTTATTTGAAACATGACGGAGAGTTAGGCTTAGAAAAGCTGATACGTTTCTATAGACCAGCTGCTTATGATTCCTGAAATTTACAAAATTACTTGATAAATTGATAACATTAGAAAAAAATGAATATCTACTTATCTTATGTTACATATGTCAAAATAGGGCGTTTGTGGGAATAGTCGGTGTAACCGCTGACTTGATGTATTTTAGACTGGAATTTGAAAAAACCTGCAAAATCGGATGTCGATATTAATATGAAATACTAATAACGATATCTTTCTGACATATAGGCTAGTCAGCCTGCAGGCCTCTCGAACGTATCTCTACTTGCGACCTTGACGAATTAATCACATTCACAATAATATTATCCATCCACGAACGTCATTTCGGAAGCAGAAGCAAAAATTGTAACAAAATTATTTCCTTCAAAAATTTATTTACGACACAGAACCGGGGTGTATGACAAGCACACCAGACTTTTGCAGTTTGAAAAGAGCAGAGGCTTAGAGAGTAAAAACAGTATTTTGGATGAAAGTCGGAACTGCTCCGATACTCAGTAATACACGCATTTCCCACACATGTGCAAGACACGCACAGCTTCCCGAAGATACCATATTTGCATAAGTGCCAAGTAAACTGGGCGCTTCAAAATTCAGCAGCTACGGTTAAAAGTCTTAGATTAACTTCGCTTGCTAATTTAAAGTTTGCTGACATTTCGATCAAGTGGCCAGAGAAACTTAAAGTTTCCAGAAGATCTAAATCTGTGGGGAATTTACGAAGAGAGTAGGCAGGCAGGCAGGCCGCATCTTCGTGGAGCTTCATACATAATATAAGCTACACACTCTCATCTTCCTGCACCGCCCCGAACTTGGTGTAAGATGGAACTAATGCTGTATTGCACCTTTGGTGTTGTTCATTCTTATTTTAAAGTTAGTTTATAAAGCGAACGTTGACTAATTAGAGCTTGGCTAAATCGTTCCGTTGCCAGTAACATTAATATATATATATGCCGAAACCATGTCACCTGAAATCTGAACACTCCCTGGCACTTTCAAGAGATGGTCACCTCAGACCTAAATTGTCGTGAAGCGTAGCTTGGCTTATTTTGCTTGTTTGTTTTACTAATATTTATGCTCCAAAATTTTACTGCCTTCATTTCGGAATTATAACCATAAAGACATCAACTCAGGCGTATTTTTTTCTTACGCAGCACCCCAAAGGTACGTTTACTTCCGCATTCTCCGCCAAGTTTTCGTTCCGTAGAATCGCCCATTGTTTGTTTAGCTCAGTGGTTCCTTCGGCAGCAGTGTCCCTACTACAGGTGGTAGAGAATCGGTTACGGCTAGAACAAGAATACCATTTTAAAAATTTTATGAATGCACTAACAGGAATCTAATGCTTTTACATCTCTCTACATTAAGTCACTCTTAGGACATACATTACGGAAACAATTTTCTTGTTTTGTTTCCTTCCAAGACATTCCCCATACACCGCCGATCTTCAATTCCATTCTTTGAATGCATTTTGCTACGATTTTTTTTTTTTTTTACAGCCCAGTCTTTAAATGTTCTCACTGCCCCGTCGGTACAAAATCTAGGCAAGCCACTAGCAGCAGCTCGCCTCCAATTGCGATATAAGAAAAATGTGCAATATTTTGGAAGCTTTGCTCGGCCTCCCAACTTCGCGCATTGAGACTTGAGAGCAAAATTATTAGCATATTCTCCTTTGCTTCTTCTTTTGCATTAACTTCACAGTTTCAATTGTACTTTGCAGCCTTTCCATCTAGTGCCACTTATTCTTCTCATCTACTCTTCTGTAACTTTCTATACCGTTTGGTGCAATGTTTTATATATGTAAGTGATCTTCCCCTATAGTTAGGGGCAACTGGGAACGAAATGCATTAAAGAGCTAGTTTATGTGTCTCTAAATGGTGTACGTTCCAACAAAATATGATGCAGAGATTCTGTATTCACATGGCTTACGGTTCTAATATTGAAATCGGAATTATTTTGAAGCAGATATATTTTTAAAGGGATATATTCGATTCTAAAGTACTGGAAGGATATTTACAATTTTACCAGAAAAAAATACAAGAGGATCTATTATGTCCTTTCTTATAAACATTGTGGTGGTCGTTAAATTAAATTTAGGAGTATAATAGCAGCTGTCCGAACACCATATCATTGCTATTTAGTTGAGTCATCGCATTGTGTATACGATACCCAGCTGGGTCCTTATTCACTAAATAACAATTAAGCGTCTCTGCAGTCTGCTATCAAATCCCGACAATTTGTACAAATTTGCCAGGACTTTTTTTATTATTTCTTGCAATTGTCTGCATCACTGAGGCAATAGAGTTTCATTGTTTAAGTGTAAGAAATTTTTTACTTCATCTAACTTAAATTACTAAATGAATCTTGTCAACACCATTGTTTGCATGCATGGTCCTTGATTCTTTGAATGTAGTTCGAGCCTGGATGCTCCGGCCACACTGGTGCGCCGCCTCCTCTGCAGGTGATGTAGAGTTACATCTGCGTTCTCTGGCGGGCGAGTTGGTCCACCAAACAGTTGCTGGCTGCCGCCCACTGTTAGTGCGGCACAGGAAGCTGGTCTCTCACCGATACCAGGAATTGGTCCAAAATTCCTATTGAATATCACCAGATTATCCTCGAATTCACGGAGACTCCGCGGCAGCGAGTAGAACAGGCGCGGTCCCATCGCAGAGAAGGACTGCTTATACATTGTCCGTACACTATCCAAAGCTCGGTTATTAAACGAAGGAACAACACAGAGTTTGCCAAGCGGATTTGGTTCTTGGTCTCAATGCTAAGTTCACGGTAAGTAAAATTACCCAGGCAAAAAAGGGCGAGAGAGTCAGCTGCTGCTCCAGTCTCCATTCTAGTAACGAAACACTATCGTGATCAGCGTCTCTAAGTCCCGGTTACGTACCGCGCATCAGCAGCCGCCCAAGAGGATACTGAGGCTAACGACGCGGAAGCTAACCGGTGCCGCGCCAAAGCGACGCTCGTCAGAATCTAACAATTTTGAGGCGGCTGTGTGACGAACCTCTGAGGGGTATTGGCAGCGTCCGGACAGACTCGGTCGAGTCTATAGGTACCAGGCTCATTATGATTTTCCAGGTGTAGATTATCAAGTAGCGTTCCCTGCGCCGCTGGAGGAAGAACACCGAGAGTCGCCTGAGACGCTCCCAGTGGTTCACGTGTTATAAACCGGAAATTTTTGTTGTGAACGTCCGCTGGTGATTGTACCATTGATAATTCTCATTGCTTAATGTTCTTTACCAAACGGATATCACAACTATGCAAATTTCCTTTGCACTAAAGCTAGTGTAGCCTATATAACATCAGACCTTCAGCCATAGATAACACTTTTCGATGAGTCCCTAAACGTCAAAGACTTCGGTTAGTTCTAAACTTATTTTCAACAGTTTATTATGCATCCACAAAGCTGCACCGTATCAGCTCCCTAAGAAAATCTTCCGATAGCTATTATAAATGCTATGTGGGCCAACTATTTTCTCCTTTAGATCTTTTAATAGGTAGATTTAGTAGGGGACGATGTGAACGTGCGCCACCGACGTTGGTCTGCGGCTCGTCAAGAACCTGGCAATTTAGCAGTGTGAGCTGCTTTAGACAGCATTTGTTTCCAACGTCTGCTATTGGTGTTCTACAATCAATTTACTAAAACAAAGGCAATTCAAAGACCGTATTTTCTTTTTGTTCAAATAGTGCTAATACCAAAAGTGCATTGACGTCTTAGATTATACCTCAGGCGTTACTATTCTTCTCGTATTAGCCCTCCAAATATGGTTCTCTGCCGTCTGTAAAATCATAAGTATGTATAACACGAGCACCTGTAAATGTAGAAACTATAAAATGTCAATTTTTTTATGCAATAATATCGTGGGCTGTAAGTGAATCCTCAGTATTACTCAAGTTTGCGTAGGTACACTTTTATGAAGATGGTGAATATATTTTATTGAAATAATCAAAAGAGCGAAATACCGAATGGTTGCTGCCTCAGTGCAAAACGAACGGAAGTTTGATATGCCAGCAATTTTGACGTCCTGTGCACTACTAAAGCATCAAATCCTTTTGTGAAGCTAGTAAGCATTTGAATTATTCAAAAATCACATTTTCCACTGCCCCTAACCGAAGAAACAAAATATTACAACATTCCACGTAAAAGTAGCCTCCCAAGTCATAAGTAAATACCTAACTCTCTCCTAAGTAGATCAACAACTACAGTATAAATGCATGTGATACTTCAAGTCGCCATATTCTATGCAAGAAAAGCAACCTCCGAAGCCGATAATCCTATCGAAGACCGTTACGGCCTAGCAGGGCAACCATACATTGCGTCGCGGCTGAAGGCTTCACGTTTAATAAAGACTTTCCTATAGTAACACTTGCTTCAACGAGATGATTTATTCTCCTTTCTTACGCGGTCTTCTTTAACGCTGCTCATCAAACCTTCGAACGTGAAGTAAATTTACGGACTCAACCCTTATTCAAGGCTCTGACTTCGTCCGAGAGAGAGGCTAAAGCGCTTTTTTACGTTCAGAGGAACTGAGTGAAGTAGCTCGTTGGGTGGCGGTGATGGCTGTCCAATGGCGAGCTATCGCATTGCGGAGATTGGTAGCAATACTGGTAGTGTGAAACATTAAAATGAAACGCGGAGGCTGACGAAAAGTATGACTTACGCCACAAAATTCGAGATTTTTCTTGCCGAAATTAAAGGCACAGCAAAGGCTTTGTTTCTATCTAACTTCAAAGCGTAGTGCTAAACTTTAACTAAGTTTTACCTTTTTCAAACTATAAAGTAAGCAACCCATCTCCTGTGTGCAGAAGATACAAGAAGAAATTAAAGTATTGTATTTTATTATACGTAACGTATCTTTCGAAGAAATTGTATCACTTTCACATCAGTAATTACTGACTAACTAGGTTGTTATCACGGATTTATGAATTAAGAGACGTTGTGTAATATTTAGCACTATGAGGTGTGATAAGCGATCATTGAAAATGCATTGTTACATATCATATAAACGTAGGATCTCTTCATACTATACTACTAACTGTAGGGACACTTACTTTCTTCTGCGTGCACTCGAGTTGGAGTTATTAGTTAGCATACGAAATATTCAACTCTAGTGTGCCAACTTTACAAAATCATCTCTGCTGTAGCTATATTCATCCCTCGTATGGTGTAATGAAGTTGGTGACGTTTCACTGGAAGATAGCAGTAGACTTTGCTAAAGTATTGCTCAGGTTACATAAGCAGTTCGCCACACCATCAGCTATTTGTTTTGCATACTTACTGTATAATGTTACTTATATTTTCTGCTTATTGTTTCAGTAAAGTGAAGAGACAAGCGTAGTTGAGTGATGAAAAACTTGAGCGAGTATTTGAGAACTGACACACTAAAGCAAGATTATGTATGGGGTAATGAGGCAGTCACAACTTTTTTTCAGGTTTTTCGGATCAATTGTCTAAGTGTCGTGTACTCGCATAACAATCCAAGTAGGCTAATAGGTAGGTGGTATTATTCTCTACGCACTCGAATATTCTGCGCTGATTAATCCCCTCATCCTCTAGAAAAGGGAGCTCATCCTCCCACACTTGTGTTTATTTGAAATAACTACACTGATAGAATAATATAAAAAAGTACTGATGAAGTATCCTCGACTAGCGCAAATGACTTCACTATACTTGCTACCATGCTTGAACTACGTTAACAGGTTGACTCACGCGCAGGTCGGGTTGCCAGCCCCGCCACTTCATCTCAGCTGTGACGTCATGTGGGGAGATAGACTCCAGTCCGTGTACATTTTCTCTTACCCGTCACTTGCTATATAAATACAGTGAACGAGGGCTTTCATGGAGAAGAAACAATGGTAATCATTTTCACACAGTCACAGCTCTTAACTTCCCCGTGCAAATATCTGTTTGTGAGAAATAAAGTAATAGAATGTCAAATAAATAAGCTTAACGACAAAGGAACATAGCTACGACACCTTCGGCATTACATTAACATGGGTTGTTCTTCGTCACCACTTTACTGTTTTATATACTAGTGCACTCCACTGGAAAAATAATATCAAAAGAACACGTTTTAAAGAAAAACAATTAGGATACAGCGCCAAAATCATGGTGCAATTGAAAGTTGAAATTGGTTTAATTACTTTCATGGACGTGTAGTAAACACTTTGCTCACTATTAACGTAGGAGTGTAAGTTAATATATAATCTCTCAACTAAATTATAGCGTAATAGAGCATTGATAAAGGAACAACTACCAGCGAAGCAATAGTAAGTCACATCGCCCTCAACTCTCCATGATTTTTGTCGTTGCATTGCTACCGAAAAGTCTCACTTGAACGTACATCAGGTGGGACGAGACTTGAAAGGTCTAAAAGTGATTTTTAAGTACAAATTTGAGAAGCTTAGCCTTGAATTTATTATATTTAAACATTAAAGGGCTTATCTTAACAAGAAAATCCAATTGTGAAGCAGATGGGTGTGATTTGCCGGTTTCAGCATTACATATCTCTATATTCCGAACAGCGAGAACCTCCTCTCTCACGTCGATACCACACGCTATTCAAAAGAACGAGTATCGCCATCTTTTCGTCCGAATGTTTTGATTTGCCCATTTAAATATAAATAGCACACACACTTCGAAACGATTTTGAATTATACCTAATTCTCTCCAGATATAATAATACGTCCGACGGTTATTAACTAACGGCACTAGTGAAGTAAACTGAACTGACGGTGAACATTTTCACGCCATTTGTTGGCAATCTCAAAGCTATGTTTAGAAGAGTTCAACATAACTTTTGGACGAAAATATTACGATACTCGTTCTTTTGAGTAGCGTGTGTCATCGGAACAGTAATAAAACAGTATCCCATGAAACTTGTCTCAATTTTCTTTTTGAGATAATGAAAAAACTTAATCCAGGCCATTCTCATTACAAACGCATTGGCGTACAAACAACGGGCTTTTTCTAATTTGAGTAATTTTCATGAAATTCCTAAATAAAATGAGTATTGACTGGTGTTACTTGGGTAAGCCTGAAAGGAAAAATGTATCACTCATAATTACTATGAGTGCTTTTTGAACAGAAAAAAAAGAGAAATAGTAGAATGTTCAGAATTAAGAAGCCTTTAGTGCTACACCTTGAGGCCTTGTTTCCAAAGCCAAACACCTGCTAAAACGAAAAAGTCTCACACATTTGCGGCATCAACAACACACAGATGTACATTTTCCTACTTTTAGCAATGTACTGATAAGAAATAGGCGGTAATCATATTGCTAAGGGGAAAAATAGTTAAAGCACATGCGGCTTGCCACAGCGGAACGTAAGTTGGCTCATTTGCAATTCCAAACGCTGTTTTCAGCAACACTAGTAGCTCTTTAAGAACACGATGAAGCTTCAATACAGGTTCACAACAGCCAAACATCAAACGATCAAACGACATCCCAATATAACGGAAAAATCGCAATAAATAAATTAGAAATGATATCGATGCTCTAGCAACACTGACGATTTTCACGAGCGTTCGCCGCATGTGACGTCACACAGGGAGATGCGCAAAACCGTCTCAAACTGGTCAAGCGATGAGTTAACCTGTTAACGTAGTTCAGCCATGACTTGCTACCAACGACGACAAAACAGTTATAAAAAGTTGTCTGTTTCTTGCTGTGCAGGCATAAGGATAACTGCTGGTACTGCAAAAAAAAAAAAAAAAATAGCATTCCAAGACTATCAGAAAAAAAGTTACGTTTCCGAACGCAAATGTGATTCATGAAGAACCACTCTAACAGTCTGCATTAATGTCACCAGGAGATTATTCAGACTTTAAAAAACTGTGTGGATACACATAGATGACAAATGGTAACGTGGACCATAGCGAGTTCCCCCATAAATAATCAAAAGTTGTCAACATATTTAAATTTGTAGGCCAAAATGCGTCGGGTGGAAAATCTTTTGCTGGATAATTTACAGCAAACGTGCTGCAATGCTCAATATTAAAGTTTTGTTTTCGGTAACATTTACCGAATTAATTTCGATGGTAAATAAACGCACAGCAATATATTATTTGTACAACGACCCCGTGAAAAATGCTTCACCTTCACAACTAGAACCGATTGGGTTTCTTTACTTGTCAAACTGGGGCTCCAATTATTGCTCCCATAAGTGAGGGAAGGTAATGCACAGACGCCAAGGAGAGAATACAGGCGCATCGTATATCACGATATGGAAGTTTACTTAACTTAGCAGCTCTGGGCTGTCCTAATTAGCTCGGTGGTAAACTCATCACAACTACATCTACCAAACTTTGTTGCACTTTACTTCCGCACGGTACGAGCAGCCTTCACTGGGGGTAGACTTGCGAAAAACTGGAATAGAGAGCCTCGGTAATACGGACGGGCTGCGCGAATCTCAACTTTATGCAGTGTTTCACTTTGCAGTGCATCCCTACCAAAATTTAGGGCCTCTGCAAAAGCTGAAACAGTAATTCAGCTTCTACGCAGCGCCGTGGCTGCCCCAAATTTTGTTAGAGTTTTGCTTATCGCGACTTTATTTCTGCTGCCATGAATAAAATTATCAGGCACCCGAAAAAATAAAAAAAATCTGTTTAAACGCATACTTTTGAAGATACCACACAACACATTGAAGTATAGGATTAAGTATGGTAGTATCTAATACTAAGAATGACCGTCGTGTGTTTATAAATATATATAAATTTATATGTTCGGTGTCACGCTCTTAACGAAATAGATAGGCGGAATTTAGCCCAGGTTGGAGGGAAACCAACAGGAGAGGTCGAGGTAACTTTCACTATCTGTCTTTTATTCGGCCCAACGTCTTCTACCGTTTGCATAGAAAAGAGGCCTAGAGGCATTAGACAAACGTATAGGTTATTGCGTGAATTTTTCACGCACGGGTCCACTAGTATTTAATATTTAGTATGACCTCCTTTAGATATTCTCACATCTTTACAAGTTTGGGCATACTGGGGACAAAATTAGCATAAGTGGCTGTATCAATTTTGAGCCATATTCTTCATGGAGCTTAACTTCCAACTGCTGCTTTGAGGAACATGTATTGATCCTAACTCTTTTCCCTAAGTTTGACCACTGAATCGCGATGCGATTTAAGCCGAAGGATTGAGAGGGCCAATCCATTACCCTCACATACACCTTCACAAACAAGCTCCTAAAAACTCGTGTTTGACATGGAACATTGTCCTATTAAGAGATAACACCTTCAGGTATGTTATTATGGGTTCTAGGTCTTTTGGCAATGGGTCAATTAGCCGTCGATCAATTCGCCGTCGGTCATTTCGCCGTTAGGCCATTTTGCCGGGAGGGCATTTCACCGTGCTGTCATATAAATGGCGTAGTCTTACATAAATTACACTCAACAACGCCGAACCCAAGATGCTATTATTATTATGGTAAGTTCCATTCAGCAGCAGAACTTCCGAAGAAATGGGAGGATAATAAAAAGAAAGGTGGAATAAAATGAAAAATGCAATATCCTAAATTGTTTTGATGCACAAAATCACCGAGCTTAGTCATTCACTACACATGAAATACACACAGAAAATATAAAATTAAAAATAATCATTAACGAAATTTCAAATCCGGTCATTTGTGGAAAAAAGGAAATAAAGTTAATAATAATACACTGGCACTAAAAATACCATAATTCACGTAAAAAAATACACATCTTGGTCATTTTCTAAGATATAACCAAATAAAAATAACTAAAATGTGCTAAACAAAAATGTAAAGGAATGAGTTTTGATTCAAATTTTATTATTGACCAAGCTATCGTCAACACTGGGTCGGTCGGCAGAGGCTTTGTATTGCCCGGCCATTGACTTGAGACCGATCCAGCCGGACGAATTAAACTCAATTTACTTTGTACACAAGATTTTCGAGGCGTTTCGAGCATGAAAGTTAACATCAATATTGAAGTTATCGATAAAAATGAAACAATTCGTAGAATAAAAAGCAGAGCAACACTACATATAAAAAACATGTTTACAATGTAGCCTATACCACAAACGTTTCGGAGCATAATATAGCCATCATCAGTAAAATAGAGAACGAAAACATATATGGAATTGTTGGAATAATGTTAGGGACGAAAGCATTTATAGTAAACCAGTAATAGACGTGAATAAGAAGAACACAAAACAAAGCAACAACAGCCTAAGTAAGAATCTATCTAAAAGCCATGCAAAGGAAGGAACAGAAGTGGTAACACTAGCCTAACTAACATCTAGTGGACTACCGATTGACAACAGAACAAGATTTCTCCGAATCTGAGTTATATGCCACCCTCGAGTATGTTGGATACAGACCTCTATATTCATTAGAAGCAATATCGACTGTGGGCAAAGAATATAGCTAATCGTTAGTCACAATGAATGTAGTTCTTGCTCTTCCAGCTTCTCTTGCCATTCCCGTGGAGCCTGATATTCATTACTTTACTCTACACTGAAATTATATATTTTTTTGGTTAACGATGTACACATTTTGTAGCAAATCAGCGAAGCGTAGAGGAACCATTTTTTTCCGGTACAGTAGACGCAGTAACTAATTATTTATTCCAACTTCTTGGACGCGAGAATTTTGTTATGCTGAATCTATCTCACAGCGTATTCCGGTTACGCAGCGGAAATGAAATTCAGTGATGTTTCAGAGCTTACTAATAAAGTTTTCTTCTCTTTTTTTGCATGTTATATAAGGGAGGGAAGGAGTGTGCTAAAGACGAGTTGAAGTGCACTGCTCAGTAGAAAGCACGTATCTCTTACGCTAATTTGAGTTGGTCGTCGTAGCGTTTATGTACTTTAGTAATGAAAGTACATGCAATGAAGAAATGTAATCACAAATTTCTTGTGATGAAGAAGAAGCAAGTAAAAGACGAGAAGATTCCGCACCGGCCTAATTAAGCAAATTTATATATCTATCTGTGCGTGAATTTTTTCGTCCACGGGTCAACTGGTAAAGATATAGTAAACTTACGATTTGCCATTTTTCAAACCAAACTTGTATATGAGAAAGGTTGTAACAAAATTGCTCATCTAATACTAAGAATGACCGTCATTTGTTTATATCTATGTAATTTATTTATTTATATGTTCGGTGTCACGCTCTTAACGAAATAGATAGGCAAAAATAAGCCTAGGTTGGAGGCTCTGGTTGTCCTCTCAAGCTCCATTAAAGTGATAGGCAGAAAATAGGCCGGGTTGCAGAAGATGGCCAACGTATCTTAAGCAGGGACAGTTGAAATTCCAACAATGAAAACATCGCAGGCTTGGTCTGATTTGTACGAGTAGTAGCTTCTCCATACATCGAATCTACGGCAAAGTATAGGGCGACCTTAGGTCCGAAAGCACTTCTTGCATTGCCGAAGCTGAAATCGTAGCACTGAAGATATCTGAAGCTTCCGTTGGAACTCTCATGCTTCTTGATTCTTAGTTTCTTCCCACAGATGATTTCGTTGCATGAGCTATTCTTCCCATTTTGATGCAATAATTGTCAACGAAGCCCACGAAACATAAGTTATCACGGGCTGTAGATAATTATTTCTTCTAGCTTACTGTTTTCCTCTGACGAAGTAGCTTTCTCTTCTTAGGTCTAAATTTGAGCACCTCAAGTGAAGCAGATATTTGAGGTGGAAAGACGGTATCAACGGTATCTTTGCTACGTAACGAACACATTGGATATCAGCTGCTATTTTGTTTAAGTTTGTTGGAGTGTTTTACTCAAGATGTTACTTCTGCCTGTCTATATAGAAGACCTAAGGATGACAGCACGACAAAGGATCAATGAAGAAAAGAAGAAAAGTAAGAAGCAAATAAGAGAAGAGGAGATTCCCCACGAGCCTAGAGGCATTAGGCAAACGTATAGGCTATTGCGTGATATTTTCACGCACGGGATCACTAGTACCAACATATTATACCAAATAACCGTTAAGAAGAGTGAATTAGAAAAAAATAAATATAAATAAAATGCGGTTACTTTTGGTTGGAGTACGAAGTAGAGTTTTCGGTTCTTAGTTAATCTATAGTCACATAGCAAATACTATTGTGGCCCAGAACAACTTTTTATTTCTTTCTTTCCTTCTCTAGCCGCATGGATTACTTGTATAGAACAGCACATTAGTAATGCACCTTTCTGAAGAACCACACGAGATATGGTGTATTTTCCCTACTGCCTAAACGCAACAGCTGTTGTGATATTTTCAAGTTGTTAGGCAACTCTATGAAGAAGTAACATCTGAGGAATATCGGCACGACGGATACATTAGAATGCCACTATTCTGTAGATTTTTTTTTTTTTGCAATGAATACTTTTATTATTCATATCGTATCGTACAATGCTATCAATTGTACCCATAACATATAGAATTGTCCCTTCGCCTGCTGAAACTCATTGCTGGCAAGTTCCAGTTTAATATCCCTATAGGAAGTATCTGAACTATGTCAGCCAGGAAATAATTATCAATCAGTTGCCGCATAACTTGTGATCAATAAATTCAGCGGAAGACACGGTGTATCGGACAAAATTTAATGACATCATCTTCCGCTCTAAAATAAACTGCGCTACAGGAGGCCGACGCCAAATTGATGATACTCTTGCATATTTCATCCTCGATGATATTGCAATGTTCATTGACGCATCGTACTAAATTGCCATGATTTATCCGAGGGAATAGAGGATAAAATATTTGCATCAATTGCAATGAACACATACCTGTATACAACTAAAATACAATCTGTATGAGAGTTTATTTGCTTATATGTAATCTCGGTGGTGAAGTGACAACGGTTCGGCATCGCATCAACGGAGGCCCGGGTTCGATTCCCCGGACGGCACGCTACGGATTTACACTGCGTGGAGCACTCCAGCACCGAGAGGCCAGGCGNGGACTGCTTCTCCTGCTCTTCACACAACTGGATCTTCAAAATTCTAGAATTAAGGCAAAAAGAAAACCTCGATAGGTGTATCCATTGTACCCTGTATACGAGATAATATATGATATATATTTTTTTTTGTATACATTTTGGCGTGCTCCCAGCCCCACTCATTTCTGTGTTCCGTCGAAGAGAGCTAGGCTCTTTCCCGGAATGCTGGCGGGTCGCTCTGGTAACACCAGTTCCGAAAAGCTGTGTTTCAACTCGGACCTCCGACTATAGACCCATCTCGATCACACCTGTTTCGTTAAAGGTTTACAAAAGGTTTGTTGCGTCGAGGGTGGGTCGCTTTCTTGAGAAGCATGGTGTTCTTCCACCAACACAGTATGGTTTTCGTAAACGCTTGGAAACTTATGATGCTCTGCATCGCATTTCTCATGAGTTACAGTTGGCACTTGATAGGGGTCATGAGGCTAGGTTGGTCCAGCTTCACTTCAGTATTGCTTTGATCGCGCGAATCGCCTTGGGTTGCTTCAGAAGCTAAGATTGAAAGGTGTTGGTGGTTCAATTTTGGCGGTTATAATTCAGCTGGAAGACGTTAATGTGTAGTTGATAATGGGAAGAGTAGTGAGTTATTAGATGTGGTATCTGGTGTCACACAAAGTATTGTTCTTGGCCTTCTATTGTTCATCGTGTAAGCAGCGCACTCGTTTCAACTTGTCATAATTTACTTGCTGGTTACGCCGATATGTTCCATTGCTGACTTTTGGCGAGAATCCTAGCAATAGGTTGGAGGTTTGAGAATCCATTCAGCGTGATTTGGTGGTGACTGATTCCTGGTGTTCTAGGTGGGGGGATGAGATAAAATACAGGTAAGACTAAACTATGCTCGTGTCTAGGTCAGACACAGTGAGACCTGCTTTCCCTACACTCATGCTGTATGGTGTGTCACTTCCTTTCGTTTATAACCTGGTAATTTTTTGGGGGGCAATTTTGATCCAAAGTTGGTATTTGAGGCCCTGATTCGTTCCGTTGCCTCACGAGCATCGCAGAGAATCGATTTTATACAACGTGCTTGGAAAGCGTCTGGCTCGGTAGAGATGACACATCGCTACTTTTTTGCTATGTCCTCCCCCTTCTAGAATACTACTCTTCCCAGGCAACAATTTTGTGTTCCCAGGACATGCCGGGTACCTCACATTCGTACACTCCCAGGAAGTCTGATTGTAATACTGAGAGGATGTCTTATTTTGGAAAATTTTGGGGATGTT
>LQNS02000231.1:6375228-6389480 GCA_001587735.2 Parhyale hawaiensis
AGAAAAGAAGAAAATTAAGAAGCAAATAAGAGAAGAGGAGATTCCGCACCGGCCTAGAGGCATTAGGCAAACGTATAGGTTATTGCGTGAATTCTTCACGCACGGGTCCACTAGTTATAAATAATGTGTATAAAGCTTCGTTGTCCATCAGTAATTATAACCCTGGGATGAAGTTGCATGCAGATACACAGAATAAACAGACGTTGACACGTATGGGCTGACGGCCGAAAGAATGCAGGGCGCAGTGCACTTTCGAGCAGGTCTCCCTTTATAGGGACCATTTATCATAAAATCTATGGTATTTTCACTTATGTATGGTATTTTCACTTTAGTTTTTTCTCAAAACATGAATAATGTCATTTTATGCAAAATCACAAATTTCCAGCAACTCAACTGACATTTTAAAATTATAAATATGCAAATTTCTGCAGGGTGAGGTGCAATACACCTCAGGTCTCCCCATGTTGGGTAATGGCTGTCCTTGCATCTATATCTCATAGTTAATTATGCATTTTAGTTCATGGCTACTAATGTGGTTTCACTTTGTAGTATTACGGGAGTTTTAATTAGGTTTTTCACTATTACGGTGTTTTTTTAACCTTCCTTTCCTTACGGCTATAGAGATGAGCTCCACCGAAAGCCATACATACGTAATTTCTTAGGTTATTGCTCCAAATCTGTCATTGAAAAAAAATCAATTATGTCTGATATTACATTACCTTACATATAGTTTCTGTGTGCCAATTTTTTCTGTAAAATTTTAGTATTCTTAAAAATTATGATGAATTTTCAATTATTCTTTCTATCCGAAGGTATGAAGATATATGATTGGTAATTTGGATTCCATGCTATGCAACGCTTTCCTTACGATACGACGAATAAATCAATTTTTGTTTGAGGTCTCTGTGATTATTAGAACTCATTTTATAAACACTTACGTATATTGGCCTCCAGGCCAAATTGCGAGAGGCCCGATTTCAGTTTCCAGCTAATGCATGGTGTGGTCTAAGGTATGAACTAAAGCAGATTTTCTATCGTAACTTACCCTAGCGAACTCCGTTCGCCTAAAGCCCGATGAACACGAGAGCCGAAGCACAATAACTTCTCTTGCTACCCTTCTAATGACGTGGCAGCGACCGCAGCTTCGACTTGTCCGACATTACGGTGTACAAAAGCTGAAAAAGCTTTGCTCAATTTCGAATAAGTTTCTCAAATTATAGCGGGTTTCAATTCGCAGAGCCACGTATTTTAAAGCGATATGAGAATACACCTTACGCTTTCTGAACGCTCAGAGCAACACTTGTTCCACGAACGTGCGTAACTTTAAACCATCCCCTGTTCTGATTCTCTACCCTAACACACCTCGTGTAAACTATTTTCATGTTCTGATTTAACCTGTGGATCTTGCTAATGTTCTGCCAGCAAGGGATTTGCACTTCTATCTTGACAAAGACACAAAGAGAAGGCAAAAAATAGTAGATTATAGCGCCTCACTCTTTGCAGATACTTCTTGCATTGTCATCCATCCATATTATACGTTTTTTCAAAGCTCTGTTTGTCAGAGTTTACATATAATTCAGCCTTTCATAATCTTAGTGTGTCCAATTGTCACCGAGGTTTATTATAGTTTTGAGACCGTTGTGAGACCAGTGGATATTGTGTGAGCCGCGACTTTCTGTTTTCTTCGATGCAATAGCTATACGATAAAATTCAGTAGACTCAGCCAATTATTTACAAATTCTTACTAAAACTCCCCTTTTTGTGAGGTCATATTATTTTTTTCTTCGTGCATCGTGGTTTCACTTCAAGAAAATACTTTAGACTGGAGCAGTTCAGAACCGCTCGCTGCATTTTTTATCCTGGCTACAAAATTTGCCATATTTGGATTGTCATGAGACATTAGGAGAGGAAATATACAGTAGCGAGCATAATTTAAGGGACGGTAAAACACTTAATTATAATAATTTCATTACGAATGAATTGTTGAACAGAAAGGCTTGAAAATTAGCATAATTCTAGATACATATTTTGTACCTATGTAATATTTTCATTCTATTTCTATTTGTTCCGTACCCCATACTTTATGATGTTCGGAAATTTATCACGATACATACAATATGTGCATCTAAAAGTATGTTAGTTTTCAAGCCTTTTGGCTAAGTATTTATATGTAATACAGTTTTAATTACTGCATCACTGTCACTTAACTTGTGCTCGCTACTGTATACACTGTGACCCACGGTATTAGTCCAATTTGATTTTTCTGTAAAACTATTAATTCCTGTTAATATACTGTAGCTTGATATTTCTATTGTATGTCGCAGAGTAATCCTATTATTTGAGAAACTGTTTGCTTGATACCATTTAGAAACTTACTTTT
The DNA here is from genome assembly GCA_001587735.2 of Parhyale hawaiensis. NCBI lineage: Eukaryota > Metazoa > Arthropoda > Malacostraca > Amphipoda > Hyalidae > Parhyale > Parhyale hawaiensis. The sequence goes on from LQNS02000231.1 coordinate 6,377,609, forward strand.
ATCTAATGAATCCTCTATTTCCTGAACCACGATATTAGCCTCCGGTATCAAAATTAGCTAAATATGATGAATAAAACACAAATTAACTATCAGTTTATTTATTAATTACTAATAATACTTCAAAAACACTTGGAACGTATTGCTACAGCAAACGTGGCAAAACAAACAAGAAACAATAAGCTTATTTATTAATGTAACGTCCAGTATGTTTTATGATCTCCCACAATTCTGTTTTGAAGAAAATTGCATACCCTCTGTAAAAATTTAGCCCGTGATAATAGGCCACAGATTTTCAATTGGGTTCAAATCTGGAGAATTGGGTGGCAACACCATCATATTCTGGTTTTTGAACCCCAAATGAAGCCAGGTATTCTTTTTTAGCTCTGGCTAAATGCGAGAGTGCATTGTTTTGCATCAAAACCAGTTTTTTGTGAAGATGAAAAGTCTGGTCGTCAAGCCAAGGACCCAGTCGGAAATAATGGTGGTTTCCTCCCATTATATGGGGAAGAATATGTATGGGTTGCCATTATAATATGGCTAGAATTCCCAACATCAATCAATCAAAATAATATTTTACGACTAAAAGTTTGAATACGAAGCATCTAAAAATTCATATTATAGTGCAAATATTGTGCACATTTTCAGTTTTTTCTTTCCTGTCGATGAATTGCAAAAAAAATGCGAGGTATGTATGGAAGTTAACTGCCTTCACGTTATTTTTATCTACCGTTTCAAAATTTTACTAACGCTTTACCAGTTAAGCGTAGTTACCCATCATTTCTATTTATTTGTTGTATCCATTGTCAAACAGTACTGAAATTTTTGATCAGATATTGCCATCTATTTTTATGTTTCTTTAGTTTATATCTGTAAAGTTTCAAGAACAAATTATTCCCATTAGCTCTATGGAAAGCAATGCCAAGTTTCATGATAAATTTGGCCTGACGTACCCTGACAACGGGTACGGCCAAACTTCATCCATCAACTGGTAACTTCCTCTGAACTGTGTCGTATAGCTGCATACCAGCTTAGAGTTGGAAGAAGTTGAATATAAACGTGTGTTTACTGCACAGACTGGCTCAAGCTCCTGCTCTATAGCATCGTCCTGAAGTTTAGAGCATTTCACCATTCTGAACTGGTGGCTTAACTCGCACGTATAAATTAGCTTTTGTTGCAAAAGTAGGTAATCATTACCAAACAAAGCAAGCATCCATTGCATAATATGTCAACAGTTGAAAAAGTTGATTTCGGTAGAATATAGGTGTTTCATTCGCTGAACACAGTCGATTTTGGTCGTAAATGGTGTTTCTTACGGTTTACTATGGTAAATCATGGTTGTGCAGCTAAAACCTGTATGCTTGTAATTGGGTATTTATGGTCGGGAATTATGGTTGGCAATATGGTCGAAAGTTGAGACATATGTCTACCATAATGCACCCCATAAATGATTGAATATGGAGAATATGTCGATTATATACAACCAAGATCTCGACCATAATCATAGTTGTTCTACTATAATCACAACCATTATTTCTGACTGGGGAGCAAGACAATCATCAAGTGGGGTGCAATAATTAGCAGAATTGATTTTAACTCCTTCATGGACCATTGTTGGACCTACAAGTTTATCATTTATTATCCCAGCCCACAACATAATACCACCACCGCTTTGATGGCGGCGAAAACGATGGTGGAGCTTGACCTCAAATCAGACCCATTCTTTAGACCATTCGTCTGGGCCATCGAGAGTCGGTCTGGTCTCATCTGTGAATAAAACATGCTTCATATCCTGTTTCTGATAAGACCTAGCCCAGTCAACTCTCAGATCGAAGCATGAGCCTTTGTGTCAATGGAGCCTTTTTTTTGGGAAATTTCACATTTGCAAAAGTCCCCAAGATTCGGTTTCGCTTAGTTTTTGGCACTTCATTCAGACAAGAGCTTTCAAGAATTCTTTTGCTTGTGCTTCCCGGCTTTTTGAAGACTTGACGTTTAATTTTGTTTGTATCCCGCGTGTTCACAGCTTTTATTTACCTTTATGAGACAGTGTCTTTCGATTGGAAGGGTCCCTCAAAAAAACGTTGAATTATTCTAACATGGCGGCCTAAAATCCTGTCAATAGACGCACATGATGTCTTCTTCGCCGTTTCTTTGATAATGGTTTGCTTCTCTTAATCTGTTAGATCCTTAGCACGTCCTGTTTTGAATATTATTTAAATGACCTAATATAGCGTGGCTCACAGTATATCTGTTAAACAAAGGAATATTCTGCAACCAACCTCTTCAGAATGTAAATAAATATTGCCAGATGAACTAAGCACACAGTGTTGCCACATGAAAACATAATTCTCGTCAGACAGAAGATTTTCAATGAAAAATCACTAAAAAAAATTGTTGACTAATACCGTGGGTCGCAGTGTATGACGTGGAAATCGGTATGCATTATGCGATATAAAAATACGTTTAGTGTAGTCATACTCTGATTATTGGCATAGGAAGGCTAATTAAGTATACGCATGTGCAACTGGTCAGCCAAGCTTTTGATTTGTAGGAAACTTTAACTTCATCGCCTTGGCTTTTCGTTCACTCGTTCCATTAAATTAAAAATAACCTCTCCATGCCAGGCATATTTTTTTTTTAAATCACTCAGTTTCGAAGAGGAGTCATGAAGTTCACTCTATCATGTCATTCATGGTGATTTTCACATCGAAGCAATATTATACCAGCATCCCGTTTTATATGTTTAGTAGAGTACCTGCACCGTCAAAAATGACAGCGAAAAATTTTTGAAGACCTGTCTTCATTTAACATGCTTTCGTTACTGATATACTTCTGAAGACTAGCCTACGCTACAACGGCCTGCTCTAATTGTCGTAAGAGATAAATCCTCTCTCTTTCAATTCAATTAAGCAGCACAATCTGCCCCCACCTCAAGTAGATGATATGCAGAAAAATTCTTACGTTAGAAAATAGCAAAGTATTACTAAATTAAATCAAGTTTCCCGACGCTTATCCTACCTACTAAAGGATTAGCATAAGCCTTAGAGTACATCGAAGTTCTTCTCTTCAAACGAAAATTGCTCGGTCAAAGAAAAATAATAACGGCAGAGAATCAGAATTTCACGAAAACCGCTTTGTCTTCTTTTTTACGTTTCCGACGGATCCTGAAATAAAAACTCAACATTCCGCCTCCTTTCAGACATGTTCGGTTCAAAATCAGGCCATATTTCTTAGTTAAAATGTGCGTATTATGTTTCTCATGACATCGAATTTTCAAAATTGTAGCTTGTTCTGTACGGCAAATGAGCTGGTAGAGTAGAAAGAGTTGAGGTCTTCATCGCCATGCGTTGGAACGAGAATAGTGTTGCTCTACAGGTGCGAAATTAGTCGCTCTTTCCTCTTCTGTATGTTAAATAGAAGATTAAGCAAATAAATGCACTGCATCAGTGAAAACAGACTCACCACAACATGCAAGAACAATGCAGGGGTATCATAGCGAATTCTTTACCGGCACTAGCCTGCTGGAAATGGAGCGTACGTGAGCTATACCAGGCCACGCCTCGCTTATGTGAATAAACAACCACGAGGCATATACTATGCCGTCTCTGTGACTGATCGGGAACTTCGAGCATCTTTTTATAACCATAGAGCACTCGTAAGCTTCAATATAGTACATATGTAGAATTCTAAATGAATGTATAGGATTTTCGTACTTAGCACGTCAACAATCCTTTACATTTAGACACCTCATCAGACACATACAAAATCAATGAGTGTATCATTTCTGCTTCTCAAGCCAGCTTCCGTCTAATGGATGAACTGGCGAGGTCTAAGAGCCTTCCCTTGATTACAGTATTGATTTCTGATTTCTTGCAGCCGTGGGCCATGTCGGAGCGCGCGGCGTCCGTTTGCTCTGGTATCTTCGGAACGCCTTCTGGTTTCATGAGTGCATTGATGCATGCACGCAGGCAGTGCAAGGCTCGGCGCGATGTTGTTGGATTCAGTTAGGGAAATCAGTAACTCACTGGAATTTCCATTCATATATCGTTGCGCTCCCCCGCCCCCCGGGAAATATATATAAATCCATACTTTGGAAACGTACGGATCTTCATTTACTGCTTCATATGTCCTGTATGCGACATCTTAAATGTTATAAAATTCGATGAAGCTGTCGTACATATCTACTTTTCAGTAGTTCAGTGCAGTTACGGAAGAGGCCGTATCATCTGATGCACCGTAATGTCCCCCTTATCAGTCTATTTCCGCCTTCAAAGGAAACAAAGGGTCGGGAGTATACTAGCTGTGCCCCCGAACAGTTGATTGTCCTAAGCTGGGAAATGTCGACCTGCCTTGCAGTTTGGCCCCAAGGGATCAACGCTTGCACTCTCAGGGAGTTTCCTCAGCCTGCACTGGGGATGCAGATCACTCAACCTGAGCTATTGCTTTCCAATAGGACACCCTGAGAAATTTATTCATAGTTTTGGGTCTTTCCTCGGATGGAATTTTCCGAATGAACATTGTTGTGCGGAGACGTGCGGTGGCACAATAGCCTCGGCTGGATGTGTGGCATGGGCTTCACGTCTTAGCGCTGTCAGCCATCGGCAGCGTCATCTCAGATCGGATGAACTATACGCGACCTGGCATCCAACGAATGGCACTGGCAGGGCTTGGCAACTTCTGGGACGGTCAACAGTGCGCTTGTGCGGTTTTCTGAATTGACTCCCACTTGCAATTAAAAATCAAACTAAGTATATATCGCTTTATTTCGTCGACGCACTTTGACAATGAAAGTTCAACTCCATCGGGCTCAGTTCGACTCATGGTTAACAGAGAACGCTCTAACTCCCCATTTCTTTTGCTTTCGAAAGGCCACAGAATAATAGCTAAAGAAATAAAATAAGATTCTTTGTCAAAGGCGTTTGGTTTTAGAATATATTTGATAGCAACGCAAGTAGAGTTTGCACGACACATAAATATCTTCGCATTATAGTATCACGGTATGCCTCAGTTTAACCAACTATAAAAGTTAATCTTGTCTTAAAATGACATGGAAATATTTTAGTTTAAACAGTTTAGTTTCAGACAGTTTGAAGTCTTCCATAAAATATGTTGCCAGAGTGCGGCGTGGCAGGTAGATGGAACCTCTGAAAGAAAAATATGACCAAGCAGAAGATAAATTTATCATTAAATCAATATTCTGTGCGTCAGGTATTGCAAAAATGCTTATGAACGACATTTAAATATGACAAGCTTGTCATACGGGGGCTTGCAGGCCTAAAATGAACATGTATGTTGCAGCTACTATGAGTAATGTCAGAGTAGACTGTGACTTACTCACGTAATGAATCATTTCAATGCCTGAAGCAGCACATCAGCACAACATAATAAACACCGTCGTGTATTTATTGGTTTATATATTTATATATTTGTATGTTTCAGGTAACGCTCTAAAAGATATAGATTGGCGAAAAATAGGCCAGGTTTCAGATTTTGTAATTAGGTTGCTTTTTCTTGGAGATCGATGACCACGTTGCAGAAGATGACGAAAGTGGGATCCTTATACCTTTACCTCCTTGCACTCCTGCTTGAAACACTTCTTGGCAATGAAAAAAGTAGAGATGTTGCAGCTTCGCTTAGCGCGACCATGCAGTGTTATATTTATAACTTTCTCCATTCATCGAACCATATGTTTGTGCTCAGTTTACCACGTGCAAATTCAGACGCCAATCAACGAAGGGCGGACGAAGCGATGATTTTTCTCGGGCAGTAGACATTATGTCTTTCTACTGGATGTCTTCTTTTTGACGGAACAGATTTCGCTTCAACACAATGTCTACGATGTACTGAAGGCTTGTTCGGTGTCATGGATACGTGGCGGGTAATTTATTCTAATTCACATAGGCTTTGCTGCTTCCTAGTGTAAGATATTCCCGTATGTGACCTATGGTGGGTGACGATTGTGCTTCTTACATGATTGAAGGAGAGCACTTATCTCTTATTACAACTTGAGTGGGCTGTTGTAGCGTATGTTTCAGCAGAATATGAGTGACAGAGGCATATTAAATGAAGACGAATCGTCTCAAATTCTTCGCTGTCATTTTGACTGCGCGGGCACTCTAGTTGAAATAGAATTGATTAGGGGATCCTGTGCACGAGCTAGAGAGCAGTTCTTAAACTAAAAAAGCAGAATATAAGATATTGCAAAATATTATATCGCGGTTGCTTTTTTAATTTTAGAATAGTTATGCCGAGGGGCCTGGAAACTGTTAAATTTAAATTTCGTTGCATTCCTACAGTTCATCAGCCGATGAATTTAACTACGGAAAGATGCTTCAGTTAGGTATATTTAAATACGAAGTAGCCAGGCTGTCAAATGATCTGCATACAGAGGTATGAAGTCCAGGTTGAATGAGAGCACAGGTGTTTTACATAAAATAATAAAAAAGGTCTGGAGTTCATTGTCAATGATATATTACGAATACTAATGCACGTTTTTGGTAAATATTTCTGTCCTATGAGCTCTTTACCTCATTAAATCATTCTTCCGAAGTTATAACAATAATGCGAAACAAATATCCTATATCAGGATAAGCTTTATTCTGAAGATACATGTATTGAACAATGCAGATAATTTGTCTCACATTTGATAAGTTGTGTAGTGCAAAATAACTTTAAAAACTAGTTGGTTTTTGTTCCACATGAGAGTAACAGCTGGCTATAAGCTTATTGTTCAACTTCTATAGAATCTCATAGTCGTTAATTGCAAATTGAAATACGCCCGCATAATAAGGACGTTCTAAACTTGCAAAATACGTGATACAGTAATAAATTCCAAAACTGTTGAAACGAAATTGTACAACTCCATGTATGCCATCAAACCATAGTAAATCTATATATAAATTTAGTAAAGCACGAGGTCAACATAAAAATGAGTTGCTGGATATACGCACTTTTGAGAGCCCTAATTATTGTTCTGCTCAACGAAACTATCAGAAGTTTGTCTTGGAACATGATTGTAGAGCGAGTACAAGTTCGCAAATTAGCTGCTCTACACAACAGAAAAACTGCTACATCATTTTACTTGTGACGTGACAACAGTGTCGTTAGAGATACAGTCCAAAAGTCAAGAAGCAGCATTACCAAACGTCCTCACTATACTTGAAGAAAAAGGGTGCTGAAGAACGTCGCCTACATTTATTTCTCTAATTCTGACAAAACAACTACAGACAAGATACAAAACAAATGGTAATGCGAAACGCATGAAGGCAACACTGGATATACTGTATTTGGCTCAAGCTGAACACTGCTGCTAATTTATGACCATGGGCATGTGTGTATTAATTTCATTGCAGCCTAGGTGAAATCGTACAACTAGTTTCCAGCTGACTGATAACAATGATCAGCAGAGAAGATCTCATTAGAAAGTCGTGTTCATCGGATTCTTACGTAGCATTGCTGCTAACAAAGGAGAGGATAATTGAATTATTAAGCAGGCAGGAAGACTTATAGCCATGGCATGTGATAACCAAGTGATTTTCCATGAAAAACGATGCAGTTTCAACTGACGGTCATAGCATTCTAAGGTCTTGTGAATAATAAAGACTCGAGTATTTTTGCTAACATACAAATCTTGCCGCAATGGAAAACCTGAAAGCCAGCGAAGAACTTTATCGTTTATTTAGCTACTGCGGGCAATCCGTAAGTCGCAGATTGTCTGCGAGAAAGTCGGCGCTCTTCGCATGAGCTACACCGCCGCTGCTGAACCTGTAAGGCTGCTGCCGACCAGCTCTAGGATTTCCTCTCCCACAACTTCACGGCTTAACGCTTGCCTGTACAACGCACTGGCGTTCAGTTGCGTTGATATAGGATTAGATTCAGTACTCTTTTAAATGGGGAACTTATGTACTGAAAATAAAAAAAATGCTATGTTGCAGAACTTCGGGTTCTCCACCCCCTCATCAACAGTATACTTAATGTTAAAGGAGAATAAGTGAGCCCGACTGGCTCAAACACAGTCCACACTACGGCATGTGCGTCCGTCAATCATCTGTGGGATTTCTCGGAACTCAGAGAAACTCACGAGGCAGCGTCCACACCGTCGCACGGCAAACGGAGCGTTCGAATGGTGCGAATGCTAAGAACTAACGCGCCTTTAACCAAACAAGTAGTACCTTTAACACTGCTACTACTAACCTATTCTACGCATAAGCTCTATGAAATAAGATATCATAGTGACGCAGAGACAATTTGTAGCCTTCTCTATCAAAGCGCGCGCTGTCAACAGGCTTCACTGTCAGCATTTTAACGATCATTGGGCAGGCACACTGTTGTATTTACAATGTCATAATTACCTCCGCTAAGGAGGTTATGTTTTAGTCGTGTCTGTCTGTTTGTGTGTTTGTCTGTCTGTCACCACGATAACTAAAAAAAAATAGGAACCGATTTGGACGAAATTTACAGGGGTTGTTAGATATGTTAGGAGGAACAGATGATTAACTTTTGGTGAAGATATGTTCATCCATTTGATTGTTCGTTTGTTTGTCTGCCTCATTTTTCTCAATGCTATAACTCAAAAAGCTAAGGATGGATTTTGATGAAATTAACATGAGTTGTTAGGTATATAACAAAGAGTAAATGACCAAATTTTGGTAATGATCTGTTTGTTCGTTCGTTCGTTCGTTTGTCACTGTTTTTAATTATATGCTTGTTAGCACAATAACTCAAAAAATTATGAATGGATCTTTTTGAAATTCATAGGGGTTGTTAGTAATGTTAAAAGACATAAATGATCAAATTTTGACGCAGATCGGTTCGTTCGTTTGTATGTTGGACTCTTGTTTGTCATAAAGTTTGTTTGCAGAATAATTCAAAAAATTATGAACAGATCTTCAAGAAAATCGCACAAGCTGTTATTACTATCACAAGGCACAAATGATTAGATTTTAAAGTTTGTACAAAGAATAATATGGTTTCAGAGCCGATTTGAATTTTGTGCTACCGTTGCCTCGCTTGGCGGAGGTATGCCCATTGAGAGTGCTCTAGTGAAGCATTGGGACTATTAGTTCAGAGAACGAGTTCAAAAGACTGCCAGGAATATTCGCTCTTAAGGTGGGCTTACCTGAGGGTCTTCTTTTTAACGCGCAGTACAAGGTGTTGAAATATTTTGTTTTGCATTTCACAGACGTACAATTGCCTGTCCGCCCTAAATGTTGATAGAAGGTAGCCGTCGAGTCAAATGGCTTGCCAAGTGTCACAAGTAAAGCTTCGGATTTTACATCAAATTTACAGCTAATTAGATGAGAAGCTTTGGACTTTTTTAATACCAATAAAGAAAGTAGCGAAACATTGGAACACTTAATTCATTTCCTCTCACTGCGAAAAATTGAAAACTATAGTGTGGACCCGGCCTTATTCGCAACTTGAACTATACACAAATATTTAGCAAGTTTGAAACGTGAAAAGGCGAATAAAGTTGCAATTTGCCGAGTAATTTAAATGTCGAAGCGATTTGCTAAACCCACCTGTGTCGACACGTTTCTGCGACAGTGTGGACGGGGCCTTAGTGCCAAACCTCTGCAAAGATCTATGGATCAATTTAGGCAGTGTGGGTAATATTAAGCAATGCATACATTAGGTACCTTGGACTTGAAATATCTTCAAATAAGGTCCAGGTTGCAGAGTGTACGCCGCCTCTCGCGTACAGAGGTCATGTCGGACTTCCTGAGAAGCAGGAGAGTCACTAGGGAATTATCTCCATATTGCACGTAACCGCAAACAGATGGCGTGTGAGGCACTTTTAATAAGTGTGAGTCCAACAAGTTTTCGAAATTGAAATCTTCACTGCTAGGGGCGTTTCATATACAGTACGTTTCTCACTCTTGGTCGGTTGAAATTTAATAAGATGGACCAAAATTTCATACCAAGAGAGCAGGTGAAAGTCAGCTTATGGACCTCTTTACTCCACTGCTCGCACATGTCAGACACAACAATATATATTATGAGAGAGGCTGAAAAATAATTTAAAGCCACGGGAATCCAACTTATAGAACCGCAACACCTGGAATGCTTTCAGATTCACTTTTTGAACGGCGCTTATTCCCACAAATGCTTTAAACACCGCACTGTTCTGCAATATTTCAGCCATTGACACCCGAAGTACACCTCTATAGCTCGTAGAAATAGTATCGCTAAAGGTCCCTAAAGGGTAGCAGTGTGCATTAATAAGCTAAGTAAGAGACAGGCAAGTTTGTCCTTTGGTGTTAATTGTCAAAGTTTCACTACTTGTTATGAATTCTTTGTCATTAATTTTCAAACAACAGAGGTGCGGCATAGTCGGCGTCTTCCGCTGAGCTTAAAAGTAAAGGTCACATCCACAGGTGTGGAACTTAGTCTCATCTCGCACTTCGCTTACAGTACTTCAGCAACAGTTTGTAGGGCATTAATGAAAAAAGATTTAGAAGCGTCTTGATGAGAGCCGCCTGATGACGAGTACAACATTATTGTCTTGGACTATATTCATGAGCTACAAAGTTGCGTCCAACGTCACAATGCACGCTCGACTTCTCCCAAACTTGCGGCGAGGAGACTTGACTACACTGCGGAGTCGCTTCACACAAGTTCCGAGTATTCAGTGCTGCAACTTCCGACGCTTCAGATGTGGTACAGCCAAGGGAAATAATTCTGATAAGTATTGTTAAGGAAGTTCTCAGCTTTCATAACACGTAGCCACGTGGAGTTGGGCTTTCAGTCAACTCTGTCGCCTCTTACGAATTGTTCTTGAAGATATTAAGTAAAAAATAATTGATTAACATATTCAAAAGTAGATGTTTCTAAGTTGAAAATCCAGGGAAAACTATTTATAATAGAATGACATCTACGAACGATCAATATTATAGAAGTAAAAAAAAGATTCGAAGCAAATTTATTTCATTTGAAAATGCTAGGTAAGCAGTGACTAACTAAGCTAGTTCCGAGGCCTGAAAATGTTGGTTCCCTGTAAAACTCTAGTTAGTATTCAGTGTTATGCCATGGTGTGTAACTAGGTAGTATAAAAAAGCTATTAAATCATTTGATCGGTTCTCAGTGGTGAACTTAAGTTGGGATGTTTACTATTTATATATAATAGAAATAAGCCGTGATGGCTTAAAAAAGATGGCAAGAGAGGGGCCGAGTGGGGAGCCATGGTTATTCCCTCGCTTTGTTTGTATAAGCCGTTATTGAAAATGATAAATAAATCTTCAATGGTCAGATTAAGAAAATTTCTGAAAGTGGGTTGGTCGATGTTGTGAAATGAGTCAGTGTTATCAAAAATTTTACTACTTATATCCATTGTTTCGTCCATGCGTATATTGGTGGAAGAATTTTTATTTAAAGATTTCGATAATTGGAACTGAGACAGTGGACGTGGGTCACCAGCAGTGTTTACTAGCAATCGTTTACTGTATGACTGGCAATATATTTATATATATATATATATATACTGTACATCATATTTTAGTCTCGATGCATTATCGGCTACACCAGCAATTCTTTATTTATTTTTACCCGCGAATCATCTTCACCATCATCGTAGTAATTATATGGACCTGCCGCTCCTAACTCTATAATGAACCGAAACGCTCCCCCTGCAAAGTACTTGAGAAAAAAAAAAATCGTCGATTGGTAGTACAAACTTTAGAAACTCCTGGCTTCTTTGAAACGACGGGAGCTCTTGTCCTTCCTGAAATTAAAATTCTTCCCAAGCTACAGAGAACATTAGACTGAGACAACATAAGCGGCAGTCCTGGTAAAGTCTCGCTGACCAGCCACGGCCGATGGCAAGCAAGAGCAGCAGCCCACAGGCAGAAGCTGTTAAGGGAGCCAATGAGGGCAGTAA
>LQNS02000231.1:6397751-6409112 GCA_001587735.2 Parhyale hawaiensis
AAGCTACAGAGAACATTAGACTGAGACAACATAAGCGGCAGTCCTGGTAAAGTCTCGCTGACCAGCCACGGCCGATGGCAAGCAAGAGCAGCAGCCCACAGGCAGAAGCTGTTAAGGGAGCCAATGAGGGCAGTAATGCCAGCATGTCGTGCAGCCCGGCAGTGAGGCAAGCCTGTGCTGAGGGGATAACTACAGGCCCCTCAGGGCTCTCGCTTCTTAAACTTAAAACGCGTCCAGATTTGCCTTTGAAAAATGTTCTGCTGATGAGGTCAGGCGGGAGCCAGTGCTTGGGAACGGAGCAGGGAATGTATGGGAGTTGTAGAGACCGTCGTATGAAAAGAAGAGTCACGCTGAATCTTGTGAAAAAATGCTTATTAAGTAAATTGCAAACGTTTCGAATTAAATTAAATTTCCTCGCGGAGCTAGAATTTTTAATCCCGAAGCATTAGCGGCGTAGTTGTAACCGTCTGTCACATAGCATCTTAGCAAGTTTCGTTTCTTCTTTTCTTGTTTCATAAGAATACGATATCCTAACGATCCTTCAATAGCTACAGAAACTGTGTTTGTGTTCTGAAGAAAATCTGCAGCGCACCGTCACTATGAACACAATTCTAAAACTACTGTGTGAAGTGCTATAGTAACTTCACCGCATAGTAAGATTTATCTCTACGTTTAGTCACAAATTAGAGCTACTTAAAGTTTGCTACATCGGTTTATGAAACGTCCCTCTTTGTATAACCTTGGAAAGAAACATGCAATTGTGAGACGTGGTTTTTGTCTTTTTTTTAGTTAGTGACAGCAATTTCACTCGTTGAAGAGGCAATTTTGATCTTTTTCTCATAATGTTCGATTAGTTAAGTGGCCATCGGCTGCTGAAACGGCGGGATACTGCAGCAGAGACATGAAAGAAAGTACCATTCCAAGTCTCAGAGTAACATCCCAGCAACATGAGAAATGTGAGCTGTGGCTGAAGTCAATAAGACGTTCCAGTACGTTTGTTAAATCTACTGATCGTTGGCAGCAATGAATGCCTCAATAGAAACACACATGTCACGTTATCATAGTATCATCATCCAAAAGATACCCAGCAGTCTGTTCTATTGCTAGGCATATGCATACACATGTTTCCCTCTGTAATTTCGCCAGGTATTTCAACTTGGGCGCTTTTCGTCTGAGACACACGCCACTATGTCTTCTTTTGTACTTCCTGGCTACTTGCTATTCTAACACCACTTGGTACACGCCCCGTCATGCAGACATGGATCTCTTGTTTCCTTGCATAACCTTTTGTTTTTTTTTTTTTCCATTAACCACACTGGCAAAATTTTGATGCACATCCATATCGCACAAGACAGCCTCGTGCTCACAAGAGAGCTAAGCATAACATGATCAGGAATTGGAACACGAGGCAGCGAGCTCGCATGACAGACAATGATGGCCTCTTCGTCTCCATGTTGGCTGGAGAATCAATTGCAATTTGGGAAGAAATTTGATGCCGGAGCCACGCCCGTGTCGGAGGTGTGCGTGACAGCGGCAAGTCTGCGGGTGTACCTGTCGTTATACTCCAACATCTGCATACCTGTATGCGTCTGTGATGGTGAATGGCTTGGTGTTACGTATGATGATACTGCAATGTTAGTAGTGGATATGATGTGGAAGTGGTCATGTATGTTTTGGAGGAGTTCGTTGTTAAGTATAAATATAATGGTAAAGTAGCAGCTGTGGTTAAAAATGGGTCACGTTCCCCTTTCTTCAACGTTTATATTGTACCGAGAAGATGATGTTCGTAAAGCGTGTTTAAGCAGCTACAAAGTCAAATACATTTGATTTCCTAACACATGGAGCCTCGATGGTCCTGTTGCCAGGGTGTTTGTCTCGTAAAGTGATCAGCCACGGCGGGCTATAGACTAGGCCATAAACTACGCAATATTTAAGCGCCCACACGAAATCTTTTGTGAGGCTGATAGCAGATGGATAAAACTCGGATCAAACTTCCTCCCGACAACATAATGACCTGAAACAAAAAAGTTATAAATTCGTGGCGAAGCAAGAAATGCGATTATTAACAAGAAACACAAGTTCGTAATTAGATGTTGGCGGTAGACGATGATAATTGACTTTTAGGACACCAAAATCGCCTAAAAGTGGCTAAGATTAATTTTGTAATTTTCCATTGGCCAGAGCTCATGTACGCGTGCTCCTTTCAAATAGAAGCACTAATTGCGTCTCCATGAACGGTTAATTATTTTTTTTGGAGGTTGTTATGTTGAATAGAAATGCTGTTATGCTGTTACCAAGGTTTTGTCAGTTTGCCATCAGGCATACTTGGAAGGAATGGACAGTCAAGTATCGTGTGGTTTATGACTAGGCTCAATATATGTGTATATATATCTTTTTCTGAGACATTACGTAGCTGCAGGCATTCGTTAGTAAGTGGATGCGATTGTAAATTATGCCGATATAAATATCTGCCCGAGCCCTGTGTTGCTGGCATCATCTCAGAAATCAACTTTCCTTCCATTTGAAAGATTATTGTTGTAACCCGCAACTATACGACCGACCCACCGAAAAATTAACATTGTCACAACACTGTTGAAATTGTTCCATCTTTGCAAAAGAATATTGTTGTTGATAGTTTTGTTTTTGCAACGTAATAGTGCTTGTAACAGTATAATAGGATCACAATAAGATAGCTTAGCAAAAATTAGGAAGTTATCATGGAAGTAACAGCAAGTCCTCCACTAGTAAGGTGCTGCATGATTTTCTCCTCTTGCATTTCTTACCTTTTCGTGTTCGCACTGTGGTCTTGACAGGCAAATGAAACTTAGCACAGTGTGAACCGATGCCCTAGAACTAAATTTTTTTAGTGTAAACCGTTACGCTTACCACTATTCTGCGTCAACAGAAGACTAAAAGTCCGCTGGACTGCACTACAACTTTAGTAATTATTGAGCCCGGCCGTCTGTAGAGGTCGAAGAAAAGACAACTTGATCGCACACTCTTACTGCCAAATCCACATGCTCTGGATTGTGACACAGATTGATAGGCACCGAAGGCGTGCGCGGCTGCAGCTGATCACAGACTGTCAGAGCTGTGGCGTCAGAGACGAAGGCTCATACGACGCCAGAACTCCCCGGCCACCTTCATTTCAGGATAGGGTCAGGGCATCAAGGACATCAAAGTAAGGTCTTCTTCGAGTATCAGTGAGGCTTTAAAACTTAATTGACGTTCGGTAGGTAACGCAAGCACCAGCAGTCATGCTGAAAATTAGCGGTGCTTATCACGGTCGGCTTTCAGAAACCATGGCAGTGCAATGAGACATTACATATTTTACTTAAACTGCGTTCTTTTCCTGATGGAAGCCTGTAAAAATATAAAGGGTGCGTGGAAGAAAATGATAGGAATGCCATCGGGAGCCAAAGAAACTCCAGCTTGTGTTTTTGAAGCAGTGAAGCTGACCTCAGACGGCTGCCCATGTCAGGTATCGAACCCGCGGCCAACGATTACTCAGGCAATCAAACAGCAGTTCTTGAGAACACCCCTGCCAGCACCCGGTGAGGCAAGGAGAGCTTCTGTTTATCGACAGCGTTTCTTCGTTAGCCGCTACAAGATTACCGCGATGAGGTGGATGGAAACCTAATAACAAAGAAGGCGAATTTTTAACTCAATGGTACAGTAAACAATTGGGTTACTTATAACGCTTGCTGAGATACAAGGGGATTCAAAAGAGTGAGTGGTACTGCTGCATCATCGTGGACCGAGATACTATATAGAGAAAGTTCAATAAAACTTAATTGATGTCCTGAAACATTGCAAAAGAATCGGTAAATTAGGCCAATTCTGGGATTATTTCTGTACGGTATCGACTCCTTCAGCGTAGATCGAATATAATAAACTTTAACAGAAACCAAAATTAGAGACTTCAGTCCTCGGACGGCAGTAATAACACTAGAAAACTAGTAAGGAGCTCCCGCTACGATTTCGATCTTCCCTCGATCAGAAGCAAGGGCTATTATTCCTCTTTGCCTCTCACACTTCTTTTATTATTTTATAAGACGCATCATCCGAGTAACGTAGCTCCCTTGTCCTTCAGAGAGCGCTGTAGTAGGTCTTTGATGCAACGCGGTTCAGTAGTCTTATGGCAGGAGCAACAGTATTCTTAATTTGAATTAATAATTCATCACACATCCAAACCCCCCAATCTGATGTATCTTTAATTGAAAACAAAGTTAAGCCCGCCGCAGATGAGAGTCAAAACACGGGACCGTTTCTCCTTACTTATCCGATTTTGTCACTGCGGGGCACAACTTCGGCTTGGTCAGATTTCTACAGTCTAAAATGGCTTAAAATCTAAGCTACCATTGCAAAAAAAAAATAAATAAATAAATCTACCGCAGGTGCAAACTGCAGGGCTTGGGATATCTCTCTTAATTTCGAGTGAGTTTTAGCTCGCTATAACATACATGTTATTGCGTGTTCTAAAACGTAGTCACGGTCCCAGAAACTTTTGTTCCAGGAAAGTGAAACGTTCTCAACGTTCTTCTTTTTACCTTAGCCCGGTAAAAAGAAAATTTCATAAAAGTCAATACCACAAATTCCGTAAAAGACAACTTAAGAAACGAGCAAAACTTATCAAATGCCAGCAATCGACGAAATTATTACAACGCAAATCCGAGTGCAAAAGGAAGCTAGATGAAATAGAATTAGATTAGATTAGATAGGCGGCAGTAGACGAACCAAAAGGCCCATTCTCAAAGAGACACCGAAACTTGCCCGGCCATCTACGAGCTATCGCCATTATATTAGTAGGATATAACAGACTGGGGAAAAGAGAAGAAAAAAAAAAGAGGAAGGAGAAGAGTCTCAGCAGAGGAGACGATCATGAATGCACTCACTCATGGTCAATAGCCGCTGATATGCAGAGTTGAAGATGTTAGACAGTGCAATTGGAGCGGAAGAGTGAAGAAGACGGATTTAGGAAGCCTCGGAGGCTTTGGCCGTTAACAGTCTGCGACTTCTGGAGGAGGAATCCTGAGCTGTGGGGATGTCTCTCCCAATTTATGTCAAACGATTTTTAAACGCGTTGACTGATTCCGCACTACCAACGTCGGAAAGAAGTCTATTCAAAATGCCGACTATGAAATACGGAAAGAACTGCTGACTTAAGGTCGTTCTTTGAGCCTTGTGCTTGAGTTTTTGACCATTGTTTCTCAAGCGATCATTAATGTCTCTTTCAAAGAGTCCCGTTGTAAGTAAGTCGTTGAAGCCATTCAAATACTAAATGTTCCTATTAGTTGCCCCCTGAGTAGTCTTTGCTCGAGAGAGATCGGACCCAGTTCGTTTAGGCGACATTCATACGACTTGTTTCGCTGCTGATGTATCAATTTCGTTGCTCTGCGTTGGACTCTTTCCATGTTATCAATATCTTTGCACAGATGTGGCGACCAGGACTGAGCAGCAAACTCTAAGTGTGGCTGCACTAATGCCTTGTACAGGGGAACGATGATATGTCCTTGGACTTGTATTCAAAATTTCTGGTAATGAATCCGAGAACTCTGCTTGCCATTTTCACACTCATGTCAACTTGCTGACTGTGCTGTAGTTGGTTTGTAATTGTTATTTCCAAGTCACGTCGCTGGGTGACAGGAGCCAATTCCGTCCCATTCATTTTCAATGGGGTTGAAGGATTCACAAGCCCTACGTGCATTACTGAGCCCTTGTTGACATTAAAGCTCATCTGCCACGTTGCGCTCCATTCCATGAGGTAGTCAAGGTCTTGTTGGAACTCGGCTCTTTTCGTGGCTGGATGACATAGTTTTTTGTCATCCGCAAATTTCCTGATTTTACTACGGATGCTAAGATCCAGATCATTGATGTAAATTGAGAATAGAAGAGGGCCAAGCACACTACCTTGTGGAACCCCTGATGATACGTGCGTCCAGTCGCTCGTTTCTCCTTCGAGCTTACTCGCTGTTGCCGACCCGTGAGTCATGCCCCGATCCATCGTAAGTAGTCTCCCTAGATACCATGGGCTTCCAATTCTTTCATTAGCCGTTGATAGGGAACTTTATCAAAAGCATTTTGGAAATCTAGATACAAAAAGTCTACACTCTTTTCTTCATCTATAATATCCATAACTTTTGAGAAAAAGTCCAGAAGGTTTGTTAAGCTGCTTCTCCCATTTCGGAAGCCATGCTGAGAGTCGGATATGAGCTGATGCATCCTCAGGTGGTCAGTGATGCGCTTTTCCAGGAGGCGTTCGATAGTTTTGCTGACGACCGATATAAGACTGTTTGATCGATAGTTGCTGGGCCTTTTCTTGTCCCCCTTCTTATGTATCGGTATCACGTAAGCTAGCCTCCAATCCTGTGGAACTTCTCCCGTGCTCAGCGACCGATTAAATATTTCGAGCAGTGGCTTCATGATGACTGAAGCCATTTCTCATAGTACACGGGGATTAAGATTATCTGGGCCAGTGGATTTGTACACATTAAGGTGGGTCAGTGCTTGAAGGATCTCCATCTCCGAGAAAACTCATGTGTCTACTGTATAGGTGCAACTTGCAGAGGTGCAGGTTCAGGAATATTCGTAAGATTTTCAATAGTAAATACAGAGGTGAAATAATCGTTCAGGATTTTAGCTTTGTCTCTGAGGCCATTGGTGATAGCACCGTCAGGTCTTTTGAGCGGACCTATGGTTTCTTTATTTTTTATTCTTCTTTCATTTACATAGTTATAGAATGCCTTTGAGTTGCGTTTTGCCATAGTGGCCACGGATACTTCTTTTTCTGTTTTTGTGGTCCTGACTATTTTCTTTACCTCCCGACATGCCCTTATGTGACTGGCCCTGTTCTCCTCTGTCGGATTACGCTTCCAAGCTTTGTAACGCACTTGTCGCCTTGCAATGCAGCATTTGACCGTCCGATTCACCCAGAGGGGATCATTACTGATGCTAACTCGTTTATTTGTGATGCATCGTTTAACTGCTCTCAGGATGCTCTTTTTCAAAATATGTGAGCATTGCTCAACACTGGCGTCTTTCATCGTGGTATCGAAGTCAGTTGTTCCTATTTAAGTTGTCATTCCCTGAAAATTCGCTCGTCGATAGTCTGGCCGCTTGAGACGACTCGCCTCAGCGGTGAATTCATTGTGAGTTTTGAGCTTAAATTCAGTCAAACTGTGGTCTCCAAGCCGGTCTAGGATGGCGAGGTCAATAATTTCACAATCAGGAGTGGAGAGGACCGCGCTAGCAGCATGCTTCCGTTCTCAGCTCTAACACCTGGTATCGCTCGTCGGTTCGATGCTCAAGCCAGGCAGTGAACTCTTTGCAGATCTTGGTGTGTTAACTCGGTATTTGGGTGTGCATGCACGGTGCCTCGGCCGAACTGCTTTCTTCTGAGATGAGGGGGGTAGGGGGTCTCGGGTCATTTGTTCCTTCCGTCAAATAGGCGCCATAGTTCTCGGTGACCCGAGGTCGACTGCAACTACACTTACTCATCTGGGGCCAGTGGGCCTATACCCGCAGTACAAACCAGTGCACGTGGGTTTCCGAGGTGAAGGTGTGGTCTAAGTTGATTTTTCCTTTACTTTACCGTATCTCGTAGTTTCATTAACGGCTGGGTCAGGTGATGGTGGCTGAGGAGTTCGAACAGTTTGCTGCCTGGGGCTGGGCTGCACAAGGTGCTCCAATCAATGTAGGGGAGGTTGAAGTCTCCCATTAGAATCGTATCTTTCGGAGTATTCAGCGCATTATCGATCTTGTTGTAAAGTGCTGTATCATTTTCGGCGGAACTGCGAGGGCTCCTATAGGCAAACATAATATTTAACGCCTGTCGAATGCAGAGACGAGCATGGGTAGTGATAGATTCATATTCTTCAGTTGCTGCAGAACCTTTACATAGGGGATTAAGATGTTCCTTGATATACATGATTAAACTCCCTCCTCTGCTAGTTTCTGTGGGTCGGTCTATGTTGAACAGTTTGTAAATTTTCAATGCGACCTCTGCTTCCAGATTCTTGTTTGAAAGGTTGATCCATGTTTCATTGAGTGCGATAACATCATACGCACGAGTGGCTGCTATAGCTTGCAGTTCATTCATCTTGTTTGTTATACTCTGAACGTTGCCAAATAAAAATTTGACCTCAGTGTTTGCATTGATTCTCCGAGTCAGTGGTACATTTGAAGTGTCCGATTGCTGGGAAAAGATTGGGGTGTAAGATCAGTATTTTCTGCGGCTAGAGCGTCTGTCTGAAGTTGAGCAGGGGAAATATTTTGTATTTCGACTTGACAGTTGTTAGGTTGTTTTACGAGCGCAGCTGTCTGTCGGACAACTGGTTGTTTACCGCCAAGTTACCCTTGCTTCTCGGTATTCTGGTCTGTGGTGGCTGACAAGAATTTGTCTTTGGAGGAAAGTTCTTAGCACCTTACTTTCGGGTGGTATGCTTGAGGTTCTTGAGATTTGACCACGCTTTCTTGCTACATGTATCTGGGACTGTGATTCATCATTGGAGACGCTTGCAGGCCTCCCGCGTTCGGTATTTGATGAGTGAAGTTCTGCTTGACTGGTGTTGGTAGGTTGTTGCATATCGGTGCCTTCGGACACATTGCGGTTCGTCGATAGGATGTTAGAGACTATTGATGGTATTAGAGGTGGAGGACCCAGACGTGACATCTGCACTGATGCATCTGGATTTGGAGTTTGAAGCGTACTGGTGATAATTGTGCCCCCTTTCCCTTAGGATCCCCAACCTTCATCCCACTAGGTACTGAAATTTGAGGATTGCAGGGGAGGGCCGCAGGGACATTGAGAGCCGATTGCTCCAATGCAGGCAAATCGGCTGGGAGAGCGTGGAAGGGGACTGGGTGGCGAGGCTGCTCAATAATGGTCTTAGGTCTTGTGCGCAAGCCTCTTTCGATACCAGCGGTGGTTGAAGCTGTTGCATCGAGCAGCATTTCTCCGAGGACATGGTGTCCAGCGCCACTCAAGTTAACCCCATCAGGTAAAAACAGTCTCCAATCGTCTTCAAACGCGGGAAAATAGGTCAGTGAATTCGAGCTCATTCTCCTCTGCCTCTCTTTCAATTTCTCTGTTGATGTAGCGGATCCTAGAATCTAGGCGATTACCAGCCCAGAGACGGGGCAGAATACTTGTCAGAGTGACATGGTCACTTCTCAGTTTGGCCGCGGCAATAAGTTCTTTAAGGAGTTGCAGCTGAAATTCGGAAAAAGTTGGCAGATCATTCGTTCCAACATGGATAATGACGAGATCTATCTTTTTACAGAGGAGGTCCTTCAAGATCGCTGTGACATCAGAAGTGGAAGCTTGAGGTCTGCAGTTGACTTTCCGATCCGTGCAGACCCTTATGAAGGCATGATACTGCCCGTAGATTATTTTCTCTCCTACAAGAAATGTTTTTATCGATCGGTGACCAGGAATTGGCGCAGGATTGTGTTCCCTTTCATGACTTGGAGGCTGAACAAACGTCTCCGACTTTCGAAGATCACGTAACTGGGTAGAACCGGACTCCTGCTCTTTGCTCACGGGTTTAATTTTGGGGCGAACAGACGTTGCTACATTATCGTCACCATCATCAAGATCAGCAAACCTATTTTTCAATTTTATATTATTTGTCCTTTTTTTTCAAAAGTGTGCCAGTCGATCTCCCCTGACGTCTGTTGTGGACAGTTTTCCACGGGGAGGGAGATAACCGCAAGCAAGTTTCTAGGGTAGCAGTTTTTCCACCAAGTATGGATCGTTGCTCTACTTCGTCTCGCTCTAGATCAGCAGACCGAGATGCTTTGGATTGAACCCATCGATTAGTATTCGATCGATCGTTCGCACTGTCATCCACGTTGGTAGAGCTTGCGAGTGAAACTCGACTAGAGGCAGATAGCCGCAACACTTCGCGATCGCTCCACTCCTTCATAAAAAAAATCCAGAATGGCATTCGGTGCATTGTTTCATGCTGGAGGTCTGTACTACCAGCATATGATGATATGAGAGAAAAAGAAGAAAGAGGAAAAAAAGGAGAAATGGAGCTATGCTGACACGTAATACCGGGAATGTACTCTGGACGGGGCATCAATGTATTACACGCTTGCCCTATCGGTAGTGCCGTCCCCACAGCTATAGCCCAAGATTCGAGGAAAACCACGCCTACTGGGTTGCATTCGATTATCCCACATTGTTAATAAGTTCTATTATGTAAAGTAATAACAATACTTTATATCGCAAGAACGTGTATTTGATATCTCTATAGGATGGACCTTGATAGCGAGAAGCAACGTGCACGGCGATATAGAATTACGATACCTTCATAAATTTGAGAGCTATTGATTTCCATTACCGCTACAGAATATTGAAAATTAGTTATCAATAAGATCGCTAAGGTTACACTATAATACTTGTATCCATTATCACATATATCTAAAAAAATTGTAATAGCATGGAGCCATGTGCACCGCGATATAAAATTATACCTACCTATTAGAAAAGCTACTGATTAACATTTTCGGTACAGAAACGTCAGCTTGCAAGATCACACGATGAAGAAAACAAGAAAAAGAAAAGAAAGGCATTGAACAATTTAAAGGCAATAGCAAATATTTTCTTGTCTATGCATCGCACCATTTGATAAAATAAAAAATCGGGCCCCTGGTGAATGATACAGGATCTATTGTTAAGGATGACCTAGAAATGAGCGAAATACTAAGCCGTCAATATCAAAAAGTGTTTAGTGAGAAAATTCAAAATCCTGAAATCCCAAGAATTGATTTAACTACGAACTACCTAACGGACTTCGAGTTCACAAAATTAAGCATTGAACTAGAGATTGATGAACTTAGCGGCAACAGAGCAGTGGAGCCAGGTGATGTGGTTGCAAAAATCCTTAAGATGTGCAAGCTAAGCATCTCTTACCCCTATACCTTATGTGGCGAAAATCTATGGATGATGGAGTTATTCCACTCACCTACAAGCACGTGATTATTTCACCTATTACTAAAGCTAGAAATAGCATGTATCCAACCAACTATAGACCTGTCTCCCTAACTAGCCACGTAGTGAAGACGTTTGAAAGGGTCTTTAGGAAACACTTTGCACATCATTTAGAAATCAATAAGCCGCTTACATGAAATCAACATGGCTTTCGCCATAAACGTTCAACCACTTCGCAGCTGCTTAAACATATGACTCTATTCTCGACCTACTATGCCAAGCTAAAGTGTCGACGTAATATATTTAGATTTTGCCAAAGCATTCGATAAAGTAGACCATGGAATACTGCTACTCAAACTCTTCAGCATGGGCATCCGTGGAAAATGTCTTAGATGGATCGAAGCTTTTCTGACAAACCGAACCCA
>LQNS02000231.1:6424615-6442846 GCA_001587735.2 Parhyale hawaiensis
ATCGGTACTGGTTCAGGGATATTCGCAACATTTTCAAAAGTAAATACAGAGGTGAAGTAGTCGTTCAGGATTGTGGCTTTGTGTTTTCACCGTCAGGTCTTTTGAGCTGGCCTATGGATTCTTTTTTTGAGTCGTCTTTCATTGAGATATTTATAGAATGCCTTTGGGTTGCGTTTTGCCATAGCGGCTACGGAGACTTCCTTCTCCCTTTTTGCGGTCCTGACTATTTTCTTTGCATCCCAACATGCCCTTTTGTGACTGGACCTGTTCTCCTATGTTGGATTACGCTTCCAGGCTTTGTAACGCACTTGTCGCCTTGAACATCAGCGCCGCAACCATTCACAGCTCTGTGGAAGAAGATCTGAGCTTCTGAAGAAGCTGAGAGAAGTTCGTACTGCTCCTCTAGCTGTCTGCGTTACCCACTGCTTGGTCCCGTGTGCATATTGTAGCTCGCGGATCGTTTCCATTAGGCAATTACCAATCTTGTGAAAGAACTGCAAGCGGCTTCATTCAAGTTTTTCGTTCGTTGGGCCAAACACGGTAATCTGATGGTTCTAATAAACTATTCTCTCACCTACAGTCTGCTACTGATAGCACTTGCGGGTTGAAAAAAGTAGAAAAAAAAGATTATGCATAAGTCCTACCGACATAAGAGTGTCGTATTAACCTCCATAGCTTCATCAATAATTATTCTACCTTACTCAGGTTGCGCTAGCTCTTTACAAGGTATTTCATTTTTTTTTTTTAATTATAATGCTACGATGGGAGCAGGAACTCTCGCTGCAACATACCACGGCGTGAGTAAGTTAAGGTTAACTTATCCACGAAAAACTCAGACCAGAGCTTTATTGGATACTCCTGTTATGCTTTATTGGCTGCTTCACATAGTGCATGTTGCTTTTGCTGAACAGTTTACGGCAATACGATGCGGTAGCAAGCGTGTGTCAACTAAATGTTTTTCCATTTTTTTTTAGTTTGGGGNCAGACCGGAGCTTTATTGGATACTCCTGTTATGCTTTATTGGCTGCTTCACATAGTGCATGTTGCTTTTGCTGAACAGTTTACGGCAATACGATGCGGTAGCAAGCGTGTGTCAACTAAATGTTTTTTTTTTTTTTCATTTTTTTTTTAGTTTGGGGTAACTACTGAAGATGCTTCACGTCCCTTCTCTTTATGATAGTAATGACTGATCGAATAAAATGTAAATTTTTTTTGTATGAATGGAGCTTCTCAACGCATGTTTTTCCTTTTTATATTTGCTGACTTTGAAGGACAGCTGATCTACCGGTGCATAGTGTGTGAGGTACATTGAAAATGAGGTGGGCAGAACTATTTACAGCGCCATGGACTGCGCCTGTAGAGAAAATTGCTGTAGCGGCATATTTCACTAATGAGCATAATAACAGTTTGATAAGCTAATAACGGCGCACGTGAGATTTCAGTATGGCCTTCTCCTGCTTATCAGGCTGTGGTAGCGTCCTTTGAGTCTGTGTTGTATTTCACGTGAGGTGAAGTTCGTCTGCCCCGCACGGATCCCTTGACACTGGAAGTGATGCACATCCTAAGCCAGTTGCAGATCAGTGCTGCAATGAGTAACCTTTGCACCTTAACTGGTAACTGGGCAATAACTCGGAAGTGAGATCATGTATCAGCTTCTGCCCAGATGAGGAGCTCGAAGTTTGACCGGGAGATTAATGTTCTTTGGTTTAAATAATGGTCGCCCTTCAGCCGGCAAGTCCATCTGCAGTACGGAGTGTAAATGCTTTGATTGACACTTCAACTCAGATTGGCTTGAAACGATTTTTTTTAACCTCGAGTTGAGTCAATAAACAGCGGGAAATCACAATCAGCTCAGGCCTGATACATTTCGCTGTCAGCTTCTTGCATTAAGGAAAAACTTAGTAATGCTTCAGTCTGACGTTTCGAGGGTTCTTGCAGTTCTCTAATTACTTTCCAGGAGTTTCTTAGTGAGGGCAGCGCCAACGATTGCTACCTAAGGATAAGTGGAGGCTCTGGCTAAGCTTTATTGGCAATAGAGCGCAACTTGACGCCCAACACGATTAAACTTTCCGCCGCTGTAAAAAAAAATCTCAGCTCNCTTTCGAGGAGTTTCTTAGTGAGGGCAGCGCCAACGATTGCTACCTAAGGATAAGTGGAGGCTCTGGCTAAGCTTTATTGGCAATAGAGCGCAACTTGACGCCCAACACGATTAAACTTTCCGCAGCTGTAAAAAAAAAAATCTCAGCTCCGACATCGTTTTCCAGCGATTATTTCAAACTTTTACTCGAAATAATACTCTATATTGAAATGGTGGCTCAGTTATGTATGTTGCTGAGTGTTTTACTTCGTCATCTATCTTCTTTTGATGTCGTTTGCAGTCGGTCAAAAGGCATAGATCACAAGTTATAAGTTAATGAAAAAATCAATATCACGTAGGGATATATGCTGGAGCCATAACCTTGTTTGACGCATCTTTTTTGGTGCATTTTATCGGAGTACAGTCGCTTCCGTTTCATTTGACAACCTAGCGAAGCGACCATGGAGCCCTCATAATGCGATCATATCTGCAGGAACAAATTGAAACGCTACGTATTACGCACCAATTAACTTCGCTGAAATGAGGACATTTCGCTTATACGGACCAATTTTATTACCACTAATTCGCTTACAATCAAGGTGTAAAAAATTTAAATGAAGTAACTTTTTTTTTCAAGTGTGTTAAACTCATTCATATTAGGTGGTACTTCTACGTCAAAGTAGGCATGTGTTTATTCAAAATGACTAGTTTTCGAGAATGTTACTCTTACTGCCAATATATGGCGTTAGCATCGCTATTTCACCAAGAAAGTGTCTACCAATTGAGTCCCGTAAATTATTTCCATTTGTTGATTTACCTCCATCATTACTGTCAAGAGAAAAAATAACATTAACTGAGAAACTGTGCTTACTAGCCAAGGTTTTATGACCAGCCGGTTATGGAGGCCAAATCCGTGGGCCTCGAGTGGACAGATTAAGCAGCATCGACATTATTTGCACGGCAAGCATCTCAGTATTCTCAGTTTGTTTAAATTATGTTAATAGTATTTTCCGGCATAAATGGCGTTTCATTGTTATGAAGCTTAAGGGTACTATGATAATACATGCAGAAACTGGCCAACGCTGAGGTATTGAAAATTTTAGAACCGACTTTTTGATTAGAATAGGCTGGAGATAAATAAAACAACGCGCTCGTTTACTGCTTCCGTGCACTGACAGAAACGGCGATATAAACCCACCACGCTTGAATGTGTTCCAGCATTTCGACACACTTGCTCTCCTGACACTTGTAGCTTCAACACATGTTCCTGATGCCAAGAAACATATTTTTTCTGTGGTTGCTAGGCAAAACTTAACATTTTGAGTATGGTAAAAAAAATAATTCAGTTTGACTGTCGTCAGGCCTCAAGTGACGCTTGTAACTTGGCATTAGTGCCCCCCCCCCCCCACATAAAACTGACAAAGTGCTAGTGAATAATTCACCGGAAAATATAAAAGTTGGCAGAACATTCACAATGATTTCCCTTAAATAATTGCGAGCACCGTAGGCAGTCCTGTCCTCAAATTCAGGTCAGAATGGGGGTACTAGAAAAATAGCATCAGCATCACATCGGCTGGTGCGGAGACTGCTCCACAGACAGGGATCCGCCTGCCCTCCTCGTCCAATAACGAGATGGGAAGTTCAGTGACGTTACCAAAAAATAGTAGTTGATACAGAGACAAAATATGAACCGCAAAAACAAATTTTTAGGCTAAGGACGATTGGAGCAACCCCGACTCTTGAGGTCTAAAAGCGAAGACGTCAAGATAAGGGCAAATATGTACAAGCAAGCAGCTTATGCAAATCCATCGTCCAAACGGGAAATCTATTGAATTGAAAATAAGCAACTGCTTTGGTTGTGCTTCTACTTAAAAAAACGTCTCTTTGAAAATCGGTGTAGGGTAGAATCATGACTTTTTTATAATTCCGCTAGACGCGCCTGAGCAAGAGACTCGCACCCTTATGCACCGTCATGGCTCACTCACCACGTGGCCACGTTTAACTTTCTAGTTACTTCATGCACATGAAAATACCATATGGACATATATCTGTCAATGGAAATTGTTACATCAGAGCACCCACACGACCTACATTTTACGTCTTTATGCTGCAAGTAACTCGAGTAACTTAGTGTCGTTCAGTGTAGCCAGGAGAACTAATACATATGGAAAACAGTACCCAATGCACAAAAAGTAAATGTTTTGTAAGAGGGGACTTCAGTTGAGGGCTCTTTGTACCATGATTTTCTTCTAATTACTATCGTGTGTTGAGACACTGTAAACAGAAGGTGTCGTGTATACATCGCAGCATGAAAATAATATTGGTAGAATGTACAAGCTAGAATTACCACTCGCACGAATTACTATAGAATAAGCAACGATTGGTGCGTCCCGTGCTACGTGAGTACAAACTGGCTATCAATTTCCGAGCGAACAGGCCGATTGTTTCGCTTGCGTTTGAGTAGCAAATTAAGGTAGAGTCAACTTGGCCACATACCCCAACTGGTAAATACAGGCCCAAGAGTGCACGGCTACTGTCGACCACCGATTATCAGAGTCATGGCGTCGGAGACGGTAGGCCCATGCGACGACGATTGCAACCCACGACCGTCTCCAGTTTGGTTAGGACAGTGCACCCGCAGCAGCGTCTAAGCTAGGAAACGCTGGCACCTCAAGAATCGAGCTGTCTGGTAAAAAAAAGGCCCGATCGTGCGTACTAACGTGCATGAGGCTAACGCCCTAATATCCAGTCGCAGCAAACAGGAAACGGCTCCCAGTTACTACCCATTCCAAAAATCCACGGACATACCTTGAGTTACCTTGAGAGTCTTCGGAAGAAGTCCAGGTGACGTTGCTCACGTCACCCCACGTGTGTGGAGTCATTCTGCTGGGTGTCTTCTGTGGTGCCGCAGTTTGCGACCAAAGAGAGAGCCAGCAGCGAATTATCTCCACATATCGGCTTTTTTGGCAGCAAAAGGAGTGATCTAATACTTTGCTTACATGGAATCCTGCGCTTGACTCTTCCAATGCTCTAAATTGGGCATCAAACCGTCAAATGCACTATAATCTTCCATAGCAGTATAACGGCTACAGGAGTGAACGATGACGAGGTGTCATTGCAACTTCATTGAATTGCTGTTATTTTTTACAGCTGAGCACTCACGGAATTCAAAATCTAACAGCTAAAGAGCTCTAATTCACCAGCAATGCTCCGAATACTTGAAAGAGAAGCCAATTAAGGCTCCTGTTCAGAAAGAAGCAGCTCCGTAGGCGCATTCTTGAGATTCTCAAGTCATTCCATTAATTAGCAACGCCCCGCCCGACCTCGCAAAATAACACGTGTGCATTTTTTATTGGATTTCCTCTCAGCGAAAAAGCTAGAGGCAATATTGATTGAATTTTCCTTGGATGTTAGTCATTAATTTGATACACAACGCGATTTATTTTTGCTTTTAGAGCAAAGAAAGGTCTCCGTAATTGGAAATATTCGGCAAATTATCGAGGTTTTGTGTGAAGGTGAAGGTAAGAAGGTGAAGGTAAGAGTACGTCATAGCAGTGGAATTCACGAGAACCAACGGCGTTAGTTTGTTTCCATGCTATTCACCCATCACTGCACGAGTCAGTAGATGTATAATATCAAAATAGCTTTACTTTTTCTCATTTCCAAAGTGCGTACATAAATAGGAAAATATCTGCAGGAAACTTGCACAGACGCCCGTCCTTGCTTAAGTCTTGTGCTTTTAGTTTTCTAGAGTGGGCAGCTCATTTGGATCGTTCATATAGAAAAAAGTAACAATTTCTTGTTAATCGTTTTGTATGTGCGGAGTAACGCTCTCATAAGGATCACCCATGATTTTTTTCAATAAAATTAATGAGGTTACCGACCTTGTGATATATGTCCGGCCTCCCATGAAGGCACGTCGTCTATAACACTTGAACAGCGGCAGAAACATTACTCTAATGGCATGCAAATAAGCACATTGAGTTACGTATTTCCGCTGCGATAAGCACTCCAGTTTGAAACTGGGACCCAGCAGGGAAAAAATTAGCAAATCTCACTATTAGCTGGCACCACTTATATACTGTACGTCCATATTAAATGTATGATATTATAAAGCTCAGAAGCTTATTTGTCGAGCTGTGTCCCAGCTCTGCCAATACCGCCCGCCTGCTGATGTCTTTCATTACACGAGCACAGACTGTCATCGGCAGCCAGGGGGCCACAACAAGCGGGGCGCCCCCACACTGGGGAATATGCCGTGCTTTTCTTCGGCACATCTCCTGCTCCACAGGATGTGCTGACTTAATTAAGAAGCGAGTTGGCACTTGGCATTTAAAAAATGTTTAGCTGGATATTCGATTTTCAATTCTGTACTATTCAAAAAGAAAACTCCTGCTCATCGTGGAGAAAAACGTGTTATTTTTTCAGTGCGGAACGCAAGAAAAGGTATGCCTTGTAGAAGAGAACGCACGTACGCCCACAGCGGCTTTCAAACGCTGACGACTGTTGGCACGTGTCGGAGGGCGGGGAAATTACACGCACTGAAATAAATTACAAGGCATTTTCCTTTAAATGAGCTTGTTGGCTAACGATTGTGGTTTTACTGGTGGACAAGCAAAACAGAAGTTACGGACTCCTCGATCGGTAGCTGATTTATGAAATTCTGCTTCTGAAGCGGACAAAAATTCTTTTAGGGTAACAGCAGCTGCCAGTCACGGTATTGACATCAACAATAAACCCAAACGGGCAAAGCTCTTCGAATGGCTGCTAGACGTGTAGTCAGAGGCGATAGAAAATTATATACCGCACCGCAATGAGCAAAACAAAAAATGCTACTGTATCAGCATCCTGAAGTCGTCAGTGGTATGAAGATACCATCACACCCGACCGGTATGAACATAATAGAGTTATAAAGAATGACATTCGTTGGCTAGGGTCGTGAATTATGCCAGGAGATGAATTTACAAGCGGCACCCAGTACGTACGTGCACCCAAGCATCTCACGTTTTTAAGAAATTTTAGGGATTTCGTGTAATTGGACACGGAACGTTTGGTTAGTTGAGGGGCGAGTTCACACGAGCAATATTTGCTCCGTTGAAGCCGATCAGTCCTTGAGAGAAAATGTTGTTGGCAGACCGGTTGGGCTTCACACTTGACTGCGCGTGTTAATGGTGCGCTGCTAATGGGTTTTCCACGGTATATTTACAGCATAACCATGGTTCACATAGCAAACTAGTTGCAAATACGAGTGCACTTGTTTCAACTACCTACATTTTTAACTACACCATTGATCGTGTCGAACTTCATAAATAATTTAGATGCAACCTGTCATCGACAGGCGGCGTAACATTAATGTGTGATAAGCGTTAAAAAAATGCGAAAAGCTTGGCTTATTTATGTTCATAAAACAGTAAAAAAGAAAGTAATCCGCTTTCGTTTACAAAGCAAATGAATTTTACTTCAGGGTCCATGTATAAAACGTGTGAACTTAGCGGTTTAAAAAAATATTTGGACAGAAAAGAATGAAAATTTGCATATATAAGCACTTCTACCGGTAAAAATGTTGTTGGTTAATTTTTATGAACATTCCATTTTTTGCATTGTTGCATGAAGCACATTGATTTTTAAGCACTATTTGTAAAATATTTAACTAAGTTAAAATCTGTGTCAGCCTGATCGAGCAGTGATACGTGTTTTACTGCAAAATTGTTAAAAATTTGGAATATTTTAATTACTCGTTCGTTATTTTAGACACACGAAGGGTTTATGTATAGAAACAATGTTGTTTTATGGCCAAATAGTGTTTCAAAAGCAATTTATTCGGGGGTTCACAAAACGAAACTCACCCGAAGTTCGCGTCGACGGTGTCAATACTACAGCCTCGCTGGCGCATTCTCCCGTCGCTTACTCTAGCTCAGTCAGTCGTCAGAGTATCGGCGTCGTTTGTTGGGTGATTGGCTGTGACGGCAACGAAAGTTGCCACTGTGCATCAGCCGTTAAAGTTAAACTTCAGATATATTTGTATTTCTTTAACGTGGTATCTTTAACTTAAACTATTTGCCACTAAGTTGCCTTCATACATGCCGCTTCCATTATATCAATTTTCCGAATTTTTCAACATCGGCAAAAACACCATTTTTACATGTGGTGCAGGGAGCAACGCACCAAACCTGTTTTCCCAAGAGTCCACTAGAACGGTGCCTGGCTTTAAATGCATTATATTTACAGTTAAAATGCATCGCCGTTGAATATATATATATTTGAATAGCAGCTTTCAAGCACAAAGTAATAAACTCAGAGCTGTGCTTTAATGACGTTTTGTTACAAAATAGTGATTGTGAGCTTGTATTATAACTTGAGCATATCTAAGTTTGTTTTGACTTTACAATTTTTTCAACAACCGTGCGGTAACTTTAAGAACTATCCGCAATATGGCACAGAGTATACAAAGTGATTAGGTAGGTTTTGGATGTGCTCTTTTAGATGAGTTTTGTAGAGAATAAGATATTTTCATGAATTTCGGTAGGCCCTTTTCGTTTTGTTCTTAAAAGCTATTTTAATAAAGATAGTGTTATAATTATAATAAATCATGATGACATATAACGCTGATAACGCATTAATAAAATTGTATTGGGCTCTCTCAGCATAGGATTACTGCATACAACGCCGTGGACTCTAAGAGTTAAAGGTAAAGGTAAAGTCAACTTAGACCACACCCTCACCTGGGAAACCCACATGCACTGGTTTGTGCTGAGGGTAATTGGTGTCCAGCTCGTGGGTTTTGTGAGGTCACTGACCTCACAGTCTTACAGTGACATGCACTCAGTGTACACTACGTATACGCAGACTCATTGCGACCAAATTAGAGAAACTCGAAGAGTACCAAGAAAACTGATATACAGTAAATCCACTAAATTTGCCACTGAAGTAATTTTATTGTATTGTCACCTGCATTATCATTTATATTTTTTCTATTCCCCATTTCTACTTACTTTTGAAGCAGCTATATTTTGTTTTTTTAAATTCTCTGATCTTTACAAGCTGGTTTGATCAGACATGTAAGTTATGCTCAGGATTATGCAGGTCTTTCACTGACAACTATTATCCATATAAAGGTGAGTTATCATTGATGATGAAACTTGACAAACAGCGAGGCAATGAAAGCTCACTCCGTAAGGAGTACATATGGAGTAAGTATAAAACAGTTTGTGAGAAAATGGCATTGTAAGAACACGCGATAAAACTCAATTAAAGTAATTTTCGGAATAAGATTCAAAGCTAACTAATGCTACCATGGTCTAGTTCGCAGTTATTGCCTTTGATTGCAGAGAAATGAAACTTGTCTAATCGGTCCAGTGTCTTAAAAGTTTCATGAAAATCACCGCACCACTCACCTTGTGCTGTGCCGCAGAGAAGCAAAACTTGCTCCACTTGCGTCAAATAATGAGTGCACAGTACATCTGTTACACCTTCCAAGCACTGTCGCACCCTACACGACATATCGATCATTTAATACAACTTGTTTCTTACATGAATAAAGTTACTGCGGATGTGATCAATTTTGAAGGCAATGAATTAGGGACGGGCTCCACTCACCTGCTTCTGTGCTGACGCGAGAATCAGCAGTTTCGCCTAATTTTTCGAGTAAAATACAAACACTGGTGCTATGCAGAAGCAATTGATAAGCATTTAATATACGCTGATTTGGCCAAACGAAACTCATATTTAATTGAACTTTTTATACGAAATCTCCGTTGAAGTAGCGTCTTGATTATGCTTAGCCCTACATTACATAATGATAAACCTATTGCTCCAGTAAGTTTTGTGACTGATGTTTCAGTGTCGATTTTACTTCGCTACTACAAGAGCGTGTACTTCACAGGTAACTTCCTGTCAGGTACGTCTCCTGTAGGCCTCAACTCCGATGAAAGAAAGCTTAATATGGGCAAATATCTCTGCACGCTTTGAGTGGGATGCATACCGTCACCTGGACCTCGTCCAACAAACAACAACGCAAGCCAGCCCACTGACCTGGTGCTGGAGCACCGTTGGATGGTGCAGCGTCACCTCCACGTCCCGGACAGCCGTACCCAGTGGGGGGTGGGCAGTGAGGTGGAGGCGGTAGGCGAACACGGCGCTGTTGATGGCGTTTGAGAACTTGGCAGGCCAGGCCAGCTGCAGGGATGTTTCTGCACAGTGCAAATATACGGTTTTATACTCATCTCGTCTTCCTTAGCTGAAAAATAGAAGGCATTTAATGGTATTTATTTTTTTTTCTCACATCCTTTCCGACATGTTGGCCCCAGGCAATTACTTTCCTTCTGTCTTTTTTCTACATTGGAGGAAAAAGAAGGCTCCAAGATACAGTATAATACAAATACATTGACTATGCAATTTTCATTAACGTTAAATAAGACTACCTCATACTAAAGAGTGTTTTTCCAACATTTTTTACTCATTCTGATTCGCACTGTGGAGTTTAATGCCTTTATAATACAATCATAATGATCTGTGAAAAATAATGTTCACGCACACTTCCATCTGATGAGCCATTTACATTTGATCATTAGTCGGTCGACATTTTTTGCTGCTGGTCACTGCATTATTCAAACCTGGTAAAATATCCAATACCTCATCAAGTGGAGTTCGCTAATTTTTATGTTAATCTGCAAATGGACTATATTATTGAGCCCTATCTGCAGCTCAACAATTTTCAAGTGCTGTGAGTAAAGCGCCTGGTTGGTATGATGGCAGGGTGGCAATACAGTTACTGATTATAGTTACTTGTAGCTGAGGGAAGTGAAAACTCCATTGATAAAAAAAAAATCAAAGTCGTGTTTGAAAATCGACTGCAAAAGATTCACACGCTGCCAGAACTGTACCATCTACGTAGATGAACTGCATATCGCAGCAGGAGTTGCAGTACTCTACATACTAACAAGGTGTATTTCAATGGTGGCGGCACGGCAGGAAGATGATGCAGAATTATTTACACGGAGAAGCTCGCACCACAGTATTCGTCACTGAAACTTCCACTCAGGAACCCATTGCTGTCGAGAGCTTCACCTGTGGCACGTGGAGCGCTCGATTACAACTTTATAATGACAATGCAGTTTTGATGTCTAAGCAAATTTGAAACGCCGTTTTGCATCAAATACCTAATGATGTTTTATGCAGCATTTTCGTAAGCCTTACAGATAGGGTTTCCCGTAAGCACCGGAGAGTCGATATGATGAAGTAAAATCTACATTATTGTTAGAATGTATGAAGTAAAACTGGCGTAAAACTGAAAGGAAAGATGCATAATTGGAAAAATAATGACCATAGACAGTGCACTTGGCTGCAGGCGTAGAGTACTAATAGTACAAGTTTCATACTTACGAATTATGATTTTTGACGTCAATATTTGCATGAGAGCAAAGTCGACTGCACTTTCCTCAGCTCCATTTTTCGTGTTGCGTAACCATCCACTCCATAAAAGTTAGTAAATATTGAGCCCCACATTAGTACAGCGAACAAAACCTTCATCAGAGACAGGAGTTCATTTGGTCCACAGTCACGTTCGAGGCGGTCGATCGACATTTCAATTGTCAGGCGCGTCCGAACGAACCCGGCGTTCGGCGCTTGCTCGTGATGGATTGCTCGTAAATGAAGGGCGGGAGCACCGCACCGAGCTGCAGAAAACAAAGCAGCGAGGGAAAAGAAAAAAAAAACACAGTATTTGTTTATTGGTTTCCATACTTTTCGTG
The DNA here is from genome assembly GCA_001587735.2 of Parhyale hawaiensis. NCBI lineage: Eukaryota > Metazoa > Arthropoda > Malacostraca > Amphipoda > Hyalidae > Parhyale > Parhyale hawaiensis. Next base: position 6,436,442 of record LQNS02000231.1, read on the forward strand.
AAACTTTTGGTCAATGGGATATAGAGTCTCATTAAGTACCCGGAACTCCTTTGAATATTAGATTTTTAGACAGCAGCGACTCCCAAGCCCAGAAATGTGCATGAGACCGGATATACATCACCGTTCATTGTCGGGGGAACATTTATGAGAAACAGAAGAAGATGATCACATAAATATAATGTCATAAACTTTTCTAGAACTCATAGCGCGAGTTTAATATTTAAGATACATCAACACTGGAGAGAACTCAACAATGTGTATTTATTTACATACACACTAATCAAAGCAATATATATATAGTAAACACAGTCGCATGTTTATCTGTTGAAGTATTTATCTATTTCTCCATCCACTATATAATAATACACAGTTGTTGATTGGTTGCTACTATCTTGCTCGCTCCTTTGGTTGGCCCTCCTCTCCGCCCCGCTCTTAACCCTCTTCGGTAACAAATTTTCTAAGAACTTGCTCCAGATAATGGGTGACCTCTATAGCTTGCTGTGTATTTATAATTAGGGCTAGAAGCTTCGTATTGGCAGTATTTTCTAAAGATAGTTTTGCTTTATCTATTGGGCTCTGCCTTTTTTATCAACCTAATACTTTCCCTATAATAATAGACTACAATCCGTAGACTTTTAGCATTACCGCCTCTGGGAGATCATCACCCATTTCTTTCCTATTGAACTTATACCTAATTTATAGGACATCCTTATAGAAAAAATCCTTCTGAATCCAATGGTACCAACGGGTTTTCTCTGCTATCAATTGAAAAAAGTCACGACCAAATGAAGGTGGTAGCGCTGCTGCCACCTTCACTTGGCTATTGCCGGGGTGTTTCGGCGCCGTCACAGAAGTTGGCAGAACCGTGCGCTTTTGGCTATGGCGGTAGCCGCATTGTTTCTGCTTGCGTTCCAGAACCTTCTCCTAAGCTCTGCTCCACCTCTTCAACGCTATGCCCTTGCAACCCCTCCCAGACGATAGAGCTCTGCAAGCTGAATCGAAAGGCATATAGACAATCCCTATTTAAAGCAAATTCACGCTCAGAAACTCTGGCTACAGCTGTGGCCAATATCACGGCGCGGGTTAAGGATTTAGATAGCGGAAAATTCATTTTCTAAATAACAAGATGAGATAGTTATTTGAACCCTGAATTACGATATCCAACATAGTTTCTGGCGCATATGATCATCAGTTGAAATACTGTATTTTCTGAAACTCGCTTCATTTTAAAAAGAAGCTCAGTACTGTCTGATACGATGACTCTTCTTTGGAGTGCGGTAGATGGAAAGCAATATCTTTAGCAAAGGTTTGGGATCTGCCCGTGCATAAGACATTTCACATCCTTTTTTTTTTTTCAGTTGAAGTTCATTTTAGCAGTTGATACTAAACGCTGGAGAGATGCCAGAAGATTTTAATTCACATTGCAGCCAAATTGTGATTCTGATGGTTCAAATAACTGCAGGCATCGAGGATAAAGTGAGCGCTAAGAATTTCTGGTGAATTCTTTTTGGTTGAACTATGTTTTCTTGGTGCTACTTCACTTTCAAACATTTCAAAACTGACAGTTGTGCTTTCACTTTCAAGAAGGAAATTTTGCTCTAGGAAACTCATGACGGCACAACATTCGCTAACTTTATGAAAGATCAGGCCTACTGGTATCACCGCGAATCTCATCTAGTGAATTTTCACATGTAACCCTCATGAACCTATTTTATATATTTCTCCAATGACTGTTTACATTGAACTAAAGTAATGTTATGTTGCAGTAATCGTTATTTAAAAAACCTAACGTTTTCTAAGACGAAAAAGTTAAATTAAAGGGTAACTAGATATCAAACTAAGGGTAAATAATCAAATTAACAGAAGTGTCGACATGAAAAATATTTACGTTTCGGGAATAAGTTCCCATCTTCAGAACTAAAAATAACTAAAAAATAAGGGTTTCAACGTCTAAAACTAGAAATTTATTTGCTAGCTTAGCTGGAGGTATCGCGGGGAAGTGTAAACGGTGAATGACTGGAATAAGCTCGGGGGTCCTGATATCGGTGCTTGTACAGTCGGGCAGTTAGGGAACGTCGTTGGCAGAAGCCGTGTACAGTCGGGGAAAAATGTTCGTTGAGGGGAACAGCTCCAGTCCTCCCGCCGCTGACGGAAGGAGTGTACAGTCAGGGAAAAAAATATCAGCTGTAAATTGTAGTGAGGGGAAAGGCTGAAGTCATTATGTTGAGGCTGGGATTAGTTTTATGAATGTACAGAGATTCTAAAGTTGTAAGTTGTATTGAGTTGCAGAAGTCGATAATGGAGAAGTCCTTCCTGCTAATTGGATAGTCGTTTTGTTTTGCATCAAGACGGGGAGCTGAATGTGAAGGTTTTGCTAGGGGTAAACCTGTTCTACTAGATATACCTAAATGTTGGTGAATGCGTCTGCAATTGTAGCTTTAGACAACACCGGACAGCAAAGGTGTGGAGGGATTGTCCTTAATTTAAAATAGGACCCTTTGGTAAATGTGTTTTTTTTTTTAAAGAGAATCTAAAATTTATATGCGGGTAGGATTCAGAGAGGAAAGTTTTCAAAGAGTTAACAATAGCGACGGTGGTTTTGCTGCAGTACGGGAGAGAGTGAAAAAATCTAATTTACGAACAGTAGGTTTAGTAATACCGGGATCGAATAGTTTGTCAAGAAGCAGTTTGCAATAATGGCCTAAAAGATGGTGCGGATAACCGTTATTTATAAAGAAAGTCTACATCGTTTGAAAATATTAGGTAAGAGGAAGATACGTGGTATGCCCTGAACAGTAAAGTTTTCAATGCATTTATTTCAAAGTGGTCATAGCAGTGGCTGAAGAAGCTGGTTGCGAGACTCGGAAAGGTTGATTTCCTGTAGATTCTAGTGGTTAGTGTTGAGTCCTCATTTGTACTAGGATGGCTCCATCTTACCCAATAACCAAATTCCTTGTTCTTCCTTTTGAACCTTTTACAACGAATCAATATTGCTACTTTGCACAATTCACACGAATTTAAAGACGGCATCAATAATCTCCAGCTGCCACCAAATGCATACTTATCTAGTTTCGATATCACTTCCCTGTTTACCAATATACCCCAAGACGAAACAATAGATATTATATGTAGCAAAACCTTTGACAACACTAACTTATTCCACAACATGGACAAGCCCACCTTTCGAAGTTTTCTTAATCTGGCCAATAGAGATTCATTTTTTATATTCAACAATAGACTGTACAAGCAAAGTGAAAGCGTCTGTACGGGCTCCCCGCTCGCTCCCTCACTATTAAACATATTTTTATGTCATCACGAAACAATATATATATGGCTTGACGAATGCCCGAATAACTTTAAGCCCATCCACTACAAACGCTACGTAGACGACACCTTCCTCATCTTTAAAAACCCAACGGATTCAGACCTATTACTACAATATTTAAACAGTGAACATCTCAACATAAAGTTCACTACGGAAAACCAGATTAATAATTCCAAAGCATTTTAGACATCCTAGTCACAAATTAGGACTCAATGCTAACCACTAGAATCTGCAGGAAATCAACCTTTTCGGTCTCGGAAGCAGCTTCTTCAGCAATTGCTATGACCAATTTAAAATAAATGCAATCAAAACTTTACTGTTCAGGACACAACACTTATCTTTCTCTTACCTAATATTTTCAAACGAAACAGACTTTCTTCGAACTTTCTTCAAGAATTAAGGATATCCGCACCATCTTTTAGACCATTATTGCAAACTGTTTCTTGACAAACTATTCGACTCCGGTATTACTAAACCTACTCTTCGTAAATCAGATTTTTTTTTTCACTCTCTCCCGCACTACAGCAGAACCACCGTCGCTACAGTTAACTCTTTGAAAAATTTCCTCTCCGAAGTCTACCCGCCTATAAATTTTAGATTCTCTTTCAAAAACACATTTACCATAGGATCCTATTTTAAATTTAAGGACAAATCCCCACACCTTTGCTGTCCAGTGTTGTCTACAGGTACAATTGCAGCAGTTGTCAGGCTTCGTGTGTGGGTAGCACTGGGAATCATTACAAAGCTGGTTATGGCCAACATTTAGGTATATCCAGTAGAACAGGTTTACCCCGAGCAAAAGCTTCACATTCAGCTCCCCGTCTTCATGCAGAACAAAACGACCATCCTATTAGCAGGACGAACTTCTCCTTTATCGACTTCTCCAACTCAATAGCACTTACAACTTTAGAATCTCTGTACATTCATAAAACTAATCCCAGCCTCAACATAGTGACTTCAGCCGTTCCCCTCACGAAAATTCACAAATGACGCTTGTTCCTTGACTGCACACTCTTTCCGCCAGCGGCGGGAGGACAGGAGCAATTTCCCTCACAACAGTTCACAACGACGTTTTTCTCCGACTGCAAACGGCTTCAGCCAACGACGTTCCCTTACTGCCCACTGTACATGCACCGATATCAGGACCCCGAGCTTATTCGCGTCATTCACCTTTTACACTTCCCCGCGACAACACCTCCAGCTAGGCTATCAAAATAAATGTCTAGTTTTATTCGTTCAAATCCTTATCTTTTGTTATTTTTTATTTCTGAAGATGGGAACTTATTCCCGAAACGTAAACTTTTTTATGCCGAGACTTTTGTTAACTTAAAGGGTAACTTTACCATAATTGAAGTTAAAAACTACACAAGGTAAAAAATCTAATATTAAATAGGAGTGGACGAGTTTTTTCAGCCTCTGCTACGATCAATTAAAAATCAATGCAATAAAAATTTTACTATTTCGAGCATACCATCTGTCTTCCTCCTACCTTAAATTTTCCAACGAAGTTGATTTTCTCAGAACATTCTTTAAAAATAACGGCTATCCGCATCATTTTCTAGATCACTACTGTAAATTGTTCTTTGGCAAGCTGTTTGATCCCGGCTTCGGCAAGCCGTGGGTCAGTAAATTGGACTTTTTTCACTCGCTCCCATACTACAACAAGGTATCTGTTAACACGGTAAACACTTTGAAAACGTTCCTCTCTGAAGCCTACCCACATATCAACTTCAAATTTTCGTACAAAAACACATTTACCATAGGGTCTTACTTCAAATTTAGAGACAAGCCCCCCACAACACTTTTGTCCAGTGTTAACTACCTCTTCCGATGTCAGGCCTGCAGCGCCTCATACGTGGGTAGCACTGGACAACACTTCAAATCCCGTATTGACCAACATTTAGGTGTATCCAGCCGTACCGGTTTACCACACGCGAAGCCCTCACATTCAGCCCCTCGCCTACATGCTGAGCAAAACAACCATCCTATCAGCAGGAATTATTTTTCCATCATAGACTTCCAATCCCATCGAGCTCGCAACATTAGAGTCTCTCCACATACATAACACCAAACCTAGCCTCAACATCATGACCACGGCTCTACCGCTCTATACTGTATATACCTAACCTGAATTCTGCCGACTGTACAGGAGCTGAGGTCCGGCCCCTGCGCACGGCTCCGTCCATTTGCCTTTTAGACTTTCCCCCAACAACACCTTCGCTCCCCTTACCGAGTATCAATAAGAAATTTTTATTTATTGATCGTAACCTAGTTTTTTTTCCTTCTGAAGATGGGATTTTTCATCCTGAAACGTTAAGTTTTAATCTAGTCGACTCCTATTTAATAATTGAGCTTTCTATAGTAAAATAATGTAATAGTTCAGAAAACATATAGTTTTCTTTTTATAGCGTCAGATAAGTCATTAATCCGTATCATCAACGCGATAACAGCAATACAATATTGTTACAGAAGCTTTTAAACGTAATGAACCAGTCGGGAGTCCGGGGGTGATCCATAGGGGGTCCGTAGGTTCATATGCACCCCGAATGGGAACCACTGGTCTAGAGCTGTGGAGCCATCGGCGGGAAGTTCCTATGCAGTGAACTCTACCAACCCCAACCTTCCCATTCCTGACTAGGGTCAGTAGCCTTGCAACAGCTCTGCATATATCGAGTACTGACGCAGCACTTCAAACGACGTAAGAGAACACTTGCTTGGGTGGTACTCGATATTGCAAAGCTTTAGTGTCTTGAGATCAGCGCTCTAGCCCGTTGCTGCTGCAGCAGGTATATTTATTTCCAATAGATAGAATATACACAGTCGACTAGATCCAGCAGCCTTCTACTCTGATCCTACCTGAAGTTTCGGTATCATCTGCAAGTAGCCGAGTGTGTCCTGTATTCTTTGTTGAGATGTGTGTAGTATCAACGCAGGATACTCAATAGCAGTTGTGTGAGCCCAACAATAGATAGAAGCAAATAAAGGTATGAGAATAATTCCAAAAGCGCTTAAGGTCGACAGTATCCGGTCACAACACATGGCAAACTGAATTTATGAAATTCATATCGCGTAAAGCTGCT
>LQNS02000231.1:6442946-6457964 GCA_001587735.2 Parhyale hawaiensis
AGCTTCCTCATAAGTAGCACCAGCCCGACGCCGCTGTTCCCTGAAAAGCTGAAAGTCAACAGCAGACCGGCTAGTACGCCAACGGGCATATGCCTCCCGCTTCAACTGGTGCGCTCTCTTTAATGTGGTATCTTTAATTTAAACTATTTGCCACTAAGTTGCCTTCATGCATGCTGCTTCCATTATATAAAATAGGCGAATTTTTCAACAGTGGCAAAAACACCATTTTTACATGTGGTGCAGGGAGCAACGCACCAAACCTGTTTTCCCAAGAGTCCACTAGAACTGTGCCTGGCTTTAATTGCGTAATATTTACAGTTAAAATGCATCGCCGTTGAATATATATATATATATTTGAATTGCAGCTTTCAAGCACAAAGTAATAAACTCAGAGCTGTGCTTTAATGACGTTTTGCTACAAAATAGTGATTGTGAGCTTGTATTATAACTTGAGCATATCTAAGTTTGTTTTGACTTTACAATTTTTTCAACAACCGTGCGGTAACTTTAAGAACGATCCGCAATATGGCACAGAGTATGCAAAGTGATTAGGTGGGTTTTGGATGTGCTCTTTTAGATGAGTGTTGTAGAGAATGAGATTTTTTCATGAATTTCGGTAGGCCCTTTTCGTTTTGTTCTTAAAAGCTATTTTAATAAAAATAGTGTTATAATTATAATAATCATGATGACCTATAACGCTGATAACGCATTAATAAAATTGTATTGGGCTCTCTCAGCATAGGATTACTGCATACAACGCCGTGGACTCTAAGAGTTTCAGTAATTGGTGTCCAGCTCGTGGGTTTTATGAGGTCACTGACCTCACAGTCTTACAGTGACATGCACTCAGTCTACACTACGTATACACAGACTCATTGCGAACAAATTAGAGAAATTCGAAGAGTACCGAGAAAACTGATATGCAGTAAATCCACTAAATTCGCCATTCAAGTAATTTTATTGTATTGTGACCTGTATTATCATTTATATTTTTTCTATTCCCCATTTCTATTAACTTTTGAAGCAGCTACATTTTTTTTTAAATTCTCTGATCTGTACAAGCTGGTTTGATCAGACATGTAAGTTATGCTCAGGATTATGCAGGTCATTCACTGACAACTAATATCCAATTAAAGGTGAGTTATCATTGATGATGAAACTTGACAAACAGCGAGGCAATGAAAGCTCACTCCGTAAGGAGTACATATGGAGTAAGTATAAGCCAGTTTGTGACAGAATGGCATTGTAAGAAAACGCGATAAAACTCATTTAAAGTAATTTTCGGACTCAGATTCAAAGCCAACTAACGCTACCATGGTCTAGTTAGCAGTTATTGCCTTTGCTTGCAGAGAAATGAAACTTGTCCAATCGGTCCAGTGTCCTAAAAGTTTCTTCAGCTCCACTCACCTTGTGCTGCGCCGCAGAGAAGCAAAACTTGGTCCACTTGCGTCAAATAAAGAGTGCACAGTACATCTGTTACACCTTTCAAGCACTGTCGCACCTTACACGACATATCGATCATTTAATACAACTTGTTTCTTACATGAATCAAGTTATTGCGGATGTGATCAATTTTGAAGGCAATGAATTAGGGACGGGCTGCACTCACCTGCTTCTGTTCTGACGTAAGAATCAGCGATTTCGCCTAATTTTTCGAGTAAAATACAAACACTGGTGCTATGCAGAAACAATTGATAAGCATATATACGAAATCTCCATCGAAGTAGCGTCTTAATCATGCTTAACCCTACATTGCATAATGATAAATCTATTGCTGTAGTAAGTTTAGTGACTGAAGTTTTAGTGTCGATTTTACTTCGCTACTACATGAGCGTGTACTACCCAAGCAACTTCCTGCTAGGTACGTCTCCTGTAGGTCTCACGAGGAAAGAAAACTTAATATGGGCATATATCTCTGCACGCTTTGAGTGGGATGCATACCGTCACCTGGACCCTGTCCAACAAACAACAACGCAAGCCAGCCCACTGACCTGGTGCTGGAGCACCGTGGGGTGGTGCAGCGTCACCTCCACGTCCCGGACAGCCGTGCCCAGTGGGGGGTGGGCGGTGAGGTGGAGGCGGTAGGCGAACACGGCGCTGTTGATGGCGTTTGAGAACTTGGAAGGCCAGGCCAGCTGCAGGGATGTTTCTGCACAGTGGAAAAATCCGGATTTATTCTCATCTCGTCTTCCTTACATGAAAAATAGAAGGCATTTAATTGTGTTTATTTTTTTTTCTCACATCCTTTCCGACATGTTGGCCCCAGGCAATTACTCTTTCTTCCCTCTTTTTTCTACATTGGAGGAAAAAAGGGTTCAAGATACAGTATAATACAAATACACTGACTATGCAATTTTTCTCACGTGAAATAAGGCTACCTGATACTAAAGAATGTTTTTCCAACATTTTTTTACTCGTTCTGATTCGTACTGTGGAGTTTAATGCCTTTATAATACAATCATAATGATCTATGAAAAATAATGTTCACAAACACTTCCATCTGATGAACCATTTACATTTCATCATTAGTCGGTCGACATTTTTTGCTGCTGGTCACTGCATTATTCAAACCTGGTAAAATATCCAATACCTCATCAAGTGGAGTTCGCTAATTTTTTATGTTAATTTTTCAAATGGACTGTATTATTAAGGCTTATCTGCAGCTCAACAATTTTCAAGTGCAATGAGTAAAGCGCCTGATTGGTATGATGGCAGGGTGGCAATACAGTTACTGATTCCAATTACTTGTAGCTCAGGGAAGTGAAAATTCCATTGATAAAAATGAAAGTCGTGTTTGAAAATCGACTGCAAAAGATTCACACGCTGCCAGAACTGTACCATCTATGTAGATGAACTGCATATCGCAGCAGGAGTTGCAGTCCTCTACTAACAAGGTGTATTTCAATGGTGGCGGCACGGCAGGAAGAGGATGCAGAATTATTTACACGGAGAAGCTCGCGCCACAGTTTTCGTCACTGAAACTTCCACTCAGGAACCCATTGCTGTCGAGAGCTTCACCTGTGGCACGTGGAGCGCTTGATTACAACTTTATAATGACAATGCAATTTTGATGTCTAAGTAAATTTGAAACGCCGTTTTGCATCAAATACCTAATGATGTTTTATGCAGCATTTTCGTAAGCCTTACAGATAGGGTTTCCCGTAAGCACCGGGGAGTCGATGTGATAAAATAAAATCTACATTATTGTTAGAATGTATGAAGTAAAATATGGCGCGAACATTGAGAGGAAATATGCATAATTGGAAACAATAATGACCATAGACAGTGCACTTGGCTGCAGGCGTAGAGTACTAATAGTATAAGTTTCATATTTACGAATTATGATTTTTTGACGTCAATATTTGCATGAGAGCAAAGTTGACTGCACTTTCCTCAGCTCCAGTTTTCGCGTTGCGTAACCATCCACTCCATAAAAGTTAGTAAATATTGAGCGCCGCATTAGTACAGCGAACAAAACCTTCATCAGAGACAGGAGTTCATTTGGTCCACAGTCACGTTCGAGGCGGTCGATCGACATTTCAATTGTCAGGCGCGTCCGGACGAACCCGGCGTTCGGCGCTTGCTCGTGATGGATTGCTCGTAAATGAAGGGCAGGAGTACCGCACCGAGCTACAGAAAACGAAGCAGCGAGGGAAAAGAAAAAATACAGTATTTGTTTATTGGTTTAGGTTTCCATACTTTTCGTGAAACTTTTGGTCAATGGGATATAGAGTCTCATTAAGTACGCGGAACTGCTTTGAATATTAGATTTGTTAGACAGCAGCGACTCCCAAGCCCAGAAATGTGCATGAGACCGGATTGCTTGTAAATGAACTCGGGGGAACATTTATGAGAAACATAAGAAGATGATCATATAAATATAATGGCATAAACTTTTCTAGAACTCATACCGCGAGTTTTATATTTATGATACATCAACACTGTAGTGAACTCAACAATGTGTATTTACTTATGTACACAATAATCAAAACAATATATATAGTAAACACAGTCGCGTGTTTATCTAGCGAAGTATTTATCTATTTATACATCCACTATATAATAATACGCAGTTGTTGATTGGTTGCTACTATCTTGATCGCCCCTTTGGATGGCCCTTCTCTCCGTCGCGCTCTTAACCCTCTCCGGTAGCAAATTTTCTAAGAACTGGCTCCAGATAATGAGTGAACTCTATAGCTTGCTGTGTATTTATAATTAGGGCTAGAAGCTTCGTATTGACAGTATTTTGAAGAGATAGTTTTGCTTTATCTATTGGGCTTTTCATTTTTTTATCGACCCAATACTTTCCCCATAATTACAGAGTAAAATCTATAGACTTTTAGCTTTACCGTCTCTGGGAGATCATCGCCCATTCTTTCCTATTGAACTTATACCTAATTTATAGGACTTCCTTATAGAAAAAATCCTCCTGAATCCAATGGTACCAACGGTTTTTCTCTGCTATCAATTGAAAAAAAGTCACGACCAAATGAAGGTGGTAGCGCTGCTGCCACCTTCACTTGGCTATTGCTGCTGTGTTACGGCGCCGTCACAGAAGTTGGCAGAACCGTGCGCTTTTGGCTATGGCGGTAGCCGCATTGTTTCTGCTCGGGTTCCAGAACCTTCTCCCAAGCTCTGTTCCACCTATTCAACGCTTTGCCCTTGCAGCCCTTCCCAGATGATAGAGCTCTGCAAGCTGAATCGAAAGGCTTATAGATAACCCCTATTTAAAGTAAATTCACGCTCAGAAACACTGGCTACAGCTGTGGCCACCATCACGGCGGGGGTTAAGGATTTAGATAGCAGAAAATTCATTTTCTAAATAACAAGATAAAATAGTTATTTGAGCCCTGAATTACGATATTCAACATAGTTTCTGGCGCATATGATCATAAGTTGAAATACTGTATATTCTGAAGCTCGCTTCATTTTTAAAAGAAGCTCAGTACTGTCTGATAAGATGACTCTTACTTGGAGTGCGGTAGATGGAAAGCAATATCTCTAACAAAGGTTTGGGATCTGCTCGTGCAAAAGACATTTCGCATACTTTTTTTTTCAGCTGAAGTTCATATTAGCAGTTGATACTAAACGCTGTAGAGAGGCCAAAAGATTCTAAATTCACATTGCAGCCAAATTTTGATTCTGATGGTTCGAATAACTGCTGGCATCGAGGATACAGTGAGCGCTAGGAATTTCTGGTAAATTCTTTATGGTTGAACTATGTTTTCTTGGTGCTACTTCACTTTCAAACATTTCAATTTTGCTCACGGAAGCTCATGACGGCACAACATTCGCTAACTTCAAGGAAGATCAGGCCTACTGGTATCACCGCTTATCTCATCTAGTGAATTTTCACATATAACTCTCATGAACCTATTTTATATATTCCTCGAATGACTGTTTACATTGAAGTAATGTAATATTATACTGCAGTAATCGTTATAAAAAAAACTAACATTTTCTACGACGAAAAAGTTATATTAAAGGGTAACTTGATATCAAACTATAGGTAAATAATTATAATCAAATTAACAGAAGTGTCGACATGAAAAATGTTTACATTTCGGGAATAAGTTCCCATCGTCAGAACTAAAAATAACTAAAAAATAAGGGTTTCAACGTCTAAAACTAGAAATTTATTTTGCTAGCTTAGCTGGAGGTGTCGCGGGGAAGTGTAAAAGGTGAATGACTGGAATAAGCTCGGGGGTCCTGATATTGGTGCTTGTACAGTCGGGCAGTGAGGGAACGTCGTTGGCGGAAGCCGTGTACAGTCGGGGAAAAACGTTCGTTGAGGGGAACAGCTCCAGTCATCCCGCCGCTGGTGGAAGGAGTGTACAGTCAGGGAAAAAATATCAGCTGTAAATTTTAGTGAGGGAGGCTGAACTCATTATGTTGAGGCTGGGATTAGTTTTATGAATGTACAGATATTCTAAAGTTGTAAGTTCTATTGAGTTGCGGAAGTCGATAATGGAGAAGTCCTTCCTGCTAATTGGATAGTCGTTTTGTTCTGCATGAAGACAGGGAGCTGAATGTGAAGGTTTTGCTAGGGGTAAACCTGTTCTACTGGATATACCTAAATGTTGGTGAATGCCAGCTTTGTAGTGCTGTCCAGCGCTGCCCACATACGAAGCTTGGCAACTTCTGCAATTGTACCTGTAGACAACACCGGACAGCAAAGGTGTGGAGGGATTGTCTTTAGTTTAAATAGGACCCTTTGGTAAATGTGTTTTTGAAAGAAAGTCTAAAATTTATATGCGGGTAGGATTCAGAGAGGAAAGTTTTTAAAGAGTTATCAATAGCGACGGTGGTTTTGCTGTAGTACGGGAGAAAGGGAAAAAATCTAATTTACGAACAGTAGATTTAGTAATACCGGGGTCGAATAGTTTGTCAAGAATTAGTTTGCAATAATGGTCTAAAAGATGGTGCGGATAACCGTTATCTTTGAAGAAAGTTCGAAGAAAGTCTATATCGTTTGAAAATCTTAGGTAAGAGGAAGACAAGTGGTATGCCCTGAACAGTAAAGTTTTGATTGCATTTATTTTAAATTGGTCATAGCAGTGGTGGAAGAAGCTGGTTCCGAGACTCGAAAAGGTTGGTTTCCTGTAGAATCTAGTGGTTAGTGTTTAGCCTTCATTTGTGACTAGGATGTCTCCATCTTACCCAATAGCCAAATTCCTTCACCCTCTTCTTGAACCTTTTACAACGAATCAATATACTTTGCACAATTCACACGAACTTAAAGACGGCCTCAATAATCTCCAATTGCCACCAAATGCATACTTATCTAGTTTCGATATCACTTCCATGTTTACCAATATACCCCTAGACGAAACAATAGATATTATGTGTAGCAAAATCTTTGACACTGACTTAAAAATTTTTATTCCACAACATGGACAAGCCCACCGTTCGAAGCTTTCTTAATCTGGCCATTAAAGATTCATTTTTCATTTTCAACAATGGATTGTACAAGCAAAGTGAAGGCGTCTGCATGGGCTCCCCGCTCGCTCCCTCACTATCAAACATATTTTTATGTCATCATGAAGCACTATGGCTTGACGAATGCCCGAGTAACTTTAAGCCCATCCACTGCAAACGCTGCGTAGACGACACCCTCCTCATCTTTAAAAATCCAACGGATTCAGACCTATTCCTACAATATTTAAACAGTAAACATCCCAACGTAAAGTTCACTACGGAAAACTAGTCTAATAATTCCATAGCATTTATAGACATCCTATTCACAAATGAGGACTCAACATTAACAACTAGAATCTGCAGGAAATCAACCTTTTCGGGTCTCAGAAGCAGCTTCTTCAGCCACTGCTATGACCAATTTAAAATAAATGCAATCAAAACTTTACTGTTCAGGACACATCACTTATCTTCCTCTTACTTAATATTTTCAAACGAAACAGACTTTCTTCGAACTTTCTTCAAGAAAAACGGTTATCCGCACCATCTTTTAGACCATTATTGCAAACTGTTTCTTGACAAACTATTCGACCCCGGTATTACTAAACCTACTGTTCGTAAATTAGATTTTTTTTCACTCCCTCCCGCACTACAGCAGAACCACCGTCGCTACAGTTAACTCTTTGAAAACTTTCCTCTCCGAAGCCTACCCGCCTATAAATTTCAGATTCTCTTTGAAAAACACATTTACTATAGGATCCTATTTTGAATTTAAGGACAAATCCCCACACCTTTGCTGTCCAGTGTGGTCTACAGGTACAATTGCAGAAGTTGTCAAGCTTCGTATGTGGGTAGCACTGGGAAGCATTACAAAGCTGGCATTGGCCAACATTTAGGTATATCCAGTAGGACAAGTTTACCCCTAACAAGACCTTCACATGCGGCTCCCCGTCTTCATGCAGTACAAAACGACCATCCCATTAGCAGGAAGGACTTCTCCTTTATCGACTTCTCCAACTCAATAGAAACTTACATCTTTAGAATCTCTGTACATTCGTAAAACTAATCCCAGCCTCAACATAATGACTTCAGCCGTTCCTCTCACTACAATTCACAAATGACGTTTGTTCCCTGACTGTACACTCTTTCCACCAGCGGCGGAAGGACTGGAGCAGTTCCCCTCACTACAATTCACAATGACGTTTTTCTCCGACTGTAAACGGCTTCCGCCAACGACGTTCCCTAACTACCCGACTGTACAAGCACCAATATCAGGACCCACGAGTTTATTCCAGCCTTTCACCTTTTACACTTCCCCGCGACATCACCTCCAGCTAGGCTATCAAAATAAATGTCTAGTTTTAGGCGTTCAAATTTTTATTTTTTGTTATTTTTTATTTCTGAAGATGGGAACTTATTCCCGAAACGTAAACTTTTTTTATGTCGTGACTTTTGTTAACTTAAAGGGTAACTATACCATAATTGAACTTTCTAAATTAAAATAATATAATAGTTCATAAAACAGATAGTTTTCTTTTTATAGCGTCAAATAAGTCATTATTTCGTATCATCAACGCGATAACAGCAATACAAAATTGTTACAGAAGCTTTAAACGTAATGAACTAGTCGGGAGTCCGGGGGTGATCCATAGGTGTCCGTATGTTCATATGCACCCCGAATGGGAACCACTGGTCTAGAGCTTTGGTGCCATCGGCGGGAAGTTCCTATGGAGTGAACTTTACCAACCCCAACCTTCCCATTCCTGACTAGGGATAGTAGCCCCGCAACAGCTCTGCATATATCGAGTACTGACGCAGCACTTCAAACGACGTAAGAGAACGCTTGCTTAGGTGGTATTCGATATTGCAAAGCTTTGGTGTCTTGAGATCAGCGCTCTAGCCCGCTGCTGCTGCAGCAGGTATATTTATTTCCAATAGATAGAATATACACAGTCGACTAGATCCAGCAGCCTTCTACTCTGATCCTACCTGAAGTTTCGGTATTATCTGCAAGTAGCCGAGTGTGTGCTGTGTTCTTTGTTGAGATGTGTGTAGTATCAACGCATTATACTCAATAGCAGTTGTGTGAGCCCAACAATAGATAGAAGCAAATAAAGGTATGAGAATAATTCCAAAAGCGCTTAAGGTCGACAGTATCCGGTCACAACACATGGCAAACTGAATTTATGAAATTCATATCGCGTAAAGCTGCTTCCTGCTATCGTAAAATAATTTATATTTCATTTTACATGGAAACAAAGCGGGCGGCTGCTGTAGCTGCCACCATATATCAGTGGTGAAGCCAAACGCCTGTGATGGAGCAGTGAAGACAAACGAATAGTTAGAATTAATTTCCTCTTTCGAATGGAAAATTTTGTGGGAGACTGAGCTTTCATTTTTCGACTGTGATCAAACAAGGAAAGAAAAAAAAATGTGGGTAATTTCATTGTTGAAATATGAGCATAATTGCAGACAGAGCGTCAGCTGCATTTTGATTATTACTAGCCCATTTAATTCAGTAGCAGTGTCCCTCAGGCCCTTCTTTTAGTATAGATGTAAAACCACTAAATATGAAAACATGACTTATAGCATGTCAGATTATAAAAGTTACAGAACACAAGACAATTTTTTTGTTTTCCTAATTAGAAATTTATTAACTACCAACTTAAAGGGAAAGAGCTGTGTAAATCGCTTTATTACAGGTCAATATTTTGTTAACTTCTGAAGCAATACATTTTTCACATATCTAAGTGAAAACTGTCGCCTTCATGAGAACACGACTAGTTGCGTAAAGTAGCCAAATTTCGCTTGAAGCCATAGCATATTTTTAAAATTATGATTTTTTTCTGTATAGTGAACCAATTTTAATAATCGATCGCTTTATTGTAGGTCGGTGAAAATGTAGATTTACAGTAATAAAACAGTGTGTTAATAGCATAATTATATTTAGTTAGAAAATGAACGACTCGGTAATAATAGGTACTAACAAGCATGATAAATTCATTTGACAGTTATGCGTTAGAGAAACAAGTTATTTATCGACATAACCTCTATTCTTTGCAATTATGTTAAGCACTCTTTTGTCAACTGAGGAAGTCAGTCGGTGAACTTGAGAAGATGATATGGTGCCAGCAACATCAGTAATTTTCAGCCAGAGGTTGTCTTTTCACGTAAATTGGACTACTTCATAAACCCCATTTTTTTTTCAACATTAACCAGAGCTGCTCAGTAGTATTGAGGCCAGGACAGCAAGGGGGCAAAGACATAAAACGTTCTTCTCTGACGCTAATAGTTTCAAGGAATGAAGTACCTACACTAGTAGTAACTTTTTCTCAATGGGATGAAGAATTGTAATCCATGGAAATAATCTGACAGTGACATGACAATGGTAGGTCATCGAGCCAAGGTGGCAAATGCTCATTTAGAAACGCTATGTATGCTTGACTTAGAGACTTGACACCCTTCTGCACTCGGAAAGGTCCGACAAGCTCGTTACCTATGATTCTGGTGATAGTCAGGTTGCCCGCAGATGTTCTTATGCGTTGTTGCTGCCTGTGTTGGAGTATTGCTCACCGGTCTGGGCTTCAGCTGCTGACACTCACTTGCGTCTGTTGGATCAGCTTGTTAGTTTAGCCAGCAGGCTGTGCGCTGACAATGATCTAGTGAACCTGTCCCACAGGAGAAGAGCAGCAGAGCTATGCATGTTTTAGAATGTGAACAATAATGAGATGCATTGGTTGTATTCTTCTCTCCCTGCCCTCAAGGTTTTTGGGAGAGCGACTCGTGCTGCGTGCAGGGCGCACTCTTTTACTTTGGATGCTGTCAGATGTCGAACTAATCAATTCTGTCGGTGCTTCGTGCCCTGGTCGGCTAAGGTTTGGAATTTGTTGCCGGCATCGGCCTTTTGTCGTATTGGCTTGCAGGCGTTTAAGTCAGCTGTGAATGGTTATTTGTTGGATTTCATTTAGCAGTGTTTTGGGCTTCCCGGTGTTGTAAGATGTAAGATGCTTCATTTGGGTTGTATTACCTGTCCGTGGGAGCTCAGGCGTGAAGTTTTAACAATAATAATAATTACATCCACCCCGATGGTGGTATCGAAATCAACGTTTTGGTCCAACCATTCCGGCCGTCAATGGTAGCTCTAGTTTAGGTAGTCATCCGTAATGAAAACATTTTGGAAGTATGTTTTATGTATTTTCGTACCAAACCAATGCGTTTTTCATAGTGGATTTTGTTCAATGGAGGCCTGGCGACAGGCTTAAATTCGCTCTCCAATTCATTCACGACATTGCATCAGCTTTGTCTGAACAAAGGAACGGTGCCAGCTTTGCCAAATATGGCAGCGTCGGTACTGACTTGTGTGCGCATTTTTCGAATACCACGAGGTGAAGGGGTTCTTCTCCTGTTCATTATTTCCTTTGTGTGGAGCTTGGATTATCCCTGAATGAAGGCAAAGCTAGTCGATCTCTCCCTAGCTCTTTGGCTAACTCTATGAGATGCAAACCTGCTTCAACAACCCGCTCCTTTTCGGTACCATCAAACGATTTTTGCTGGGGAGTTTTAAAAACCTGCAATAAAGCGATTTAGAGTAAAAATTGGTTTACAACAAACGAAAATTCATAACTTTTGAAATATTGCATGAATTTAAGCAAAACTTGGTTACTTTAAGTACCTAATTGAGGTTTTGCATGGAACCATGTTTTTCTGAAGGGAGACTTATGTTGTTTGAAAAAATAGTAAAATGTTGACTTACAAACAAGCGTTTTATGCAACTTACCGCAAAGCCTTTCATTTCGTATAGAACTTTTTCACATTTTGTTGGCAAATATCGCGTATGAGACTATTGCAACCTTCAAGAATGTCCGTAGGTAGCAAGTGGTCTATCGATGAAATAGCCGTCTGGTGTGACGTCCGGTGACAAACTGCACTGCATGTAGAAGAAAATTTAAGCAACTGTTGGAGTTGAGGATGTCTTTCCATTCGGCGTTTTGCAGAGAGCCAACAAAGTCTACGTCTTTTAACGGCGTAAAACATTGTCACTGATGAACTATGCACAGGAACTTAGAATTTTATTGTCAGTAAGGAGAGACGAATGCACTTTGCTGCTAAATAAGCTGAATAGCTTGTACCATCAAAATATTATTTTAATAGACAAACTGCGTTCCTTGGCCGTTTAGTATTATTTCCTATATACTTTGAACCGCTGTTGGTTCATAATTTTCTGAATTTGTTTCAACCTTCATTAAAGTGGGCCTAAAAGGTATGCTGCTCGTCGATATCGACCATATTTTGCAGTAACTTGTTCTTACGAAGAAGGTTGTTGTTGTGAGGGTAGCAGCTAACAGCGTTCCGTCAATGGCGGAACGTGTATCATACGGCACTGCTTATCATTCGATAGCGTAACTCGTTATCATCCGTGGGCGAAGCGAAGATCAGTGATAATGTTTTCGCTGAAAATTCAAGTATATGAATTTTTATATATATTTATCTTTCCACCCAAAAAGTGGTAGAAGAAGTCGAGCAGCGTTCATATATTTTTGCAGGGAGTCTGGTGGGTTGACCTAGATGTCAACAATGCTAAAAAACTACTATAAGCTTGCCATCAAAAATGACGGCGATGAATTTTGTTTACTACCCACCCAAAAAGAGGCAGGAGTTGAGTTATAATATATATATATTTGTCAGGTAGTCAGGTAGCTTGTCTGAAATGCGAATAAATAGCAAAAATTTTGAATTAGCTGGCCATCGCATATGACGGCGTTGAATCTGTAACTTAACCCAAAAAGAGGCAGAAGGAGTTAAGCAATGTTCATAATTTTTTGCAGAGAGTCTTGTGAGTTGAACTAGATGTGACCCATGCCAAAAACTAGAATTGACTGACCTTCAAAAATGACGGCGGTGAATTTACCCCCTACGGCAGGTGATGGTCTTACGCCACGAGGCGTTCTAGTTTCAAATACTATAAGCTCCATTTGCTTTCTGGAATAGCTACGTGTGTACGACTAGAGAACTAGAGAAACGCTCCAGTTCTTTATCCGCCTTAATAGCTCGACTGTCTCTGAATAATATATTACCCATTGCTCCGTTGATCTCCACTCAACTTACGCGAAAAGTCAGAGCAGCTGAAGTTTGATGTCGATAAAGGGTACAAATCAGCATGCATGACAGTGTTAAGAGAAGTTGTATAGATTAATCATTGTTTGGATGTTAACGGTGGCTAAGCAAGAAATGTATTTAAACATGAGATTACCAACTATTGCCATCACCTGCAACCTGGCCTATTTTTCGCCTAACGGTCTCCAACATAGCATAACTGGCCACAGTCTCTGACCTGGCTAACTTTGCAGCTGTTTTCTTCAAGCGTAACGGAAAAATTACAGATAAGCAAGTAAATAAACAGATTAATACACATCGGTCTTTATAGAATTACTAGTGGCCCGGGCCGTCATTTAAATGACGGTAGAAAATTAGCGCCTCAGGAAAACCCTTGCTGTTTCCTGTGCTTATTACTATTCAGAAGGCTTCTTTAATGAAAATTCAGCATTCTGCCTAAAAAGTTGGATATATATATATATATTATGAAGCGTAGGTAAGTGATATCTCCCATAGCAACTCAGAACAATGAATATGTCCAGACACTATCATGCAGGCAGGCTCAGGTCCCACAGCTGGAGCGCCCAAGTGCGACCTCCGTATCCAAGATACCGTCTTCGGCACCTGAATTTTCTCTCCCATAGCAAGTCAGAGTAATGAACATGTTCCGACACGATCATGCAGGCAAGCTCAGGTCCCTCAGCTGGAGCGCCCAAGTGCGACCCCCGTATCCAAGATAGCGACTTCAGCACCTTAATTTTCTCCTATCTTATTCCCATAGAGCGTGACAGGAAAGATACAAATATAGTTGTAAATAAATGAATAAATAAAAACACGACGTGAATTATTATATAGTACTGATTTGAAGTGTATTACCTCAGCCAAAGAGGTTTTACATATCTTGAATTTGTCTGTTACTTAGACTCAGAAATTACGGACGCATCTTTAGGAAATATACAGGGATTGTTTGGCATGTTAGGAGAAACAGATGATTAACTTCTGGTATAGATCCGTATCATCCGTTTGTTTGCCTCCCTCATTTTTCTCGGAAGCATAACACAAAAGTTATGAACCGATCTTAATGAAATTTATAGGAATTGTTCCGGTTGTCACTAGAAGCCAATGACGTTTTTGTTTAGCTTGTCGCTTTCTCAGTTTGCTTGTTGGTCAAATTGTTTATCAGTCGAATAAATCAAAAAGTAATGAACGGATATTCATAAAATTTGTAGGAATTGTTAGAAATGGTAAACGGCACAAATAACTAAATTTTGGGGATAATCGGTTCGTTCATTTGAATGTTTGACAACTGTTTGTCAGAACGTAACCCTTAAAGTTATAGATCGATATTCATGAAATTTGCAGGAATTGATAGACGTGTTTAAAGGGAAAAATAACCAAATTTTGGTGATGATCGGTTAGCCTGTTGATGTGTTTGGCTAATGTATATCAAAATATTTGTCAAAGTATAACCCAAAAAGTTACGGACAGATCTTTAAGAAGCTTACAAAAGCTCCTATTGCTGTCAAGAGTACCAAATAACCAAGCTTTTGAGATGATAAAGAGGAAATCTTAGTTTCAAGGTCAATTTTAACTTCCCAATAACATTACCTAGGTGGGCGGAGGTATGTGATCTCAGAGTGCTCTAGTTCTGCTTATGGCGCCATCTATACACCTATTCGTCCGTCTGTACCTTACCCTTTCAACAATCGACGAGGAAACAATAAGGTATTATTGATATGGTCTCGGAAAAACCTAAGAGGTATGTGAAATCCTACGAACATTTGCATGCTTTGCAGCTAATATACGCGTTAGGGCAACGATGAAAAAGACAAGCTCCTGGTCTGCTGAATTTCCGCACGCCCCAGTTGGTCACACTTTAGTTCGGTATCTTTTTCATTACACTCTTGGGAAAGCCCTACGCAATGAAAGTAAATGAACATCAAAGAGATGGGAGTGCGGCCTGTAACTGACGGTTGGATTAGCGGGCACTTCATTTCCAATTTGTGCTAT
>LQNS02000231.1:6458382-6478296 GCA_001587735.2 Parhyale hawaiensis
GTATCTTTTTCATTACACTCTTGGGAAAGCCCTACGCAATGAAAGTAAATGAACATCAAAGAGATGGGAGTGCGGCCTGTAACTGACGGTTGGATTAGCGGGCACTTCATTTCCAATTTGTGCTATCTGAGCGGGACAGCCCTCAGCTCGGGTCTGGTGCGCAACTTGTGGTGCTCAGTGCTTGTAAAATTGCAAGTAAAATCGCAGGCTTTAAACTACAGTACATCACTTAGTAATTATTGTTTTTTGCGTTCTCAAGAAAAAAATTTTTACAGCATGTGAGCGAAATGTGTACCTGAAAATTAAAAAAAAAATAGAAAAACATAAGGTAGAAAAGCTTGTTACTGTTGACTAATGCAGTACCTTGTCAATGAAAGAAACTCTGCCGAATACAAATTAGAAACAGCACTGAAAATTGAAAGACAAAAACTGTGGGTTAGCATTGTAATCAAACACTATAATGAAGAATAACGAGGATATATATATATTTATCTGACCATATGTGCGGCGACAGTTTAACCCGGTTTAAGACTTTGGCGGTTTGTTGATTACCGATCGGCGAAGATTAGACAAGGTTACAGACGGTGGTAAAAAGTTACCATAAATATCTTTTTTTGCTTCTCCAAGTCTGAAATCCAAGCAATGAAGACTCCTGAAGTAACTCTCTACAACCTCATGGATCCGCACATTGGCTATCTTTCCTTGTCAAAACTTTCCTTGCTGTGACTTCGCCATGCTTAAATTGAGTACATAATCAACGAAACAAAGAGTAAGTAAGTCTTCAGGGGACAGTAGAACTACAAAGTGGAAGGGAGAGCGCGAGGGTATCGCTGCTATAATTATATTTCCTCAGCTAGATTGTTTTCTTTACTTAAATAGCTTTTCACTGGAGCAAAACATTTGACGGACGTAATGTCCTTGCGTATCAATAATACGAAGCTGCATTTCCTAAAAGTAATGCTTGACTGTCTGTTAAGAAAGATTATTTTTTTTCACGCCACCGAAGAGAAGGAAAAATTGCGCGGTACAGCAGAACCGACACCAGGAGTGCTGACCTCTTTGGTTCCAATGAAGCTGACAGTTGAAACGCATCTTTCATACACTAAAGCCAAAATAAGAGCATTGTCAATAAAGATTTTTCCTGGCTAATTTTTCACCATAATTTTGAACATCTGAGTCCACTCGTGTTCTGTAGCTTTTACACAATTCCTTCAAAAAATGACGGCAAAAGACAATCATCGGAATGTTACAGCGTTCATTCCTTGTGGTCGTGATTCTAATATGAGAAGAAAGCTTAGCAGCTGCACTTGCATCTTCCTATCGAATATAAAATAATAGAAAATTGTTTGTTGCTTGCTAAATTGGTTGGTTTGGCCTACTCCCCGTCAAGCTCTTAAGGATTTAGATAGGAGAAAATTCATTTGCTGAATAACAAAACGAGACACCATGAAATTTCAGTCGTGAATTACGATGGCTATGGAATTACCCTCGAAAGTCGAAATACTGCGTTTTCTGAAGCCCGTTTCGCTTTGAACAGCACTATTTCGTATGATTCTTCTCTTGAGCGTGGTCGATGAAAGGCTGAACCTTTGATAGAGTCTCTGATGCTGCTGTGCATCAGCTAAATTTCTTCGTGGCAGTTGAAACTTACCGCTCACCAGAGACCAAAGCCTTTTCAATTCATATTACAGTTAAATTTCGATACTGAAGGGCTGTCATCTAGGATACAGTAAGCAGAGAGCATTACCGGTGATTTTTACCAGTCTGTCCATCTATTACATACCAAAACTCAGTAAACATTACTTACTTGTTCATTAATTTACTTATTTGATTGTTGCCACATAGCTTATTCGTTTTAATTGATAGGAAGAAATTCGAGCGTCGAAGATTTAGTTCGATGGCATCCGTGAGACGGAAGGCGAACCTGAACTCGGCTACAGTTACGGTTATACGGCAAATACAACTGGGCCACGTTGTATATACATGTATACGTTATTTATCCTGGCTTACAGGCAACGTGCTAAAGCTTCCTCTGAGAAGCGGGTGATGGTGATCCTTACGGGCAGGAGCGGACTGCCAAATAGCATGTGGTCTATGACCAGCTAAAAAACACCTGTTTTGTTCGAACGGAAAGAAGATGGTGATGGTGACTCAACGGGTCACAGGTCGTCTAGTATTATACAAAAATTCTGTGAACTTTATTTATTAGTTTGTTTATTTATTTATTTACTTGCACACAGAATAATGGCTTTAAGATAGGAAGAAATTCGAACGTTAAAGATTTAATTTGACTGTATCCGTGATACGGAAGAATCCGAGCTCAGGGTAATAAACGTGTACGTAAAATTTAAAGGTGATACGGGAAATGCAACTGGTCTACGTCATATATACATTTTCCCTTGCTGGTAGACAGACAGCGTATTAGTGTTGAATATTCCTTTGAGACGAAAAAAAAACAGAAATAACTGGCAGGAGTAGACAGTCGAAGTATTGTGTGGTCGATAACCAGCTAAATAATAGCTATCTTTTGTGAAAACAAAGATAGTGATTGTGTCTCAATGGGTCACGGACTGTTTAGTAAGCTTACAATACTCTTATAATCTTGCTTGCGTATTTGCTAGTTTGGTTGTACGTATAGGACACTGTGCTCACAATAGACTGAGGGGAGCTCGAATATTAAGAAAAAAATAACAATGGATCAATCTGTTATTCCAATTCATCATTAATATAGCTCTGTGACTACCGTATCGTGGATACGGCTCGGCTGTACTTTTCTTAAAAAATAATTTTGTCTCTCTGAATTTTGGAATAACAAAAAAGAAAATTCATATTTAGATAATCTTACTGAGACCCAATGCATCACAGGCAGTCTAGTCATTATTCTGCCGTTGTTCAATACGTACGTACTTCCATCCATCCTTTCATCCATAAGGCTGTCTGCACGTTACCTTTTCAGTATTAGATCGGAAAACATTCAACTTCCTAGACGCTGTGATTTTAGCTAAAAGGAACTTCAACCATAGCTGTGTCACAGATTTATAAAAACACAGACGGACAGCTTCTCAGTGCAGCTCAGCCCTATCTTGAGATTCCTGTGACTTCATTATTCAGCCACGAGGGTAGTGCTATTAATAGTTTCATTAATATAACGAGAAAAGTATTTGGACGGAGCAGAACTATAAAATATTAATTTGCAATCCGTAAGTTTATTCGATGAAATGTACTGCATATTCTTAACGTTTTAGAAAGTAGTATGACTCTTAGAATGATTTTGTTTTAAAAAGCCCTTTCGGTATAGAGTTTTCTACCCATTTAGCATCGACGAAACTTCGAGCGGCTGAAGCTATGTAGATGAAACTCATATCCTGTATGCCAACTTATGAAAACAACTGTGTAGTCATCAGTCAGCCAAAATTTTCTTGCCAAAATATGGAAGAACTGTCTATCTCTGCCTTCCTCAGTCCGTGGCCGTGCTTTTTACGCTTCTTGAAAAATATTTCATTCAGTTTTATACTACAGGTCTTAGTCCATTTTATGTGTATCTTAGCTACTGATTCTCAGTGTTTTTTGCTTTGCTGATGCCTCGTGACTCCCTGACATGGAAAAATCAGTAGGAAGGCTACACTACGGGAGCATAAATCTAATCTAATACTAAGAATGACCGTCGTGTGTTTATATATTTATATGTTTGGTGTCATGCTCTTAACGAAATAGATAGGCGGAATTTAGCCCAAGTTGGAGGCTCTGGTTGTCCTCTCAAGCTCCATTGAAAGTGATAGGCAGAAAATAGGCCGAGTTGCAGAAGATGGCAAACGTATCTTCAGCAGGGACAGTTGAAATTCCAACAATGAAGACATCGCAGGGTTGGTCTGATTTGTACGAGTATTAGCTTCTCCATACATCGAATCTACGGCAAAGTATAGGGCGACCTTATGTCTGAATGCACTTCTTGCATTGCCGAAGTTGAAATCGTAGCACTGAAGATATCTGAAGCTTCCGTTGGCACTCTCATGCTTCTTGATGCGTAGTTTCTTCACACAGATGATTTCGTTGCATGAGCTATTCTTCCCACATTGATGCAATTGTCAACGAAACCGACGAAATTTAAGTTTTCACGGGCTGTAGACAATTATTACATCCGCTAAGGAGGTTATGTTTTCGTCGTGTTTGTCTTTTTGTCTGTCACCAAGATAACTCAAAAAGTTATGAACCGATTTCGATGAAATTTACAGGGATTGTTAGGTATGTTAGGAGAAACGGATGATTAACTTTTGGCAAAGATATGTCCATCCGTTTGTTTGTTTGTGTGCCTCATTGTTCTCGATGCCATAACTCAAAAAGTTGTGGATGGATTTTGATGAAATTAACAAGAGTTGTTAGGTATATAAAAAAGAGTATATGACCAAATTTTAGTAAAGATCTGTTTGTTCGTTCGTTCGTTTGTCACTGTTTTTAATTTTATGCTTGTTAGTACAATAACTCAAAAAATAATTAATGGATCTTTATGAAATTTATAAGGATTGTTAGTAATGTTACAAGACATAAATGATCAAATTTTGGTGCAGATCGGTTTGTTCGTTTGTATGTGTGACGTGTGTTTGTCATACCGTTTGTTAACACTATAACTCAAAAAGTCATGAACGGATATTCAAGAAAATTGAACAAGCTGTTATTAATATAAAAAGGCACAAATAATAAGATTTTTGAGTTAATACAAAGAAAATTATGGTTTCAGAACCAATTTGAATTTTTTGCTACCGTTGCCTCACTTGGCGGAGGTATGCGCTCTCAGAGTGCTCTAGTTCCTTCTAGCTTACTGTTTTCCTCTGACGAAGCAGTTTTCTCTTCATAGGTCAAAATTTGAGCATCTAAAATGAAACAGATATTTGAGGTGGAAAGACGGTATCAACGGTATCTTTGCTACGGAGCAAACACATTGTATATAAGCTGCTGATTTGTTTAAGTTTGTTGGATGACAGCACGACAAAGGATCAATGAAGAAAAGAAGAAAATTAAGAAGTAAATTAGAGAAGAGGAGATTCCGCACTGGCCTAGAGGCATTAGGCAAACGTATAGGTTATTGCGTGAATTTTTCACGCACGGGTCCACTAGTCGAGTGATAATTGACTACTTTGCTCGAATATTCGAAAATGAATGTATTTCGTTTGCGGAAATAAAATTACATCACGAAAAAGGGACTTACCCTAACGAAATCGTTTACTGAAGAAAGTAGTAAAGTCTACTTTATTTTGTTTTATAGCTATCACCCTCACTAGTGTTTACAAAATATCACATACGTAGGTGAGAAAATGGTTTTGGGAAATTGATCTTAAGAAAGTCGTGTATATGTGGATGAAGAAGAATGAGAGAAATACCTCTGATGAGTGAGACTGACATATTAGTACCGTGTTTTTGTGGCCGTATTTCTGGGGCTTTATCAAGTAACAAGTGTGAATATTTAGCTACCAAACATTTCCGAAATCCACTGTTGAAATCAGAGTACGATGATGCACAATTAGAGACACGAACTACTTCCTATTAGTGACATAAATATTTTTAGAATATTGCACAGTCGTCAGAAATAGAAACATATATTTCTAGTCTTGGCATGATAGAAAATTTAGGTTTTATTTTCAGCTTCCATAGTAAGTGAGATTAACAACATTATACGTAAGGAATTTGATCAAAACTGTCTTGTACTTCCCAGTCAGAAATTATGGTTGTAATTATAGTAGAACAACTATGATTATGGTCGAGACTTTGGTTGTTTATTATCGATATATCCTCCATATTCAACCATTTATGGGGTGCAGTATGGTAGAGATATGTCCCAACCTTCGACCATAATANGGTATCTTTTTCATTACACTCTTGGGAAAGCCCTACGCAATGAAAGTAAATGAACATCAAAGAGATGGGAGTGCGGCCTGTAACTGACGGTTGGATTAGCGGGCACTTCATTTCCAATTTGTGCTATCTGAGCGGCACAGCCCTGAGCTGAGGTCTCGTGCGCAGCTTGTGGCTCACTGCTTGTAAAATTGCAAGTAAAATTGCAGTCTTTGAACTACAGTACATCACTTAGTAATTATTGTTTTTGCGTTCTCATGAAAAAAAATTTTACAGCATGTGAGCGAAATGTGTATCTGAGAATATAAAAAATAGAAAAACATGAAGGTAGAAAAGCTAGTTACTGGTTGACTAATGCAGTACCTTGTCAATGAAAGAAACTTTTCTGTCGGATACAAATTGGAAACAGCACTGAAAATTGAAAGACAAAACTGTGGGTTAGCATTATAATCAAACACTATAATGAAGAATAACGAGGATATATATATCTTTATCTGGCCATATGTGTGGCGACAGTTTAACCCGGTCTAAGAATTTGGCAGTTTGTTGATTACCGATCGGCGAAGTTTAGACAAGGTTACAGACGGTGGTAAAACGTTACCATAAATACCTTTTTTTTTTTTTTTGCTTTTCCAAGTCTGAAATCCAAGCAATGAAGACTCCTGAAGTAACTCTGTACAACCTCATGGATCCGCACTTTGGCTATCTTTCCTTGTCAAGACTTTCCTTGCTGTGACTTCGCCATGCTTAAATTGAGTACATAATCAACGAAGCAAAGAGTAAGTAAGTCTTCAGAGGACAGTAGAACTACAAAGTGGAAGGGTGAGCGCGAGGGTATCGCTGTTATAATTATATTTCTTCAGCTAGATTGTTTTTTTTTTTTTTACTTAAATAGCTTTTCACTGGAGCAAAAAGATTTGACGGACGTAATGTCCTTGCGTATCAATAATACGAAGCTGCATTTCCTATGAGTAATGCTTGACTGTCTGTTAAGAAAGATTATTTTCTTGCATGCCACCGAAGAGAAGGAAAAATTGCGCGGTACAGCAGAACTGACACCAGGAGCGCTCATCTCTTTGGTTCCAGTTAAGCTGACAGTTGAAACGCATCATTCATAGACAAAAGCAAAAATAAGAGCATTATAATAAAGATTTTTCCTCGCTAATTTTTCATCATAACTTTGAACAGCTGAGTCCACTCGTGTTCTGTAGCTTCTACACAATGCCTTTAAAAAATGACGGCAAAAGACAATCATCGGTATGTTACAGTGTTCATTCTTTGTGGTCGTGATTCTAATATGAGAAGAAAGCTTAACAGCTGCACTTGCATCTTCCTATCGATAGAAAATTGTTTGTTGCTTGCTTGCTAAATTAGTTGGTTTGGCCTTCTCCCCGTCAAGCTCTTAAGGATTTAGATAGGAGAAAATTCATTTACTGAATAACAAAACGAGACACCATGAAATTTCAGTCGTGAATTGCGATGGCTATGGATTTACGCTCGAAAGTCGAAATACTGCGTTTACTGAAGCCCGTTTCGATTTGAACAGAAGCTCAGCACTATTTCATATGATTCTTCCCTTGAGCGTGGTCGATGGAAGGCTGAACCTTTGATAGTCTCCGATGCTGCTGTGCATCCGCTAAATTTCTTCGTGGCAGTTAAAACTTACCGCTCACCAGAGACCAAAGCCTTTTCAATTCATATTACTGTTAAATTTCGATACTGAAGGGCTGTCATCTAGGATACAGTAAGCAGAGAGCATTACCGGGGATTTTTACTAGTCTGTCCATCTATTACATACCAAAACTCAGTAAACATTACTTACTTGTTCATTATTTACTTATTTGATTGTTGCCACATAGCTTATTCGCTTTAAGATAGGAAGAAATTCGAGCGTTGAAGATTTAGTTCGATGGCATCCGTGAGACGGAAGGTGAACCTGAACTCGGCTACATCATCATGTTCGTTAAATTTCAAGGTTATACGGCAAATACAACTGAGTCACGTTGTATATATACGTATTTATCCTGGCTTACAGGCAACGTGCTAACGCTTCCTCTGAGAAGCGGGTGATGGTGATCCTTACGGGCAGGAGTGGACTGCCTAATAGCATGTGGTCTATGATCAGCTGAAAAACACCTGTTTTGTTCGAACACAAAGAAGATGGTGATGGTAAACCAACGGGTCACAGGTCGTCTAGTCTTATCCAAAATTCGGTGAGCCTTATTTACTAGTTTATTTATTTATTTGCACAAAGAATAATGGCTTTGAAATAGGAAGAAATTCGAATGGTAAAGATTTAATTTCACTGTATCCGTGATACGGAAGAATCCGAGCTCAGCCGGATAAACGTGTACGTTAAATTTAAAGGTGATACGGGAAATGCAACTGGTCTACGTCATATATACATTTTCCCTTGCTTGTAGACAGACGGCGTTTTAGTGTTGAATATTCCTTTCAGAAGCAAAAAAAAAAAAACAGAAAAAACTGACAGGAGTAGACAGTCGAAGTATCGGTGGTCGATAACAAGCTAAATAATAGCTATTTTTGTGAAAACAAAGATGATGATTGTGTCTCAATGGGTCACAGACCGTCTAGTAAGCTTACAATACTCTTATTTGCTTGTATTTGCTTGTTTGGATGTACGTATAGGTCACATTGCTCACAATAAACTAAGGGGAGCTCGAATATTAGGAAGAAAAAAAAAATAATAATGGATCAATCTGCTATTCCAATTCATCATTAATATAGCTCTGTGACTAACGTATCGTGGATACGGCTTGGCTGTACTTTTATTTTAAAAAAATCTTTGTCTCTCTGAATTTTGGAATAACAAAAAAAAAATTATTTTTGGATAAGCTTACTGAGACCCAATGCATCACACGCAGTCTAGTCATTATTCTGCCGTGGTTCAATACGTGCGTACTTCCATCCATCCTCTCACCCATAAGCTTCTCAGTGCAGCTCAGCTCTATCTTCAGATTCCTGTGACTTCATCATTCAGCCACGAGGGTAGTGCTATTAATAGTGAAATAAATATAACGAGAAAAGTATTTGGACGGAGCAGAACTACAAAATATTAATTAGCAATCCGTAAGTTATTCGACGAAATGTACTGCATATTCTTAAAAAAACGTTTTAGAAAGTAGTATGACTCTCAGAATGATTTTGTCTTAAAAAGCCTTTTCGGTATAGAGTTTTCTACCCATTTAGCATCGATGAAACTTCGAGCGGCTGAAGCTATGTAGATGAAACTCATATCCTGTATGCCAACTTATGAAAACAACTGTGTCGTCATCAGTCAGCCAAATTTTTTTTGCCAAAATATGGAAGAACTGTCTATCTTTGCCTTCCTTAGTCCGTTGTCGTGCTTTTTACGCTTCTTGAAAACTATTTCATTTTTTTATGTGTATCTTAGCTGCTGATTTTCACTGTTTTTTGCTTTGCTGATGCCTCGTGACATCCCTGATACGGATAAATCAGTAAGAAGGCTACACTACGGGAGCATAAATCTAATCTAATTTAATCTAATACTAAGAATGGCCGTCGTGTGTTTATATATTTATATGTTTGGTGTCACGCTCTTAACGAAATAGATAGGCGGAAATTAGCCCAGGTTAGAGGCTCTGGTGCTCCTCTCAAGCTCCATTGAAAGTGATAGGCAGGAAATAGGCCGGTTTGCAGAAGATGGNAGGGCGACCTTAGGTCTGAATGCATTTCTTGCATTGCCGAAGTTGAAATCGTAGCACTGAAGATGTCTGAAGCTTCCGTTGGCACTCTCATGCTTCTTGATTCGTAGTTTCTTCCCACAGATGATTTTGTTGCATCAGCTATTCTTTCCACTTTGATGCAATTGTCAACGAAACCGACGAAACATAAATTTCCACGAACAGTTGACTATTATTTCTTTTAGCATGCTGTTTTCCTCTGACGAAGCAGTTTTCTCTTCATAGGTCAAAATTTGAGCACCTCAAATGAAGCAGATATTTGAGTTGGCAAGACGGTATCAACGGTATCTTTGCTACAGAGCGAACACATTGTATATAAGCTGCTATTTTGTTTTGGTTTGTTGGATGACAGCACGACAAAGGATCAATGAAGAAAAGAAAAAAATTAAGAAGCAAATTAGAGAAGAGGAGATTCCGCCCCAGCTTAGAGGCATTAGGCAAAAGTATAGGTTATTGCGTGAATTTTTCACGCACGGGTCCGCTAGTCGAGTACTAATTGACTACTCTGCTCGAATATTCGAAAATGAAAGTATTTCGTTTACGGAAATAAAATTACATCACGAAAAAGGGAGTTACCCTAACGAAATCGTTTACTGAAGAAAGTGGTAAAGTCTACTTTATTTTGTTTTATGGCTATCACCCTCACTAGTGTTTACAAAATATCACATACGTAGGTGAGAAAATGGTTTTGGAAAATTGATCTTACTAAAGTCGTGTATATGTGGATGAAGAAGAATGAGAGAAATACCTCTGAAGAGTGAGACTGACATAATAGTACCGTGTTTTTGTGGCCGTATTTCTGGGACTTCATCAAGTAACACAAGTGCGAATATTTAGCTACCAAACATTTCCGAAATCCACTGTTGAAATCAGAGTACGATGATGCACAATTAGAGACACGAACTACTTCCTATTAGTGACATAAATATTTTTAGAATATTACACAGTCATCAGAACTAGAAATATATATTTCTAGTCTTGGCATGATAGAAAATTTAGGTTTTAGGTTTTATTTTCAGCTACTATAGTAAGTGAGGTTAACAACATTATACGAAAGGAATTTGATCAAAAGTGTCTTGTACTTGCAGCATATTTATCTCTTCTTTTGAAGCACCACGGGAAGAGACTATTACCGTGAAGTTTTCACGAATTCATAACTATTAATATGTGCTCCCAGTGTTAGCTTATTCGAACTACCATTGTTAATCTGCGTTGGGTCATTTAAATGAGGTGTGTTAGGGTAAACGATGTGCTTTAGGATAGATATCGTGCACTAGGTTTGACGACGTGCGTTGGGTAAGACGAGATGTGTTAGAGTAAACGGACTTCTTTAGGTAAGATGGAGCTCGTCAGGAGTAAGTGACGGGTGTTTGTTACAAGTGGCGGGTTACGTTAGAGGAGATGATAAGGATCAAACTAATCTAAGTTATTATCTAGCAGCTTAAGTTTGCTGCATCTCAGAATATAAAAAAAATCATAAATTTACAGTAGAATTTCCCTGGATCCCATTCACGTCACCATTCTGTTTCGGAGATCAAACAGACATTCTCTCCCAGAACAGCCCCAACTACTCTCAACATAAATCATTTCTTCTTGCGATAAAAATATGCAAAAATATCACTAAGAAATTGTACATATTGCCCGCCTCAGGTGTACACATGATACTCGGAAAGATATCAGTCGAGCTGCTCTTTGGCCACGCTCTGAATCACATCTCTGTTTCAACCATTGAAAGTCTGGCTCTCCCACGACAGTTTCACTCTTAAGGAGATTTAATGGACAGTTGAAGAAACAAACATGTATTTTGCAGAGAGTAAGTCTCGGATGAATGACACCTGTACCAGATAAAACTAAGGTATTGTGCAGCATGCTACTACGACGCCTTTGTCGCTTCAAGCGACAGTCCGGGCCATGGGCATAGATTCCACTCGGTACTCAATATATCAGCATACCGTATACGCAAATTAAATCGAGGTTCGAATTTCCTCCTTGTAATCTCGAAACAGGAGGGGCTAAGAATACATAAATACGTGTTTATTTTTTTTTTCTTATTGCAGTGTCTTGATGGGGTACATCGAAAAAAAAGAAAAAACGACGGTGCAAAGCGTCCACACTACCAGAAGCTATAAAAAAGAATGGAATATATACAGATGATGATCACCTCCATAGCAAAGGGGTGTAAATTTATGTTGGATGAACTAATTTTGGCGAACTGGATTTGGAAGATAAATAAATCTGCACTAGAATAACTTGCATCGTGGGAGATTCTTATCTAACTGAGGTGAAATATAATATTTACACAAATAATACTAATTGTACACAAAAAACTTACATAAACATATATGTGTAAAAACAAACAATATATGTATTTATTTTGAGAGCTTACAATGTTCTTTTGGCAATACATATTTCGTAAGGCAAGTTTGATCAAACACCCCATATTCGCACGAACAATACTGCCAGCTGGTACACAGAAATAATGTAGAAATACGCCACACGTACAGAACCCACTGAAGTCCTCGTTATACACATGGAACCAACCCGTGGCATGTACGAAAGTCTTTTCAACCATTTTAACACAAGCAGGAATATCAATCGTTTATCTAACCTTACTTTACAGCGTTCATTGAACAGGTTAGATCGATCTGAGAGCGCATACCTCCACCAAGTACGGCAATGTTAACGAAAAATTCAAATTGGTCCTGAAAGTAAGAGTTCATTCTTAGCATCACCAAAATTTGGTCATTTGTGCCTCTTGGCAGTAATAACAGATTTTGTGATTTTCTTGAAGATCCGACCGTAACTTCTTCAGTTATGTTCTGACAAACATTAGTGAAACGTGCGAACGGACGAAATGATTATCTCCAATATTGAAGTCATTTGTTCTTTTTAACATTTTTAACTATTTCTGTGAAATTTATAAAAAGTCGTTTCCAAGTTTTTTATTTGTGGTACTTACAAAAAGAGACAGACAGTTATACAAGCTGTTTACCTATCTTCACCGAAAATAAATAATCTATTCCTGCTAACATGCCTGACAATCTATGTAAATTTCGCAAAGATCCGTCCATAACTTTCTCAGTTATCTTGGTGACAGCCAAACAGACAAAAAATATAACCTCCTTGGCTGAGGTAACTATGATGTTTTCTATGATATAAATTGTTTTTTATAATGTGATTATAATGCAACCTTTGTCACAAGCGCAACACTGAGCCTGCCGTACGTACAGCGACAATGCCCTCCGGAGGGAGGCGAAGGCTTTATTAGCGCGGGTGCCACGGCAGTTCATGAATGAGTGGCGCAGGCGAGATCAATTAGCAGCTGATGGGCTGGCGAAGATTTGTAGAGATGCTGGCGGCGCTTTGGCTGCCAAGCTCATCAGCAGACGAGGCTGATCAATGTAACGCCAGCGAATTATAAAGCTTTGATGCATGACAGCCATTACGGCTTTGATCGTAGCTTCGTTATATGGAAAGGTTAATCAAAAGGGGAACGGGGGCTGATGATCTGCTGGAGCAGAGTGTCGATGAGTGACTGGTGAAATATCTGATCCGGGACCAGGCAAAGGATGGAATTGGCAGGAGAAACGGTAGGAGTTAATCTTGTTTGGTAATATTCGGTTATTTTTTCCATTTGATGGAGCTTGAAGAGGGAAGATTATTTGATTTGCATAAACACCACAGTGCGGTGAGTTCGCTGTTTTCAGTGGTTTCGGATGTCTATAGTTCAATAACAGGTGTAGACAGCCTTCAACACTGATGGTGAAGTATCCTACGTGACACATCTTCAGCATTCATGCTTGTGGTCATGATACTGCTGTGGTGGTTGCACTGCTCCCGAGATGGATGGGCATAATCTTCCATTTAAAATATCTCAGTTGGTAAGGGAAGCCAAATCCACATTGAAAAAGCATAGATTGTCACATTCTTTCTGTGAATAGTTGAGCATTAACGAACAGTTAAATTCCATTGCAACAGGCAAGAGCTTTGCCTAAGTAATACCAATAAACTGTAGGAGAAAAAGATCTGTTGACTTAGGCGCGGACAGGATACCTTAAAGTAGCTTCAGCTTGCGCTGCAAATACTTTTGTTTCTTTCCAGTTCTTATAAATTCTATCTCAGAGAATCTTATTCTGTAACAATAAATTTCAGAGCGAACTGATACGCTGCTTTTCTCCAATGTGCAAAAAAAAAAGTTTGGGATAAACACATTGCTTCTAGCTATACAAAAAATACATACGCACACACATCCCGTGGAAAAAAATTTTCTAAGCAACTTACAGCAATTTGTACAGGTCATATTCGTGGATGATATACGAGGTATGTTCAATAAGTAATGAGAAAATGCCAGATCAAAATTCACTAAATGTGATTTGATCAAAATAGTACTTCATAGTGCAGTACACATATATTCTATAACGTGATTCACTGGCAACTTTCTATACTTGTAGATTTGAGTGCAGCAGTGAACGTAACGAAACCAATCTGTATCGGTTTGCTGATTTGTGTGAACACGTGTCAAAATTAAAGGACACATGGAGCAACATTACGCCCTCAAATTTTGTGTCAAACGTAACAAAACCATGCAAGAAGCTTATGGAATGTTAAAGAAGGCCTATGGGATAAATGGATGACCCAAACAAGTTTCTATCGTTGCTTTGACAAACTTTCTGCATGAAATGAACAAGTTGAGGATGAACCCAGATCTGGAGCACCGAAAAGTGCACGCAAGACAGAAAACATTAGGGAAGTGCAAATGTTAGCGATGCAAGACCGCCAAATAGCTATCATGATGATATTTGAAACTGTTGGTACTACTATTGGCTCAGTAGAGGCCGTTCTGACCTCAGAAGATGAGGGAGAAGAGGCCTCAACCGGCAAAAGTGCTCAGCAGTAGTTTCACCAGGACAATGTCCCATGTCACAAGTCAACGATAGTGACCACCTGTATGGCTGACAGGAGAATAAAAGTGGTACAACATCTGTCCTACAGCACTGGCGTAGCCCCTCGCAACTTTTTCTTGGTTTCACTCATGAAAGACAGCCTCGGGGAACCCGATTCCAGTCAATATACGAACTGAAAATGGCATCGGAAAGTTACCTGAAGGGCCTACAAAAAAGGACTTTGAAAAAAGCCTTCCAGGATAGGGAGAGACGTTTGGACAACTATATAGATGAGAGAGGCGTTTATTTTGAAGGATAGAAAATTTTGTGAGCTTACGGAAATAAATAGCGTCTCCCCTGACATTGTCTCATTACTTATTGAAAACACCTCGTATTTGCAGTTCCTATCTCAAACTTTATCGACAGCAAATTAAATCCTTAAAACTAAGGTAAGAGATACCAAAAGTGATGCAAATTGCGCCGGGCGCAGTGCTGGTGAGATCAGGATTACTGAAAATGTCAAATCTACAGTTTATTGTATTACTTTGGCTAAGATAAACCCCAAATGGGATGTTTAGCGAGCATCTGACACGCAATGAAATGATCGTTAGCGTATTTCAAGCTTTCTCCAAGATCAAAGCGGATTATCAGTATAAATTCATCAAAGGCCGGTTGTGAGTTTGCTAAAATCCATGGAGTTATTGTAGTGGAATCGTTATTTCGAGGGTTGCATGCCATTACCGGATGATGAAGGCACAATATATGTAGTACAGACATCGGTATGGTACAGATGGACGAGGCACGGCTTATCTCTAGAGTTATATTGGGCTAATAATAGCAATGCATACGACACTGCTCTGCGGTTCATTTATTACCCTTATCGAGTAACAGCATGCGTTGACATCGGCTGCACATGTTTGTTTGTAGCCAGGTCCCACACGGATCACTTTGACTAAAACTTGTCAGATGTTTCCAACCTGATCTGAAGACTGAGAGTGAATTTCCTAGTCCGGACTTTGGGAGAGTCAGTAAACTTTGAAGCAAATATAATGCTTGCACTAGTTGACCTAGGTATATTCATTAGCCAACAGAATGTGTCGTTATAGGCAACTCGTAGGTGTCCAGTAAACCTCTGCTTAAAGTTCGACGACAATAGCAATCGCTCTGAAACAGCAGGCATTCTACATCTTCAGAACAGTGAACAAACCTCCCAAGTAGGACGGTGTCCACTGCATGGAGCTCCATTGTGTTTCTTTCGCAATATCCTGGTTATCACGAAAATCTTTGGTAATTTTATGACTCATGTGCGAGAAATGGTTTACAAAAAGATAGTTCCACCTTTTGTGTTGTTGTTCGTTTCCATCGTTAGGATCCACCAATGCCAACATGTGGAGGGGTTATCGAGGGTGTCTGAGCAGATGGGGGGGGGGAGGAAAGTCGAATAGAAACGAGGAAACGCGCAGTTCCAAGCGAGTCCAGCAAGAGACTTTCAACCGCTTGATCAATGGGGTGACTAAAACTCGAGAAGAGGTGACGAACAGTCTGTTCACCCAATCCGCAGAGTTGACGGAAGGGATCATCGATCGACTCCACTAGAAAATTATAATCCGCAAAGACATAACAGTGGTCAGAGTGTAGCTGGGAGAGGACAGATCAGAAAGATCTGGGGAGAAGAGACTCCTCCGTACATAGAAGAGGGCATTGATAGCCCAGGACCCTCCTAGGGGAATGCAGCTGCTGTAGTTGCAACAGCAGAGGTGTGTAATGAACTCAGGGCAGTGCGGCATTGCTCGGGAGGGAGAATCCCATCGGAAAGAAGAGGGCAATATCTGCTTCAAGCTTTGCTTGAAGAGTGTGTCGAATGCGGTGAGGGCCGGAAGGGGCCGTGATAGTACCGTTAGCAGGATTATGTAACCGGTATGCACTGAAGAGATACTGTTTTGACAGCAACACTAGACAGTCGGTAACTGGTTGTGTTGAGGTCTCCTGATAGAGTTGATGCGCAGAAGATATGCGGTGGGATTTAGTGACAATGCGCAGGGCTGTATTCTGTACTGCCTGCAGCTTATTCACGGCAGTTTTTGAGACGTTAGGTAATCGAACCGGACTGCGTAAGGCATGACGCTTCTAATGAGCGCCCGATAGGTCAGTAATAAGGTCTCTTTCTGTTGTCCCAATCTTGCACCGGCCAGCGCGGCGAGAGTCCGCAAGCGGAAGTAGCATTTTTCGCGAACATAATTCGTGTGAGCTGTAAAAGTAAGGTGTGGGTCAAACACCACGCCCAAGATTTTTGGGTTGCACTCCAGGGTGAGGTCCGATGCACCCATCTTGATTGCTGGGTCCGTCCTGGATTGATGATAGTCTGACGCAAACAGCGTGGAATGAGTCTTAGAGTGAAAGACAGTCAAGGCTCTCTTCCCGGCCCAGGCCACGATTGTCGAAGCGTAGTCTGACACGCTCCTCGCTGCCTCCGGAAAGAGAGTAGCCGAGGATAGGACTTTAGAGTCATCTGCGTACAAAGAAGTGACGCCACCGATTTGGGGAAAGTCGCTGAGGCGAGATCACCGAAACCTGGTAAATTCCCGTGTGCATGGGGCGGGAAGGCTACCTTATGTCCGCCCATCGCAGGATGCGCGGCGCCCTCGTAGGTAGGCAGAGATCCACCTAATGAGGTTATTAGGTAGGCCTGAGTGCGTGATCTTGGAGAGCAAGTGGTAGTGGGAGTCCATATCAAAGACCTTGGAGAAATCCACTGTTAAAGCAATAGCCGAGTAGGGGGCTTATAGAACAATGTGCTGGACTAAGGGAATAAGGGCTGAGGTGATTGACTGCATGAAGCGGAACCCATGTTCGAGGCTGACACCTTCAAGAGCTCCACAAGAAGCGGAAGGAGTAAGCGCTCCAGGATGTTTACCGCCGGACAAAGCAGGGATATCGGACGGTAAGATCCACCGTCAGAGAGTAGTTTACCAGGTTTAGGGATGGAGATAATGTTGGCTGCCTTCCAGACGCTCAGCAGGTTAGCATGCGCCAGGGAGAGATTGAAGAGAGTGGTCCGGAACAAGAGACAGTGGAGACCAAGATGCTTGATGTGTGATGGTGTCAGTCTGTCAGGGCCCATTGCCGAGGAGTTACTTGAGGCTCGGATGGAGGCTCCTACTTGCTAAGGAGTGAAAAACTGTTGGCCATAGTCCAGAGGTAGCTTACGAATTCTTCTTTGAAGAACCCAGCTTCTCAGGCCAGTGTAAATCTTGCTAGGGAGGCGTACGAAAAAAGAGATTTAGAAAATTGCAGCAAAAGGGCCGCGTCCAACTCTAATAAGCCAGCCCGCCGCAGCGAAGCAACAGCGAGAGCTGTACTGGCAACGCCTTGCAGCCTGTCTATGTGTCCGATGTTTGCCGGTCATCTCTGTACCTGATCAGCTGTTTCTGGGAGTGATTGCTTTTTGAGGATGATTTTGTTTATTTCCAACGTTATGGGATATTGGTAAGGGGAGGGTTTGGGCGAAAAACCTCAAAATTTCAAAACGTCCGCTTTTTTCACTAAACAGTGGCTATACATCAGACGGATACGTAGGCTAAGTTCTAGGCAGCCACTGCTACCCTAGGTGGGTAGAATAGGAGGCTAGGGGCGGAGCTGGGGGGATAGGTATGCCCATTTTTAAAGTTTCTTATTTTGACTTCAATAACTTTTTATTATTTGACCGATCTTCACGAAACTTGATAGAGATACGTGAAACTAAAAAATTGGGGTTAAACTCACATACTTTTCCCCATAGACAACGAGGTATTGAATCCGTTTTTTTGTGAATAACTCGTTTTAAAATACCTGCGCTGACTTAATAATATTCAACAGTTTACCTCAAGAATGACCATTAGCGTTTTGTAAGCAAACGTTATAGTTGAACCGAATGACCGCTATCTTGACGGCAATCACTTTCAGTATTTCTCAAATGATTTCTCTACAACTTACCTCTGATTTTATCTTACTGTGATGTAAATGGAAGTATAGCTGCGTTGAGAGCAGCCTTTGTGCCTGTCTGTGTTTCCGCTTAACCTCTGACTGGGTGATGGTGCACGCCTTAGTGGACTGTGAGTGTCCTGGCAGACATCGGTGCCCAAGGCAACTGCTCCATAAAAACGACGTACGCAGATGTAGCGTACGCATCATCAGACCTTTTTTTCTATTGACTATGTATTGACGCCTGTCTCCTTTGTATTGTTCATAATTTTACCAAAAACTTTTTATGCTTCTCCCTTGCCCTTTCCTCATAAACAAATGAGTCCATCTTCCTCTTCCCCGATTCTATTTTCAGACTCAATTCTCGTGTCGATCCTCTTAAAGTGGAAAACGTAATCCATCTGCTGTATACGTGTGGCTTGTGCCAGCGTTGTGACACAGTTAAAATTCTGACACTCGCCCCGTGCTCACACTAGAATATTCTGCAAAGCTCTCTTGCCATCACTAATATTAAATTTTGCTATGAGTGCTGTACATGGACGCTGTTCCTGTACAAAATGCCATACAAGTAAATCGGTCACATTCACCTGCAGTTCAACCGTGCGGACAATCTGCGTATCGGACAAGAGTGTTTGCTTTTGTTTGATATAAGGCGAGACTGGTTAATTGCTTCAGGCTATTAAGCTAACTATTCGCATCTAAACTTTTGAACCTTTTCTGTTGAAAGACACCTCCTAAGCTTGGTATCCAAGCCGCATAGCAGTACTAGGTAACTAGAAAATTTTATTATTATAATTATTGTTAAATCACATCAGACTGGCGACGTGGGAACGGAGAAACTCCATGAGGTTAACAAACCCCCACGCAACCAGCCCAGCGGGTGAAGAAAACAAAAGAATAAAAAAAAGAAAATCCAAGATCACAGAATAGCTCTGTGTATAGATCGTTTAAAGTTGCCAATACCCGCACCAGCAAAGACAGAGTCATCAAGACCATTCCAAACATCCACACACGATGGGAAAAACGAACGGGAACACTGGCCCGTACGGCATCGCAATGGTTCCAAGGCAAACTCATGAACAGTACCAATACGCCGAGTATACCTCACCCGAACAAATGGATCCGGAAGAAACTCAGACAGTGGATGACTGGGGCAGTTATAGATTTTATACAAAAAACAGACCGTACCAACTCTACGACGATGCGCCAG
This sequence comes from Parhyale hawaiensis, assembly GCA_001587735.2. Lineage (NCBI taxonomy): Eukaryota > Metazoa > Arthropoda > Malacostraca > Amphipoda > Hyalidae > Parhyale > Parhyale hawaiensis. The sequence continues at coordinate 6,478,008 of LQNS02000231.1, forward strand.
ATCACAAGGCACAACACCATCCAGCATGAACGCACATCGACGAACCACTTTGTCAAGCCAACACAGATGGCAATCGGCAGCAGAACCCCAGACTATAGAGAAGTACTCCAGAAGAGGGAGGACATAGCACTTTAAGCAGCGACGTGCTAATTCTACCGAGCCAAACACCCTCCAAGCACGCCTCATAAGACCAATTTTCTGCGATGCACGTGAGGCAACCGAACGAATGTGGGGCTCAAACGTCAACTTTGGATCAAAACTGACACCCAAGATAACCAAGTCATCAACC
>LQNS02000231.1:6567367-6602655 GCA_001587735.2 Parhyale hawaiensis
TGGATGTTTGGAATGGTCTTGATGGCTCTGTCTTTGCTAGTGCTGGTATTGGCGGCTTTAAACGATCTGTACACAGAGCTATTCTGTGATTTCGGATCTTCTTTTTTTCATTCTTTCGTTTTCTCTACCCGCTGGGCTGATTGCGTGGGGTTTGTTAACCTCATGGAGTTTCTCCGTTCCTGCGTTGCCAGTCTGGTGTGATTTAATAATAATAATAAGTATGAATGATAGCATTCGTCGGAACTCCAAAGAAGCTGGGCTGCATGTCTGATGGAAGAGTTTCATTGCTTCTGCGGTAGCGCTGTTATTGCTGTGAGTTAGATGTACACTGTGCAACCATAATCATTTGAGACCTGCTTTTATAGCACTGCAGCTTTTGGTATTATGTATTTCATATATTCTCTTTCCGTGCACACAACTAGTGAAAATACGTGCTTACTGGCTAAAAAAACTAACCGTCCGGGCACTGCCTATAGAATTTATTTCCGTATGGGAATAGCGTTGCTTGTAACGGTTTTATGACGTCGACGTCCGTTGGTCCATTAATGCAGGATGTTCATAAGGTACAGTAGATGACATAACTTCAGGACTGTGTTCCGAATGGATAAATAATGAAAATAGTTCCTATGAACACAAGTCCGAAAATGCTTGGTTTCCGAGTAATAGGACTCAAAACATATGCTAACAAGAATACTTTTATCTCCCACAGGTGGCACCTATCTTGCTAATTAACGTAACCATCACTTCAGCTGTAGCAGAAGTACCAATCCAGCATCACTACCAGGTGCTCACCGAGCTCACTGCTGCATGCGCACCACACAATCTATTAGACCGCTTTTTGCCGCTAGCCGAATAGGACTTCTGCGTTGTTTCTCGCGTGCACAGCGCTGGACGACCGTCAGTGGTACATGATCACTTTTCATGTACTCAAATCATGGACAAGTTGAGCAGTGAGCCGGGCGAGTACCTGGTAGTGATGAGGGGTTGGTACTTCTGCTACGACTGAACTGATAGTTACGCTAATTAGCAACTTAGGTGCCACCTGGCCATGGGAGATAAAGACATTCTAGTTAGCACTTATCTTAAGCCTGTAACTCGGAAACCAAGCATTATTTACTCATTAGGAATACAATCCTGAAGTTGTGCCATCAATTTTTTAAACACCCTGTATATCGTCAAGTTTCTCACTTCTTCAGGGTCAGTTTCTCTAAGGTCAATTTCTTTATTATTTTCGTTACCTTCAGCTCCTCGATTATTATGGCAGTATTCGACTGATTAGCTACGCTTTACTTCCACTAATGTCATGCACAATAAAGTAACTGACTCAATGGATTTTATGTTACGTAAAAGCAGCGAAATACTTTAGTGTTCATACTGTTTATACAGTTGAAAATCGAAATAATTTAACTGGCAGACATGAAACTTTTATTTTTTTCGTTTTCCCATGACCACGTTGGTCTTAATTCTACTAAAAAATACTTCTACAACTTCACAGCTGGGCCTCATGTCTACTGCCATTACAAACACACCCACATACAAGCCCAGGAAATTGACCTAATGGCCTCTACGTAATACTTAAGTCGCTGATATCTTTATGTTTCATTTATTTCAGTCCCCATCCCTACCGTAGAGAGGAGCAGTCAGAAAGTCTGGCGGCATGGAAGGGAAGATGTGATTTAGCGAGAGGGCGGACTACATTTACAAGGTCTCCCCTACGATGAGAGGGAAGCTGCGGAAGACGCTAGGGTAACACGATCTCTCAGACGCCATTAGTGTGCATTTGCTTCAATTATTTCCTCTTTTGTACGTAACCAATACGACCGAGAGAAAATTGCGTGAGCCTTAGGAAGTCCCAAGCATGCAAGCAGTAACTATTTTGTACGTTTGGTAGGTTAACAATATGAAGGCATTATTAGGCGACTAAACATAAAACCAAAGCGCCATCGAAATCCATGGTAAAAAAGGAAGTGATTGCGAAATTTGTTACCGCCATTACAGCAAAATATGAATCGGGTTGGATAGTTCCGTAATATACTTTTGTTTTATGAACAGAACACGAGAGTAATGAAAAATTGAGAGCACTTAAATAAATTATGAGATAGGGTAACACTATAAACGCGATAAACAAAGTTTAGAAAAACGATTAATTTGCTCAAGAGGTTGCAGTTCTAACATAATATATAACATCACGCTACTGAACAAAAGTGAACATGGAGCATGTCAGCACTATATAATAATTCACGTCGTGTTTTATTTATTTATTTATAACTATATTTATATCTTTCCTGTCACGCTCTATGGGAATAAGATAGGAGAAATTTCAGATTTTAAAAATGGGAAAAAGAAAAGTGGGGTACCTTGCAATCTTTTTCTTCGGCGAAAAAAAAAAGTAGGGTACCTTGCAATCTTTTTTTTCAGTATTAGATAGGGGAGAAATAGCACTAATAAGATAGGAGAAAATTCAGATTTCAAAAGGCGAAAAAAAAGTTGGGTACCTTGGAATCTTTTTCATCAGTATTAGATAGGGGAAAAATGAAGAAGCCCAAAAGACGGCGGGGGTCTTGGTGAAGTGTTAATTTTTTGCCGTCATTTATAATGACGGCACGGGCCACTAGTTATTAAAATAGTTTCTCTCAACTTTACTTTCTTTATAGCAGTCAGGGTTGGCTAATTTAAACCAAATGAAAAAAACATTATCTAAACCAACAAAAAAGACATGTTTTTTATTTATTTTCGTTTTTATTCAACTTTTTTTGTTTTTATTGATAAACATTACAAAATGAAGAGTTTCACTTCTAGAAAGTATCAAATTTTGGTCTCACAACTGAAAGGATGAGTTAATGTGTTTCGTTCCAGGAATCCGTTTTGAGTGTTAGGACAGTTAGGGTCAACTATTGCTTATGTTTGTTAAAAACCTACATATAACTTACTGAATTTTGTGCTATTTCATTTCAGAGATGCACGTCTTATTATGTTTTAGTAAGCTAGAAGCTACTGAAAATTAGAAGTAGTAGTTACATGGTTGCTGTTAGATAGCTAGTAAGTTCATGAGAAGGATGTGGGCATATAGCTATTTCACTTTCTTCAGTTCATTACTTTACTCTTAATTAGCTAGTTGCAGCTATTTCTATCAAAATGTCTTAGTATATTGGAGTGTTTCTAAGTTTTTCAGAGATTAGCCAAAAGCTTACTATTTCTGTCAAGTTGTATTTGTAATTTGAAGTAAACTTTTCAAAGGATTTTATTATGCATTTTTAAATCGTAGCATTTCTGCAGTTTGCATATTACATGTAGCCATAGCAAATACAGGTACTCTGTTAACTGGTTGGTCGTAACCCTTTTATCTTAAAATCATTCTTCTACAACAGGAAGTTGAAGTGAAGTGACTAAGTTTGTTAATTATTAGCTAGCTACACGTGTCTACACAACAGAAACCCCTTTAAATGTTAAATAAATTCCTAAAACACTGAAAAAAAAAACAACAAAATATTTAAAAAATCGAGTAAACTAAAAACCACGGTTCTTTTGGTTTTAGCAAAACATAACGGCTTTTGGTTTAAGGAAAAAGAACATGTTTTTTGCCAACCCTGATAGCAGTTTAGTAGCAAGCTTCGTTGAGGTTGTCAATAGAGTATAGCTTAAACCTCGCTAATAATAAGCTATCATATACGATAAAATATAATGGTAGCTTTCGAAAAAAATTGACTGCAAAGAGAATCAAAACCTGATTCCAGCCACCCCGCCGTTCTGGCAACTGAAATGGTAGATATTCTTAGCGCATCGAAATATTTTATCTTTCCTATAAATTAGCATAGCTTGTGAAAGAGAAGTAGCGGCTTGACGATCATTCGCATCGCGCGCAAGGTATTTTACGACGCAAGCGCTGCTCAACATCACTCGTAATAATCTGCAGCGCTGATTGACATTTCACTCCGATAAATTTTCCTATAGCATAAGTTACGACACGGGCTCTGGTCGGTGCGCCGCACGTATTTGATGTGAGGCGCCCGTGGAGCGGCGGCTCGCCGGCCTCAGTGATCGCTGGCCTCTCCCTCTCGCGCCGACCTTTGTGTGCGTTTCCAGCTCGCTGCGCACGGGCGTCCGTCCCTTGTGCCGTGGTGCCTGCTTAGTTGTGGGGACCTTAGTGTTGCGGCGGGGACCGCACTGCTGTAGCTGCAGGGACTGCACTGCTGCAGCAAGGACCGCACTGCTGCAGCAAGGACCGCACTGTTGCGGCAGGGACCGCACTGTTGCAGCAGGGAATACACTGTTGCAGCAGGGATTACACTGTTGCAGCAGGAATTACACTGTTGCTGCAGGGACCGCACTGTTGCAGCAGGGACCGCACTGTTGCAGCAGAGACCGCACTGTTGCAGCAGGGACCGCACTGTTGCAGCAGGGACCGCACTGTTGCAGCAGGTATTACACTGGTGCAGCAGGGACCGCACTGTTGCAGCAGGGACCGCACTGTTGCAGCAGGGATTACACTGGTGCAGCAGGGACCGCACTGTTGCAGCAGGGACCGCACTGTTGCAGCAGGGACAGCACTGTTGCAGCAGGGACCGCACTGTTGCAGTAGAGACCGCACTGTTGCAGCTGCAGGGATTGCACTGCTGCAGCAAGGACCGCACTGTTGCGGCAGGGACCGCACTGTTGCAGCAGGGATTACACTGTTGCAGCAGGGATTACACTTTTGCAGCAGGAATTACACTGTTGCTGCAGGGACCGCACTGTTGCAGCAGGGACCGCACTGTTGCAGCAGGGATTACACTGTTGCAGCAGGAATTACACTGTTGCTGCAGGGACCGCACTGTTGCAGCAGGGACCGCACTGTTGCAGCAGGGACAGCACTGTTGCAGCAGGGACCGCACTGTTGTAGCAGGGACCGCACTGTTGCAGCAGTAAGCCTAAGCGATACAGTTGGGTCCCCAGTGTTCAATGGAAAGTCAACTCTACTCAGCGCACATTTCCATCACCCTGGCGGTCCTATGCTCTGTAACGTTTCCGTTGCTTCGTCGGTCAAATTGAACATGTAAACCAATCACCGATCCTTCTTCTCGAGACCGTAACCCCTGCCACTGCCCTGACCTTCGATTGGATTTCACAAATTCTATGCTTCTGAGAAGCACACCCTATCGTACTTTTTCTCATAAGAAGATCAAATCAAAAGTAAATTTTAATTTGGAAATGAATCTCCAGCACGTACACTTTTGAATTTAGGTCTTTTATCAATTCATATGTTTTAATAGAAAAGGAACAAGGTTATACACTGGAACTGTTGCAGCTGCGAAATTTCAGAACATAGCATGCTCTGTAAGTAAGAACTTGCAACATTCGCGAGTTGTGTCATATTTTATGACTACTAATAATTGTAGCTCAGAGAAACCGGGCACATACGGTATTAGCCACAATATCAATTTCAGTAGTGAATGTCCCTGTTTGCAGAATATTTCTAGCGCATTGCCTTTCCAAGCAATCCATAGTACATGACTGCACGACGCTCCTGCACGAACAAAGCTAATTTTCAAAAGTAGACATGGTATTTTAATACTCGTAGGATGGTCGGAGCGCCATGCGATTGGGAGGAGACATCAAGTTTTCGAGGGTTGACGTGTCCGGTACTTGAGAGAGTGCGCTGGCTTCGACCCGATGACCCAAGGCTAATATGTCGACTATTAATCGATTATTCTCTCTAAAGGCAAATGCAATTAGCTCCGTAACACTGAGTTTTCTGCCGGTTTCATGTAGTCGGGTTCTCCTAACACGTGCAACACGGTTCAAAGTCATAATGTTAGCGCTCGTGATTGAAAGGCCCGACATGTCAAGTCTCCAAATCTTAATCTTACCGCCCAATCGAACGAACCCTAAAGGTCCCAGTTCAAAATGTCAGGCGGTATAACAACAGCAGTGCAAGTCAATGTATGTCATGAAGTGCAGCGGCTTAGCAGCTGACATGTGCAGTAGCAAGGTGCCACATGGCTCGACGTGAGAACTGACCTTTTGTACCAGTACCGCATGTGTATCTCAGGTACGTTTCTGTATTCTGTCTCGTCAATACCAAAGTAAGCTAATTCACTGTAGCGGTCACTTCTCATTATGTTCCAGTAATTTCCATCTGTGGTGCCTTTGTAGTTTCGTCAAGTGGAGGGCTAATATGCCTAATGGACCCGTGTTGGCCCTCCGAATGAAAGTAAAATAAATTTATAAGAGTTACTTTTTGAGCTTGTCCTCTTAGCACTCCAATCACTACAAAATAGCAACATGATGGACGTATTGGAGTTAGTTAACAATAGTCTAAAATGTTTGTAATATTTTACAACTTTTAAGCATCTAGACTAACGAAATACTGATAGCCTTCCCTTCTATAGAGGTATAAGACTAAAGCTTCCCACTAGTCTGGGGTTTCTACAGCAACTGCCGCCCATGGCAGAGCGGCAGCAGTTAGGCCCTCGCAGTATCTCAGGCTAAACAGTTATCGGTATTGCATCGCCGTAAAGCAGGTGTCTTTTTTTCGTCGATGGTCGAGGCAAACATACGCGGCGGTAAGTTCACGAAACAAGAGAAATGTAAAGCAACGTGCATTTCAGTTCAGAAAAGTTCTTGCTCAATAAAAATAAATAATGGAACAAAAGTAATATCGATTTAGTAATAAAGTAGGGCAACAGCATTCTATCAATAACTGATACTGTCTAATATCCATTACTAAGGTTAGATGGAAAAATGTTGTATTGAATCTTATTCTATGTCAGAGATGCATTTACCTGCTCAATTACCCTACATTTATTACCCAATATTTGGGGATAAATTCAATTTTTGGTAGGTACCGATTTGTTCCTCCCGCATTATTCCTTCATAAAAATACTCACAAGCTGGCATAGGAGCTCTGTGTAGTTCACACTTTCATGCTCAAGTGTCTAAGGCACAACACCTGACTTGAGTAACGCACTGCTCATTTTCAGTCACATTCCTGATCACAGGCGGGGAAACTTTACTGCACATTAAAGAATTACACATGCCGAATGCCGACAGATAAATCACCTGCACATAATTACCTCCACCAAGGAGGTTAAATTTCGTCGTGTCTGTCTGTCTGTTTGTTTGTTTGTATATTTGTCTCTCTTTCTGTCTGTCACCAAGATAACTCAAAAAGTTGTGAACCGATTTGGATGATATTTACAGGGCTTGTTAGGTATGAGAGGAGGAACAGATGATCACCTTTTGGTGAAGATATGTCCATCCGTTTGTTTGTTTGTTTGTCTCCTTCATTTTTCTCAACGTCATAACTCAAAAAGTTATAGATGGATTTTGATGAAATGATCATGAGTTGTTAGATATATAACAAAAATTAAATGACCATATTTTGATAATGATCTGTTTGTTCGTTCGTTCGTTTGTCAGTGTTTTTAATTTTATGCTTGTTAGCACAATAACCTAAAAAATAATAAATGGATCTTTATGAAAGTTATAGGGATTATTAGTAATGTTAGAAGACATGAATGATTCAATTTTGGTGCAAATCGGTACGTTCGTTTGTATGTTTGACTCATGTTTGTCATAACGTTTGTTAGCTGTATAACTCAAAATGTTATAAACGGATCTTCAAGAAAATTGCGCAAGCTGTTATTACTATCAAAAGGCATAGATCTTTAGATTTTGGAGTTTATACAAAGAAAATTATGGTTTCAGAGCCAATTTGAATTTTTTGCTACCGTTGCCTCGCATGGCGGAGGTATGAGCTCTCAGATTGCTCTAGTTTATGTTGCTATGAACTGCATAGTGCGACGTTCTTGATGACCATGAACTAACAACCATGTGAAGAAATTCAGTGCTTCTTTTTAGTGTCATGCTCGGTCTGGGTCAGTTTGTCGAAGAAGCGACCTTTTATTTTCATGGTCGTCGTCCATAACGCTCTCGTAAAGTTTATCGGAATATTTTCCAGTATTTTTAAGGCTAAGCAAAGAAGATCAGAACGTGTAAAAAGGAGAGTTTTTCAACTACGGTCAGGTTAGAAAGTGGTGCCATAAAGACCATTTGCATGTATAGTAGTTTAATTCCAGAGTACCCTGCCAGCAGAATTGGAGGTAAAGAATTCACAATGAAGCCTCTTTGTTGATCTTGACAGTAGCACTGATTTTACTAAAAAAGATGCACTGTGCCTGCCAGCATCCTCTAGCCATCGCTAAACAAAACAGATGAGCTCGTCCAATCCTGGAAGTGCTGGAAGAAGCAGCAGCAGTTCCGCCAAACAAGTAAAACCATGAATTTAATGTCAGCTTCGGAAGTCCAGCGGCAACGCACAAACTTACTGAGGCGAGGCACCGCGTTCGTTTTTTTCTTATTCCTGATCTTACATTTGAAAAAAAAAAAAATTTCACCGAGAGCTATTTCCCTTCGGGGTTTCGTAATAGGGTTTAAAATGGTTTGTAAATAATACATTTTCGCAGCAGCCAGCTGTCCAAACAGCTGGAAAATAAAAGAAATACGCGTCAATTTAACTTACATGAGAGCTACGATGCAATAATTCACAGCACGATACGTCTGCAATAGTAGGAAAATACTATCTTCAAGTTTCGTCTACCTTTTACTGCTGAATTATAGGAGTAATATGTATTATTTTTGGGTTAAAACCGGGTGAACGTCAAAATGAGTTAAGTCACTATATTATTAGCTATAATATATTGCTGTTCGAGCTTTCCTAAACACAACTATGATGATTCAAGAGAGGAAACACGGAAGGGACATATGGTATGAGAGATAGAAACGTGGAACCCATGCCCGGAGGTGGAAAAACGAGCATGGGAACAGCAAGTCAAGAAAGCAGAGGGGGAACACAACAAAGCACCATCAGTATGAGTATCAACGCGGATAAAAGTAAAGTGGGCACGGAAGACAGGCATCCCGAAGGCCTACCTACAAAATTCTCCTGGGATAGCTACTCTGCATAACATAGGGGGATTGGGCGTACTATACAGTAGTACAGTTCTACAGTAGAATTCCGGAACACTGGGGTGTCTCACATAGAATGTGGAAATCATGTTTTCAGTCAAATCACAGTTTGGCGGAGCAGCATCCAATTAGGAATCTATCTATCCGTGAAACCTAAGCTCAAAGGCTGGTTCACTGGAAGGCCTTTAAAAATGACATATTAGATCTTTTGAAATTTAGATTATTTTTTAAGATTGTCGAAATTATTATCACTGTACCTTTGTTCCCACACTTTTATATTTTTACAAACAACTTTCATTTTTATTGCCACAGTTAGCGCTGAAGTTGGATATTATGTGATCTCATATATTTGCGAGGCACAGGTACAAAAATTTTGTAATGTTTAGCGTGGTGGTTCTGTCCCGACTGAACTGGTTGTGAAAAGAGTATGTTTTAAAGAGGAGAGGAGGGTTGGATTAAAAATTTAGATTCCAGTACATCCCGTGATTGCCCAGTTCGTTAGTTCACAAGGTTAAGTAGAACACTATATTGCACGCCCCACGTCTGTGTTCGTAGGGTTGACGGTATCATTATAACTGCTATGGTTGCTGAGCATCGTGAGAAGAGCTATATCATAATTCCTGTGCTGGCTGCCTCCGCTTGAGTCTGTTGTCAGAGGGCAGGGCAAACTGTACGCTAATCGTAATTGGTTTCTAAATCACCTCAAACACTTAGGTATTGTACAATGCAATGTATGTAGCATTTTTCATGCAATAAGGGACTGTCATAAGAAACTTCTCGGAAACGTATAAGCATCTACGTAGAAATGTACAAGATGGAAAAAAATATACCTCACTTTGCGTCTGGTGGTACTGGTTAGTTAACAATAATCGAATATAAGTATTCTACGAGAGGGCTTTGATGCGTTTGTAGAGTTGAGGAAATCGTTATCAAATTTCAATTTTTCTAGCTGGGATCCTCAAAATTCATTGTCTAAGGGCTGCGCTCTACCAATTTCGAGATCATTTGCAAGTAGTAGAACAGGGTAATCAGTTTTTTACTTATTTGAACCATCGAGGCGTTCTGCTGCCAGAGTCCATATTTTTTTACCTTTTAACGAAATATCCACGCGTATTCATACTTTCAGCACGTATCTTCTGTAATACTGAAATGATGAATTTCTTCCTGGTCACCTAAATTCAACACTATCCAAGATAAAACTGGGATTACTTCTCCAGAGCTCAGCGCTAATAGTCAATATAGCTTACATTGTTTTGTACTCTATTTACATGTTGTGCCTGGATACGGCGAGAATCACTTAACGGCTATCGAAAGTATAGGTTGGCAAGAACATCATGAGCTTGTCCTGCTGTCAGAGGGCTGCGGAACAGTCTCCTTGTTTTCTCAGTGCCATTCCAGACCTGATTTACGATTCCTAAGCAGCGAGGGGACGCAGTTTCGCTTTCGCAGTTGACTGACGCTCGAGTAGGCAAGCGGCAAGCGTCTCCCAGTGAAGTCTCGCGAGGATCGGGGCCTCGAGTTCCTCCCACCTTTGGGAGCTAAGACCAAATTACGGCACTTTTAGAGACTCTTGCCGACTATTTACGAGCAAGTGAAGCGCACAAGCTTGTACTACAGAATCGCCCCTGAGATGAAAGGCGAACTGCTTAGGCGTCCGATAGATGGTGCCAGCCGCAACTTATCCGTGATGGCGAGCCGCAACTTGCCAGAGTATATATTGGACTGATAACACAGAGATGAAAAGATATATGAAGCCTTCAGGTGAAGAAATCGGTTAATAAAAAAATCCTGAGAAAAATCGGTGCTAGTGTTATCGTATGCATCTATACTCTACAGCATATAGCGGTCTCAGGTTGTACTTAGTATGATGCAGTGTAGTAGCGGAAAAGTTTTTATTTTCTTTCTATATGATTTTTCGATTTTCGCAATAGAGAAGATATGCTACAACGATGATAGCAGAGACTCATTAACTTTCAGATGGCGTTCATGCGATTGGCAGTGTCCATTAAATTCTCAGACGAGGGACGTAATGCAATACTCCACATGTATCTATTTAAAATAATTGCAATCAAGACGATCATCGTTTTAAAGTGTCCAACCTCATCATTTTGGGTATGACAACTTTCTAACCTGGCCTTTCCATTTTTAAATTTTGCTCAGATTCCGTAAAAATCCTTCAACAAACATTGATCAGGAAGAAGTGGCCCTGGTGATTACCTGCCTTGGCCCTGGTGTCCGTACAACGGATGCACTTTTTTATTGTTTTTCTATTATGCGTTCAGTCTTTTGTATCTCACTTTCATTCTTGTACTATTTTACCTTAAGAAATTGGTTAGCCGACCGTCAGAAATGATAGCAATGAAAGTCTTGCAGCCTGGTTCCTTTTCGCATTCAGTCAAGAAATAAAACAGAAAAAGAACTTCAGGAAGTGACAGAAATGCTATTACATTTGTACCGCAGCTAGAGATTGGCAAATAGAGTACATCGAGTTCAGTCAAGTTGCGAAAATATGAAGCTCGATTCTTAAGTTTACTTCTCGTAGGCAACAGCATTTCTAGTGAAGACAGTTTAATCAAAGAAGAAAGACTGAGAAAGGATAAATAATCGCAAGTTGAATCCAAATACAGTGGTGCACGTGGTACCGTGAAAAAATATGTATCCTGTTAATATACAGCAATGTGGAGCATTGATATCAACAGGTGATTTATAGAAGAGAAGATTTTCATCACCAAGCGCAAGAGAAAGACGTCAAGAAGTACTTAGAAGCGTATCTGGTATTGCAAGGAACTTATTTGCCATTAATTTGCTGTTCAAATTTTCTCATACACTATATCTCAACTCCTAGCATTTATCTGCTGAACTTTCTCCTCTCCAATCCTTCAACTCGGGACAAAATGACCAACAAGCCAAGCAGGCAGCAATAAATACTGTAAATCCACTATACAATAACTGGAGCTAGGACCCGCGCTGTCAAAAATGAAAACGCAGATATTCTGAAGACCCGTCTTCATTTAACATACTTCCATTACTACTACCTATGCTTTCGGAAAATACTCTACAAAGGCTAACTAAAATTGTCATAAGATATGAGTGTTCCCTCTTTCAATTTATCTACGCAGCACAATCGTCCTCCACCTTGCAAGAAGTGCAGAAAAACATTTACATTATCAAGCAGCGAAGTATTGCTGAATTAAATTAATTCCCGCCGAGCATCGTAGCCACCGAAAGATAAGGCTTCACTGCATCGAAGTGGCCTTTTCTCTTGAAACGAATATTCTCCGCGGAAGGAAGACAGCAAGCTGAAAGAATTAATTGTGTCTGCTGCCCCGTGAAAAATCATCGCTTCGCCTGTGCTTTGTTGATCGGCTACTGAATTTATACTTCACAAATTGAGAACAAACATATGTTCCAATGCATAGAGAGAGTGATAAAAATCAGAGCCTATGGCAGCGATAAGAGAAGCAGTAAATATCTTCATTGTTTCCATTTAATGAACTGTTTCAAGCGAGAAATGCATTCAGATTAAGGGATAAGGATCTCACTTTTTCTATCTGCTCCAACCTGGTCAACGATTTCCATGAAAACGCAACTTTACTACGAAAACTGCAACCTGGCCTATTTTTTCGCCTATATATTCCGGTAAGATGAAGACACGAGATAAATAAATACCCAAGGCGTTTTATTATATCAGTATACACACTTGTTCGCAGCTTGCTTGGTTGGTTGGTCCTTCTCTCTGTTAAACTCTAAAGGATTTATATCGGGAAAATTCATCTGATGACTAACAAGATGAGATACCATGAAGTTTAGCTTTGAATTACGATGGGAAATATAGTTTCAGGAATATTATGATACTCGAAAGTCGAAATGCTGCATTTTCTAAAACCCGCTTTGCTTTTGAAATTAGATCGTTACTATTTCATATGATTCTTCAGTTGAGCGTAGTCGATAAAAGGCGGTGTCTTTGATAGTTTTTTATCGTGCATAAGCTATTTCACATATCTTCTGAGCTGAATCTCTTCGTAGCAGTTGACACGGACGGTGAGCAGAGACAAAACATTTTCATTTCAAATTGAGCCAAATTTCGATCCTGATGGATCAACTAACTGCTGGTGTCCAGAATGCAGTAAGCACTCAACATTTTTCGTTGAATTCTTTTGATTGAACTATATTTTCTTAGTTCCACTTGACTTTCAAACTCTTATTCGGGCTTTACTTGCAGGAGGGAAATTTTGCTCTCATAAACTCATGACGGTACAACACTCGTTACTTTATTGGAAGCTTAAGGGCATGAAGCGTAATTTTTACAACAAATCCGTACAGCAAGCAAGGATAATAGAAAGCTTCATTACGAACTATTGAGGTTATTTCTGACGGAGGGATACTCTAGTTATTATAAGTATAGTGGACTCGGAAGTTTTGTTCAAGTATCAGTATTTTATCATATTTGTTTTTTATTTCAGCTCTGATGATGGAATTTGGAAATCAGAGACATTTGCATTTTAGAAAGTGAAGCAGTTAATTTTGATTTTTCGTTTCGTTTCAATAATTGATTCTGTGCGCATTGATCTACTGGCAAAATGACAATGTTATTAGTAATGCAATTTTAAGAAAGAGATAGAGTCATGAACACTATCACGTACACCCATCTGTTTTGTAACTATCCAGAAGCAATAGAGCTTATAATGATAGAGCTAAAGTAAGCCAAAAGTGGTGGGGCATTTCGAACGTAGGTCTGGCTCGCGGTACGGCATGCATGTTTTTATATTTTGGTCCATTAGTGTATACTTTGTTTTAGACATTTTACCTAATTCTTTTTCATTCATCAATGATTGGCAAACCTGTGCATATTTTTCACACGTATATAATCACAAACACACAAAAATATAGTAGATTGCAGGGAATTAGCCTGAATCAATCAATGCTCATAAAACATTTTGATTTATGCAGTAACCCGGAATGGTTTTGCAACAGTTAGTTTAATAAACAGTCTCATGATGTAGAACAGAGGCGCCTCTGGATACGCTGGTATGCTCAGATTTCTAATACAATATCAGAAAAGTAGCCTATGAAGTTGTTAATAAATTTATTTGGCACATCTGCGAGCGTTCTTTATCGCTCAACGTGAAAATCAGTGCAGAGCTGCTTACCCAGGAGTGACAACAGTGTCACAGCCTCACTAGAGCATCTATCAGAAGTGTAGTATTGACAGCCAATGAAATATACTGCACCTGCGATGTGATGTAGTACCGATGCCACACGCTATCCAAAAGAACGAGTATCCGGGTTTTACGCGTGAAATCGACGTCTAAAATCCTGCACACTCTCGCTTTTGCGCAAAATTCTAGGATGGAGCACTGGTCAAATGTGCGAAATTCTGTCAACAAACCGCCACCAGCAGGAAGCAAAGAGCTACTGCCGAGGCTACTGCCCTAGATAGCGGTTAACATTTTCAGCGCATATTCTCCATCTCTTATTCAGTGCTATTTATTTATATCGTATTGCGTTTAGATTACACTCTTTGCTTCCTGGCCACCAGAGACATCTATCGGAGGGTAGGGTGTTCAGTTCACTTTCGGATCCGCAATGGTTTATGATTTTAAAGATACTGTATTCTATGATATAATTGTGCTTAGCACTACTTATGAAGTTAAGCTTGGTATTGGATTGTATCTTTTATACTATTCTGCTTGCCAGAAGTATTTTTGTCTGGGTATTCACTTCGTAGCCATGACAACGTCGTTTGGATGAACGGAGCTCGAAGTTTTTTCACCAACGGACCATTCAAACGTGTGAATAGAGAAGTGCTTTTTTTGCGCAAAAAAAATTTGCGCGTTTGCGAGAGCCTACTCAGCTGTTGGCTAGCGTGTGTCATCGCCATAAGATAAGCAGCCATGATCGAAGTGATGTAACATAAGCAGCCATGAAGTGGTGCAGCATAGTCAACCATGAACAGGTACAACATAAGCAATCATGAAATAGCGTATCGTAAGCAGCCGTGAAGTAATCTAACAGAGGCAACCATGAAGTGGTGTTACATAGGCAACCATGAAGCGATATAATATGTATGGTTCTTAATGTTTATTTTTAGCCCCTAAATTTATATGATAATGCTCTACTCAAGATACAGTATAGCATAGCCATTTTTCGGCCCATTGTTAATAATATTGATCATATTAATGATTTTTTTGCTAATATTATTGTTCCTAGCCCCTTTTCCAGGCAAGTTGTGTTACACTGGTATTCCCTCCACATTGACATTCATGAACAAGTGTTTTTCAACCGCACGGTAAAGAGGTAAAGAAAGCGCTACTAATAAATCTCCGAAAGATTGCAGCAAATAGAAACGTGCTTACTTCTTTTGTAACTTTTTGGGACGGACCTCAGGCCTTCATAAGTTGGGATCGTAATCCTAACAAAAATTGTACTCAGTGTTATATTCTTGACAAGGAAGAAACCATATGAATATTTATTGCTCTTACTTTTTTTTACATAATTGACGACAACCATCTTACTGTGTTTTGTGTGTTTGAATACCTTCCTACGGGGAGAAATATATGATTTTGATTTGATTTAATTTGTGCATGGGTGCAACTCAAGTAGCTGGCCAGTCAGAAGCGGGAGATTGAATGAATTGAGTCCAACAAATGCGGCGATACTTTTAAATATGTTTTGTGAAGAGTACTGTTACTAAATACGAAGGGTAGAAGAGGTTCTCTTCAAAGAAGATGAATCAGTGGGCCATACCGGACTAGATTTTGCCCCTAGTGCAGTGAAGGTTTCCACCAGCCTTCACTGCATGTTTTATTAATTTGATAACACAGCTCAGCAAGCAATTTGCCACAGGAATTTTGTCAACTGTATTTAAATCGGTTCGACTTTGTTATATATTCCTCATCTGAAGACCGTTTTTGTCCATCACGTCCCATTTTCCAGTAATGAATCGCTTTGCTTGTACTTCATCAGTGCTATTCTGCAGAACGCCCCCTGGCAACATTTTCAGGTTAAGTACAAATATTTAAAGAACCTTACGTGCAACGACAAATCTAAGTACAGATCTGGATTCAGCGTACACCTAAATTAATGAGATACAGCAACATTTTCTCAAGAAGCAGAGACGAAGCTAAAATTTGTTGGATAGTGATAATTGTTTCTTGTTTAATTAGTATATATTCCCTTCTTTTATTTATTTAATCAAGGAATGAAATTCACACATGGTGACGATACTTCAGGGGGAATTTATTAGAATACTCGTAGGCTGCTCACTGCTCAGCCGGGGCGTTCGTCGATGTTGACGTGATTAATGACGTCACTTTTTGATGCTAGTTGCCCGTGAGTTCTCCCATTACGCTCCTAGCTCCTCGGATAGGGATATCCCGATACACCCGATTTTTGGACTTAAAACAAGTTCAGAGGTATAGCCTAACCCTACCTCTCAGTCCTCACTAACCCAAACTAACCTCACCTAACCTAACCTGATCTCACCTAAGCTGATATCACCTAACCTGATCTCACTTAACCTGATCTTACGTTACCTAACCTAACCTAAGCTCAATTAGCCTAAGTTCACCTAGCTAAATCTAACTTAACCTCACATTACCTATTTGAGGGGTTCTTGCAAGCCACGTTCGCACATGCAAATATTAGGTCAAATTTAGCTCAGTACCTACAATACATTTTCGTTTAGTTAAATATACTGTATTCAGATAAATAAATAGAGCTTTCAAATATAGCTTCAAGAGATATCTGGGCTTCATTCCTACCGGGGCTTTTTTTCGGTTACCCTTTTTTTAGTAAGAGAGTACAACCTGCTAAGTGCTAATGTCTACAGGCGTAGGCTGCGTGTATCCATTTATTTTCCGCATGCGTGGCCTCCTCTCTATGTGACTGAACCGTATTAACTAGTGTCAATATGTTGTTTACTATATACTTGTCGATATATTTGTGAACCTATTATGGAATGATGTAACATAGGCACCCATGAAGTGGAGTAACATAGATATGGTGTCCCTGAAGCGCTAGCACTACTGCTGCATTGGTCACCAAATGAAATAACTAATATGGAGAGCCGCAATTAAGTTGTAACTTGAGAAGTTTCTTGTAGTGTATGGAGTTGTTTGCGCACCAAAATATCATGTTTTCAGATCATTTAACAGTTGCCCTGGTATCTTTCCCTCGTAATTAACCATGCATTTTAAATTTATGGCTGCCAATGCACTCTCAGCTCTGGTATTTCCGTTGTTTTTAAATAATTTCGTAAGAGTAAACCTCTGTACACTTGCGGCTATTGGAATCAATGAGCTCCGTTGGAAGCCCTATATCAATCTATTTCTGGGGCTACGCTTCACATCCGTCGATAAGAAAAACTCAATTATATGGAATACCAATTTGATTACATGTAGTATGTGTACATTTTTTTGTGAAATTTTGCCATTTCGAGAAATTATGATGGATTTTCAAATATTTTTGGTGTTCAGAGGTATGGTATTTATCTCCCGCTGCAGATGATACATACATTACAATGAATTTGTTTTTCTGCTCTACATCAGATTTCTTATGGAACAACGAAGCAATTACTTTTTGTTTGAAATCCCTGTGGTTATTAGTAGTCATTCGATCAAAGCTTACGTATATAGGCGTTAAGATCACTTGAGAAAGGCACGATTTGAGGGGAAAGTGGTGCTATGCATGGGGCTGTCTGTGCCAGAACATACTGACTTCTTTTACAGTATTATCCAATTCTTTTTCAGCGTTCACCCATAAAACAGCCGAATCAAATTTTGCTTTCTCGTCGATGGGAACAAGACTTAGCGTTTGGAGTTTCCTCCGGAAAGTACAGTGCGCAAGTTAGTGATACATTGGTACACACTACAAACACATTCGGGAGGTTAATGGTTGATACCTCCACCATGTGGCAAGCCATACAAACGCAGCGAAATGCATCTTTGCGAAATGTCCTTCGAATGAAGGATCAGTAGGCACTTCAGCGTTGAGCCTCCTCACCCTAGAAAGTAATTTTTCAAGACGGTATGTTATATAAGCGGCACGTCCAAACGCAAGGGAATAATTTTCTTAAAGCGTCATTAATTAAGTAACATGCAACAACTCAATAGAAACTGACCAGAAAAGCACCCTCAGTTCAGCTCCTAATAATATCTTCCGAAACATCTAGAGGAAAATCTTCACAAGCGCTCAGCCATGCAAGTAAGCCACCGTCAGAAGCACACAACTCTTTACTTCGCTCCAACATTTTCATATCAAAGGGCAGAAACTCATTTCTGGAAAATCTTCGAAACGCCGCCGCCGAGACGGCATTGGGAATTGGAGTGTAAATGAAGTCCGATTAAACCTGAGTCGCAGCGAGCTCCTGGATCATCATAAATTTACTTCATTACCAAAAGCTGCAATGCTGTCGGCCGCGGCTGGGGCACGGCAGAATGAGAAATTTTCCGTGCTTCAGCCGTGTCTCTAATGATGTCATTACGGCTTCTCTTGTAGTGTATGTGTTTTGTTCATTTACTTAAGTACTAAACATGTAAATTGAAGTAAACTATGCTTGTAGCTAATTATTGTATATATTGTTTGTGTTCTGTATAAATTAATTCACAGGAAATGGTGAACTTGCAGTGATTCGCAGAAGACAAGAACTACAGCTATCACCACGAAAAAAATTGCACTCAGTCTTGATTGGTGCATAACAAGCAGACGCGCGTTATTCGTACAACAGAAAACTTAAAAACAGCGGTAGCTATTCACATCTTATTGTATCAGTCCAGCCAAAATTTAACTCCAGATGTAGCAAGACAACAACCGTGCAGCTTCGTAATGTGTGACTGCAAGAGCTATCCAAAAGACCATGTTCTGTAATGTAGCCATGATACATTTTTTTAAAATCTACACTATAATAAAGACAGATGTGTATCTATCTGTTTGTTTATCTGTCCATTTTTTGTAACGCTCTAACAAAACAGATCGGAAAAAAATTGGGCCAGGCTGGAGACTATGGTCATCCCGTCAAGCTTCACTGAAATAAAATCGGTAAAAAACAGACCATGTTGTATATGATGGCAAGCGTATCAGAATGCAGTTCCTGCTTTCCTAACTTTGAAATCTAAACATACAGATACATACATCTTCCCTTAAAACTCTTGGTCATCGTGATTTGTGCTCTATTCTGGATTTTCCTTCAACCAAACATCATCTACTGTGAGTTCACGCCGTTACTGTAATTGACTTCCGAATCAACGGTGCAAATGATCGCATATTCACCAGTGGTCTGCAGGCGGATACAGAACCCAAGTATTTTTTAGCAGCCATAATTTTTTTTTTACAAAGTGGGTTCTTCCTTCAATAGGATAATGTTTCGCTTGAGCAAAAAAAAATATATATATACTGATATCATTGAGCAGCTCGATTTTTATTAGAAGCGATGTCACCTGCGGGCTAATTGCGAATTGTTTTCCAGCATATCACCAAAGGAGGTTGGCGTTCAGCAGAATTTAGGCCTAGTATGATTATCGCTTACGTTCCTTCAAGTTGGCAGTTACAGTGCGTCCTGCAAAAGCAAACTAAAAACAAAATAATGATCTATTCAGAAGCTTTATCACAAAAACTTGGCCGTCATTTTTACGACCGGGTGCACTAGTCTAAGAATATACTGTTCTAAAATAAAAATAAAGGCGAAAACTATAGACCTAAGAAACATCTACTTAAATCTTGTCTTCATTAAAACTGAACGTTTCGGCTCTTCGGCCATCATCAGCAATCTGAAATCAAATGAAATGCATAAAAATCTACACAGCTATAAGCACAGTCGTAAATTATGAATTTCAATGAGCTTGTACACTAATCATAAAATGCTTAAAATGATAAGAACTTAATTAATTACTATCTGGAGTGGGTGAGAGGACTACAGGTCGCTGAGTTTCGGTTTAAGCTTAAAAATGAATAGTGATTTTAAAATGCGTAAATTTAGAGGATTTGCCTGAACCTAAAATCTTACAATTGTCGTCCTTCACAACACAGCTACACTGCTCTGAATGGGATCTAACGGATGAAGTGGAGGGATGAGGTATAGTATCGAGCTAGTTGTGAAGCTGCTACCAGCATACTCGAAAGTCCTTACTCTAAGAGTAGGCGAGGTCCACCCCACGTACCCAGATCCACACTGTGGACATCAGAACTGGCTCGATGCTAGCCCATCCCCCAACATCAACCGTTAGATCCCATTCAGAGCTGTGTAGCTGTGTTGTGAAGGACGACAATTTTAAGATTGTAGGTTCAGGCAAATCCTCTCAATTTACGCATCTTAAAATCACTAATCATTTTTAAGCTTAAACCGAAACTCAACGACCTGCAGTCCTCTCACCCACTCCAGATAGTAATTGGTTAAGTTCTTATCATTTTAGGCATTTGATTATTAGTGTACACATTCATTGAAATTCATAGTTTACGACTGTATGCTTATAGCTGTGTAGATTTTTATGCATTTAATTTGATTTCAGATTGCTGATGATGGCCGAAGAGCCGAAATGTTCAGTTTTAATAAAGACAAGATTTAAGTAAATAAGTTTTTAAGTCTATACTTTTCGCCTTTATTTTAATTTTGAAACTCTGTGAAGCAATAAAACCTAATATAATTAACTATACTGTTCGAGCTTTGCTATCGTCCAAATTGTTTCTCCAACTTTCCCCTCATTTTCTGATTTCATCTTTCCGTGGGAGGTGATTCTAGGTGTACATAATGCCGCCATAACTAACGTTTGTTAGCTTTCAGTTCTAACAAACAATTGCGGAGGTAAAGCTAAGAAATTACTTGCCGTGCCATAGGACTCAATTTGATTCTGACATGTCGAGCGCTTGTGGGTTGTTTCCTTATTAAAAATATGCATGGAAATCCCATACATGCTTTCAATTCGATCATTATAGAATCTATTCAGCATGATTTGGAAATGATTGATTCCTGGTGTTCTAGGTGGGGGATGAGGCTGAATGCGGGCAAGACTAAGACCATGCTCGTGTCCAGGTCGCGTACAGTGGGACCTCNCATCGTGTGTGGATGTTTGGAATGGTCTTGATGGCTCTGTCTTTGCTGGTGCTGGTATTGGCAGCTTTAAACGATCTGTACACAGAGCTATTCTGTGAACTCGGATCTTCTTTTTTTTTTCATTCTTTGTTTTCTCCACCCGTCGGGCTGGTTGCGTGGGGGTTTGTTAACCTCATGGAGTTTCTCCGTTCCTACGTCGACAGCCTGGTGTGATTTAATAATAATAATAATACAAGCAATTTCATAGAAGCTCTACAATGTCTACAACAACTAGAGATGGAGGCGCCCTCAAGCACTGCCGATGACAGATTATTGGTTTGCGACTTAAAAGGGCAGCTGGAGGCCACGCGTTCGGAGCTCACAGGCGATTTTTTTCTAATACGCAATATCCCTGAGCTGTGCATTAGATGCTAACTGAGCCCTTGATTTTTTACTGTAAGGTGTAATTAAAATTAGCTGTTCTACAAGTCTCCATTATATTAATAATGCTACGGATACCGTTCTGATAATATATTTTATATTTGTAATAATAACATCTTGAACTTTTGTCGAAAATACTCTTCTGCACAATTTCAAGCGCGATGAATTTCAATCAATACTGTATCTTGCGTTAATTTTCAAAGTGGTTGTAACAGCAAAATCAAGCACTCAGTCTAGTATTGCAGACTCTTCATTTGAAGTAATGCATTACTCGCAAACTAAAAGATAGTTTTATACTGTCGTCGTAAGTTTTGAAATCCAGAGCTAGGGCTACTAGACTAAGGCCCATTGCATCCGATAGACTTTTATCCTGTGTTTTTACTTCACCACGCTCAAATATTTCGTCGTGCTTATGGAAGCACAACTGCAGGAGTATCTACCAAAAGTTTCGATAAAATGTTAGTCGTCATATCCGCTAGCTTATCAAGTGTTGCTAGGGTATAGTTTCTTGTGTCTTCTCAAATTTTAAGAGATAGGCGGTTCAGAAAAGTGCAAATTTCTGCTATTGACACTGATACGGGAGCGTGTTCGAATATCGTGAAGTGAAAACACAGAACAAAAGTTCATCGTCTGCAACGGGCTTTAGTAGACACTGGCCTGCAGGGACGATATCCAGCGACGGATGTTGTATGAGCACAGGTTCGCATTAACTGAACAATGTGAGGACAACACAGCACTTAACTCAATAATCGGTGCTCCACAGTGACTTATAGGTTCTTTATGGCACAGTGTATACTGTAACTATCTACACGGTTTGAAAGACTCATAACCTGATAATTTAGTAGAAACTTTGCTTTGTGAAGCTAGTGTTGGTATAAATCAATAAGTAGATTCACCTCGCCATATTGATCGATATTTCGTAAGAAGAGAACCCAGTGTACCCTCCGCTGTTCGTAAAAATATCAGTGAAGATTGGAGTAGGTTGCATTACCTCTATAATATCAGTAAATTCTTACCTATGTGCTGTGTTCTAACCAAAATATGTCCTGCAGTAACAACTCCACCGAACTTTGTAAAAAGCTCTACACTCACTTCTCTCATAAACAGACTTTGGTCCAATCTGACGTCATGATTTCTGAGGTAGCTGTTGTCTGGTTAGTTAGTTTCACTCCTTAGGCCCGTGTAAGAAGTATAGGAGGGTGTAATTATTGTGCCTTTGAGTACCTAAGAGGTGCGTCAGATAAGGAGTAGCTCAGTGAGCGATTTATGCGTGCATGCGCGGTTCCATAACCATTGGCAGAAAGAACCGCTTATATTCAACATTTTTACTTGCGCACCAACGTATATCTCATTTTCTTATTGAATAAAGTGAAAAAGTTATGTATTTACGTACAAGGTACGTGACCAAGAATACAAACCTCTTATAAAGAACAGCAGCAATATCGTGTACGACATGTACGTTGAAACGAGACATCTCTTCAAAAGTTTTTATTTATTTCCAGAAAACAAACAACGGGATACCTCGAGTTTATACGTCACGATGGTAATGGAAATGCGTCGCCAGGTGTTGGCCGAATTCAATGTATAGTCCCTGACAAGACTCCAGCAGTAATCCTAATGGATCACGGATGAATATTCTCATAGTTCTTTGCAGCTGTTGTCGCTCAAGGGAATGCGCCGCACATGCCAAAGCAGCCATAAATGTAACCGACCGAAAAAAAATGTAACCGACCGAAAAAAGAAATCCTAAAATTTGTATAGCTCGGTCGGGGGCGTACTGTACTATGCTAACAGGATGCATTAGTAGGAGTTCTCCGGAGAATTGATCCAACGAAGCATTCGCATCGTCTAGCGCCGCAGCATTTCATTGTAATAAGGCAATATTTCATGTAAGCTTCTTTGCATAGTGCCGTATTTCGCTGGTCAAGTCAGCGTTAGTATCAAAACAC
Source organism: Parhyale hawaiensis (assembly GCA_001587735.2). NCBI lineage: Eukaryota > Metazoa > Arthropoda > Malacostraca > Amphipoda > Hyalidae > Parhyale > Parhyale hawaiensis. The sequence goes on from LQNS02000231.1 coordinate 6,590,729, forward strand.
TGAAAATATGACATACATGATATTCCATACGATATATCATCGTTATATAATCAATCGTTTGTGTGGAGCATACGTTTACTTGTTACGTCCTCTCGAGGCCTTTGTTATAACGTGGCAACGCTGATTTAATTAGAGTAATTCTGCTGGGAAACAGGGATAAAAACCATGATGGAACACTGGTAAGTGTAGACACAGCGATATATTTCTCCATTGGCGTCAACGAAATTGCAAAGAAGTTGATAAGTATTTTCTGTCAATATTCATCCCGACTATCATGATATTGAACGGTGTAGCTAGAGATCTCTGATGAGCAGGCGACTACAAGCTAGAAAACAAAGTTGAAAATCTGAAATCATTGCATAAATTTTCTGCGCGCTAGTTACTACATATATAGTACATTGCACTCTACAAACTGCAAGTTCTTGACAGAACCTTTAAAGGTTCTATTGCCCTGGATAGAGTTTGTACTTCCTAAGTCTCCTGTAATCGAACAGCGGCGGAAGCTCGTCAGGGAAAACCTCCAAGAGGAAGTTTCACGATTATTGAAAAATCCACCAAACTAATAATATATATACATATGAGAGCAGACGGTAATTTGAAGAGAATTTTTTTGCTACAGCTTCTATCAAAACTTCCATACCATTGAAATGTATGTATATGCTTTATATTAACTTTGGAGATTAAAAGATTGGTCGGCTGCTTCACTAGCTGAGAGACCTGTAGACACTAGTGCGTTCACGTCAACTTTCCGCTATCAATTCTTAACAGATGCTGTAGATGTGAAATTCAAAACACAAAGTGCAGGGGGGCAATGTTGGAATGGCCTTGTGGAAAACAAATCACTAAGAGCAATAATTGTTGTACAGTAGCGTTATCGGAGCTGCATTGTATAACATCAACTGTATTGCATCTATCACACTACAGCGTGTCACAGTTCATGACGTGTTAGTAACGAAACTAAGACGACATCATCACCAGTCAACAGACTGGAGCAGAGGATTTGAGAAATTCACTGCGCACGCCTGTATGGAACATTTGGCTGCACGGAATCTGATGCAAGAAAAAGGACAGTTGCCAGAGTTCGAACGTGGATCGTCCAGAGTGGGGCACATGGCCGCTTTGCCACGGAGCTATCACGCCCATGCGTGTACCTGGCTCTAAGAAGTAAGGTCATGGTAATCGTAGATATATATTAATCGGTATATACCGTGTCTTATTCGTACATCTATTAAGCGATGTAGTGTATGAGACAGGTATATTTATTTATAACCTTACTTATGTTTAACAGTAATGTAAAAAGTGACTCAGCAAAATGGCTTCGAGTGAAGGTACATACATGTACGACCTGGCATTTTAATATTGCAGGCTCTTACGTTTAGAAACCTGCTCGGTACATAGAAATTCATACATAATTTTTTCGAAGATACGATATGTTCACCCACGATGTATCCTGAAAAGTAGTGTACTTCCTCTAAAGAGGTTTTCTGGCGAGTCTTTACTTTTGTATTAAACAACAATAGCTACTATGTAACGTTCATTACAACAATTTCATTCGAATCTTCTTAGTTTATTCAGAAAAAGTTATTATGAACTAGCCAGAATTCTGAACTTTTGGCAAAGATCAAGTAATCTGCAAGCACCATTAAAATTTTTTATTTGTTATCACCTGGGACACGGCTTATTTATGATCTCTTAAGAGAGAAAAGAACATATGAATCACTATTCCGATTACGCAACGACGCCTATAAACCGCCGCTGCACCTCATGCACACTTTAGCGTTATTTTTTATTCGACATATCAGCATTGCTCTGCTGCAGATGCTCTTAATTTACGGAGTTCTAAATTTGTTTGTGAAAAAAGATTAGTGCAAAGCTAACGTGAACGCACTAGCAACTGACGGCAACGCCAGTAACAAGACCGTCAGCACCACGCAATGGCTTCGCATGCATGTACAGTACTCGGTGGAATTAACTTTAACCATAAACTGTATATTTCTGTGCTACGGAGTCTTTCATTTAAACTGTTTGCCAGCATTGGAACACGCTCGAACAGGGGTTTCTAGTTGTTTTCGACACATAACATGTTCCTTCCCTTTCTGTGTCTTGCAACACTGGCTGCTGTCCTTGAGATGCTTAAATTAATATGTTATCAGAGCTCCGACAATGCCTCTTTCTAAAACTTAGAAGAACCGTGAAGTATTTAGACACTTTTCTAATTTGTTCTGGTTGAATCGCTGAACTTTTTACAGTGTTTTTAATAGTTGGAGAATGCCGAAGCTGGGCAATGAAGATGCGAAGACGAAAACCTCTTTGGAACTCAGAGAAGTTGAACATTTGGATTTTCATAGGAACCTTGTGTTTCAAGCACAAGCTTAAAGATATCGTAGATCTTGTTTATGCCCCGCATTCAACTTCTGCGTCCTAAAATGAATCTTGTGTATAGGTTCCAAACAAAAGAACACTGGAGAACCTTTCGGATCCTCTGGGTATTATAGATTTGGATCAAAATATTCCTAGCAGTTCCATCACGAACCTTTAGTTTCAAGACTGTGTATGCCTGTCTTGCAACATGATTGCGTGACTAGGTGTCAAAGATAAAGCGCAAACTTTAAAGAGATAAATTTAGGAAATAGCATCTTCTTAGTGAACACTGTGCATTTTATTAGAGTTTTTTTTTTTTTGTAACTAGACGACGCATTAATTACTCATAATTATTCTTTTCTCGTCTGTTACATTTGGCTGCTGATGTTAGACCCTGTGTGGGACACTACGTACACCGTTCCCAGTCTCTCTCTTTATTACCTCCGCCAAAGAGGTTATGTTTTCGTCGTGTTTGTCTGTCTGTCTGTCTTTTTATCTGTCTGTCACCAAGATAACTCAAAAAGTTAGGAACCGATTTCGATAAAATTTACAGAGATTGTTAGGTATGTTAGGAGGAACAGATGATTAACTTTTGGTAAAGATATGTTCATCCGTTTGTTTGTTTGTTTGTCTGCCCCATTTTTCTCGATGCCATAACTCAAAAAGTTGTTGATGGATTTTGATGAAATTAACATGAGTTGTTAGGTATATCACAAAGAGTATATGACCAAATTTTTGTAATGATGTGTTTATTCGTTCATTCGTTTGTCACTATAAAATTAAAATACGAACAATCGTGTTATTGAGTTTTTTATTAATTACCTAGAAATACTTTAAATATTCCCAACAATCATTACAATTTTCTGTATTTACTAGTTTAAAACCACGTCTAGCCAATGTTCGTTTGTACGTTTGACCTATGTTTGTCATAACGTTTGTTAACATTATAACTCAAAAAGTCAAGAACAGATCTTCAAGAAACTTGAACAAGCTGTTATTGATATAAAAAGGCACAAATGATTAGATTTTGGAGTTAATACAAAGAAAATTATGGTTTCAGAACCAATTTGAATTTTTTGCTACCGTTGCCTCACTTGGCGGAGGTAGACGCTCTCAGAGTGCTCTAGTTTTTGTACTACATTTTTATTATGACTCGAGGTCATGATATCAATAAATGCAGTATTTGCTGCAATGACTGATAAGCTGCGCGTCTAATGAATAGCTGCGCTTCAGGAAATACTGCGGACATGACACGTCTGCTTGCGTAACATGTTTATGTATGCGCCTGACGGTGCTGTGACCGTACATAGTGACTGGGCTGCACGTATTTCATGTCTGTAAAGGATTTTCAAGCCGAGAGAGCTGAAGCAGCGGCCTGTACGGTACATTATATGACTATTACACTATACTCTAGATAGATTACTTTTTAGATAAAATAGAGTGTACCTTGTGCACTGGGATACAAGAAGCTGAATCCTGGCAAACACGCACAATATTCAAAAATTGTTTCTCTAACCCATCGAAGGAGTTTCGCCTTAGATATCTAAATTAATTCGATGCTCGTTCTGTGCTCATTACACAATATAAACTGAATAAGAATTATTTTAATAACATATTTGTCACTGCACAATTATTATGAGCTGCAAAATATATAGCGTTCAAATTCTGCTTAACAGAAGCAAGTTCATAACTATATGTCAACAGAAGATTGCACAGATTCCTCAGGAAGACATGGGTACGTCATACAATACATTATCAGAGCTGCGAAATAAGTCCAAGTAAAATACGACTCTTTCAACAACCAAACAAAACCGAATCTTGATCGGGAACATTTGGTTTGATCCCGGCAGTCAGCAGAGATTTTGCGCTATCTCCTGACACGGCCTGAAACATAGATGAGCTTCTAGAGAACAGGATCGGCGTTGCTGTGTTGCGCGCTTCCGCCATAGCGGCCATGCGATATTCAGGAGCGGCTGCCAAGCAACCGAGGCTGAGCCAGTCACAGGAATTCAAAAGCCAGAGCTGCTTGATTGGCGTAGCGAGTGGCTGGGAGGGTATGAAAGAACTTCATCAGATCTGCTTCGTGATAATGTTATGAATTTCAGGAGGGAAAAATGGGCCAACCCTAAGCAGTTCATGCATTAATTTTGGGTGTAGAATATTGCTTTCACTATGCTGCATACAGCATTTCATCTTATTCGCATGCAATATGTGTTGCTTACGATTAGAATACGCTTAGGTTGCAATATAAGCCAGGAAAATCCTAATTGTCATCAGGTGCAGGGTTCTCTTGCCTGTTACCCAGCATTGACTAATAGCGCTATTTTTATGACAAATAAACAATACATACTTGAATGTTCAAAGGCAACTGGAAAAGTAGGCAATATGACAGTAGTTTACGGAGTAGGAGAGTAACTTAGTCGCCGACGACGTTATGGCTAAGCCACGCAGATAATATGTACAACACGCAAGGTTTTCGTNCAACAAAGGCGATGTCACAGAGGAAGAATGAAGGGACACGTAGTGTGATAATAGACACGTGGAACCCATGCACGAGGGGAACAGCATGGGAACAGCAAGTCGGGAAAGAAGGGGAAAAATGGACGGAGGAAAGATCAGTATAAGTAACTGGTGAGAAGGAAGCAAAATGGGCACGAAAGACAGACAAGACGATCGTGATAACGACCCAACGGGTCACGGGTCGTCTAGTAATTAACTATACTGTTCTAGCTTTGCTACCGTCCAAATTGTTTCTCCAGCTTTTCCTCATTTTCTGATATTATCTTTCCGTGGGTGGTAATTCGAGGTGTACTTAATTCCGCCATAACTAACGTTTGTTAGTTTTCAGTTCTAGCAAACAATTTGGGAGGTAAACCTAAGAAATGACTTGCCGCGCCATAGCACTCAATTTGCTTCTGACATGTCGAGCGCTTGTGGCTTGTTTTCTTACTAAAAATATGCATGGAAATCCTATGCATGCTTTCAATTCGATCATTATAACTTACAAGCAATTTCATAGAAGCTCTACAATGTCTACAACACGCTTTAGTAAGCCTCAAGAAAGTGTTCATTCAACTAGAGATGCAGGCGCCCTCAAGCACTGGCGATGACAGATTATTGGTTTGCGACTTAAAAGGGCAGCTGGAGGCCACGCGTTCGGAGCTCACAGACGATTTTTTTTAATACGCAATAGCCCTGAGCAGTGCATTAGATGCTAACTGAGCCATTTATTCTTTTACTGTAAGGTGTAATTAAGATTAACTGTTCTACAAGTCTCAATAATATTAATAATGCTACGGATTCCGTTCTGATATATATAATTTATAGTTGTAATATTAATATTTTGAACTTCTGTCGAAAATTAATTTTCTGCACAATTTCAAGCGCGATGCATTTCAACCAATGCTATATTTTGCGTTTATTTTCAAAGTGGTTGTAACAGCAACATCAAGCACTCAGTCTAGTATTGCAGACTCTTCATTTGAAGTGATATATTACTCGCAAACTAAAAAATAGTTTTGTACTGTCGTCGTTAAGTTTTGAAATCCAGAGCGTTAGGGCTACTAGACTAAGGCCCATTGCAGACGATAGTCTTTTATCCTGTGTTTTTACTTCACCACGCTCAAATATTTGTTGTGCTTATGGAAGCACAACTGCAGGAGTATCTACCAAGAGTTTCGATAAAATGTTAGTCGTCATATTCGCTAGCTTATCAAGTGTCGCAAGTGTATAGTTTCTTGTGTCTTCTCAAATTTTAAGACATAGGCGGTTCAGAAAAGTGCAAGTTTCTGTTATTGACACTGATACGAGAGCGTGTTCGAATATTGTGAAGTGAAAACACAGAAGAAAAGACCATTGGTCTGCAGCGGGCTTGGTCATAGTGCAGAATTTACACTTCTGGATTTTTGTTATTTCTGGCAAATTTCCTGATGAATTAGTATTTAGGAACAGTGAAATGAACATTTTAGGTGGGGGAAAGATTTTTATAGCAACAATGGGGGCTCTTACATCTAAGGTTAGGTAGGCAAGGACTGGTTTAGCTAATAACTATATAGCGGCAGTTTTGTTTACAAATATGAAGCTGTATCTGCTCTACACTTTTTTATATATATTTCTCACAGGATATTAGCAAACCAGTCCTTGCCTACCTAACCTTATGAGCAAAAGCCACGTTGTAGTAGGTTAAGTTAATAAGATTACACCTATGAGAAATATATACCTAAATTAACCAGTGTAGAGCAGATATAGCTTCATATTTGTAAACAAAGTTGCTGCTACATGGAAATTAGCTGAACCAGTTCTTACCTTCCTAACCTGATGGGTAAGAGCCCCGTTGTAGACAAACAAATGTTTTCCCCAACCAAAATGTTCATTTCAGTATTCCTTAATACTAATTCAACTGCAAAATCTGCCAGAAATAGCATAAATCCAGAAGTGTAATCTTTCATCGTGACTTTAATACCTATCCTATGAGATATATATGTAACCAGTGTAGAGGAGCCCCGTTGTAGCTGCAAAAAAAAATCTTTCCCCCGCCCAAAACGTTCATTTCAGTATCCTAAATACTAATTCAACAGCAAAATTTGTCAGAAATAACAAAAATCCAGAAGTGTAAATTCTGCACTATGATCGCGGGTTTTAGTAGACACTGGCCTGCAGGGACGATGTCCAGCGACGGATGTTGTATGAGCACAGGTTCGCATTAACTCAACAATGTGAGGACAACACAGCACTTAACTCAATAATCGGTGCTCCACAGTGGCCTAAATGTTCTTTTTGCCACAGAGCATAACTATCTACACGGTTTGAAAGACTCATAATTTGATAATTAGTAGAAACGTTGCTTTGTGAAGCTAGTGTTGGTATAAATCAATAAGTATGTTCACCTCACCATATTGATCGGTGTTTCGTAAGATGAGAACCCAGTAAACTCTCCGCTGTTTCGTAAAAAATCTGTGAAGATTTGGAGTAGGTTGCATTACCTCTATAATATCAGTAAATTCTTACCTATATGCTGTGTTCTAACCAAACTATGTACTGCAGTAACAACTCCACCAAACTTTGTAAAAAGCTCTATACTCACTTCTCTCATGAACAGACTTTGGTCCACTGTGACGTCATGATTTCTGAGGCAGCTGTTGTCTGGTTAGTTAGTTTCACTCCCTAGGCCCGTGTAAGAAGTATAGGAGGGTGTAATTATTGTGCCCTTCAGTACCTAAGAGGTGCGTCAGATAAGGAGTAGCTCAGTGAGCGATTTATGCGTGCATGCGCGGATCCATAACCATTGGCAGAAAGAAACGCTTATATTCAACATTTTTATTTGCGCGCCAACGTATATCTCATTTTCTTATTCAATAAAGTGAACAAGTTATGTATTTACGTATAAGACACGTGACCAAGTATACAAACATCTTATAAATAACAGCAGCAATATCATGTACGACATGTACGTTGACGCGAGACATCTCGTCAAAAGTTGTTATTTATTTCCAGAAAACAAACAACGGGATACCTCGAGTTTATACGTCACGATGGTAATGGAAATGCATCGCCAGGTGTTGGCCGAATTCAATGTATAGTCACTGACAAGACTCCAACAGTAATCCTAATGGATCACGGATGAATATTCTCATAGTTCTTTGCAGCTGTTATCGCTCAAGGGAATGCGCCGCACATGCCAAAGCAGCCATAAATATAACGGACCGAAAAAAGAAATCCTAAAATTTCTATAGCTCGGTCGGAGGCGTACTGTACTATGCTAACAGGATGCATTAGTAGGAGTTCTCCGGAGAATTGATCCAACGAAGCATTCGCATCGTCTAGCGCCGCAGCATTTCATTGTAATGAGGCAATGTTTCATGTAAGCTTCTTTGCACATTGCGGTATTTCACTGGTCAAGTCAGCGTTCGTATCAAAACACTGAAAATATGACGTACATGATATTCCATACGATATATCATCGTTATATAATCAATCTTTTGTGTGGAGCATACGTTTACTTGTTACGTCCTCGCGAGGCCTTTGTTATAACGTGGCAACGCTTGATTTAATTAGAGTAATTCTGCTGGGAAACAGGGATAAAAACCAGGATGTAACACTGGTAAGCGTAGACACAGCGACATATTTCTCCATTGGCGTCTACGAAATTGCAAAGAAGTTGATAAGTATTTTCTGTCAATATTCATCCTGACTATCATAATATAGAACGGTGTAGCTAGAGATCTTTGATGAGCAGGCAAATACAAGCTAGAAAACAAAGTTGAAAATCTGGAATCACTGCATAAATTTTCTGCGCGTTAGTTACTACATATACAGTACATTGCACTCTACAAACTGTAAGTTCTTGACAGAACCTTTAAAGGTTCTATTGCTCTGGATAAATTTTGTAGTTCTCAAGTCTCCTGTAATCGAACAATGGCGGAAGCTCGTCAGGGAAAACCTTCAAGAGGAAGTTTCACAATTATTGAAAAATCCACCAAACTAATAATGTGTATATATATATATATGTATACATATGAGAGCAGACGGTAATTTGAAGAGAATTTTTTTGCTACGGCTTTAATTAAAACTTTCATATCAATGAAATGTATGTATATGCTTTATATTAAGTTTGAAGATTAAAAGACTTGTCGGCTGCTTCACCAGCTGCATGACCTGTAGACACTAGTGCGTTCACGTCAACTTTTCGCTATCAATTCTTAACAGATGCTGTAGATACGAAATTCAAAACACAAAGTGCAGGGGGGCAATGTTGGAATGGCCTTGGGGAAAACAAATCACTAAGAGCAATTGTTGTACAGTAGCGTTATCGGAGCTGCATTCTATAACATCAACTGTAATGCATCTATCACACTACAGCGTGTCACAGTGTGATAGTAACGAAACTAAGACGACATCATCACCAGTCAACTGACTGGAGCAGAGAATTTGAAAAATTCACTGCGCACGCCTGTATGGAACATGTGGCTGCGCGGAGTCTGATGCAAGAAAAAGGACAGTTGCCAGAGTTCGAACGTGGATCGTTCGGAGTGGGGCAGATGGCCGCTTTGCCACGGAGCTATCGCACCCATGCGTGTACCTGGCCCGACGAAGTAAGGTCATGGTAATCGTAGATATATATTAATCGGTATATACCGTGCTTATTCGTACATCTATTAAGCGATGTAGCGTATGAGACAGGTATATTTATTTATAATCTTAATTTTGTTTAACAGTAATGTAAAAAGTGACTGTCAGCAAAGTGGCTCCGAGAGAAGGTACATGTAAGACCTGGCATTTTAATATAGCAGGCTCTTACGTTTAGAAACTTGCTCGATACATAGAAATGCATACATAATTTTTTCGAAGATACGATATGTTCACCCACGATGTATCCTGGAAAGTAGTGTAATTCCTCTAAAGAAATTTTCTGGCGAGTCTTCATTTTTGTATTAAACAACAATAGCTACTATGTAACGTTCATTACAACAATTTCATTCATATCTTCGTAATTTAATCAGAAGAAGCTAGTATAAACTAGCCAGAATTCTAAACTTTTGGCACAGATCAAGTAATCTGCAAGCACCATTAAAATTTTTTATTTGTTATCACCTGGAACACGGCTTATTTATGATCTCTTAAGAGAGAAGAGAACATATGAATCACTATTCCGATCACGCAACGACGCCTATAAACCGCCGCTGGACCTCATGCACACTTTACGGTATTTTTTATTCGACATATCATCATTGCTCTGCTGTATATGCTCTTAATTTACGGAGTTCTAAATTTGTTTGTGAAAAAAAGATTAGTGCAAAGCTAACGTGAACGCACTAGCAACTGACGGCAACGCCAGTAACCAGACCGTCAGCACCACGCAATGGCTTCGAATGCATGTACAGTACTCGGTGGAATTAACTTTAAACATAAACTGTATATTTCTGTGCTATGGAGTCTTTCATTTAAACTGTTTGCCAGCATTGGAACACGCTCGAACAGGGGTTTCTAGTTGTTTTCGACACATATCATGTTCCTTCCCTTTCTGTGTGTTGCAACACCATGGCTGCTGTCCTTGAGACGCTTAAATTAATATGTTATCAGAGCTCCGACAATGCCTCTTTCTAAAACTTGGAAGGACTGTGAAGTATTTAGACACTTTTCTAATTTGTTCTGGTTGAATAGCTGAACTTTTTACAGTGTTCTTAATAGTTGGAGAACGCCGAAGCTGGGCAATGAAGATGCGAAGACGAAAACCTGTTTGGAACTCAGAGAAGTTGAACATTTCAATTTTCATAGGAACTTGTGTTTCAAGTGCAAGCTTGAAGATATCGTAGATGTTGTCTACACCCCGTATGAAACTTCTGCGTCCTGAAATGAATCTTATGTATAGGTTCTAAATAGAAGATCACTGGAGAACCTTTCCGATGCTTTGCGTTTTATATATTTGGATCTAAATATTCCCAGTAGTTCCATCACGAGCCTTTAGTTTCAAGACTGTGCATGCCTGTCTTGCAACATGATTGCGTACTAGGTGTCAAAGATAAAGCCCAAAGTTTAATCGAGATAAATTTAGGAAATAACATCTTTTTAGTAAACACTGTACATTTTATTCGACCTTTTTTTTCTGTTGTAGCTAGACGACATCTAAATTACGTATAATTGTTGTTCTCGGGTCGGTTACATTAGGCTGCTGATGTTAGACCCTGTGTGGGACACTACGTGCACCCCGCCCAGTCTCTCTCTATTTTTGTACTGTATTTTTCTTATGTCTCGAGGTCATGATATCAATCAATGCAATTTTTGCTGCAATGACTGATAAGCTGCGCGTCTAATGAATAGCTGAGCTTCAGGAAATACTGCGGACATGACACGTCTGCTTGCGTAAAATGTTTACGTATGCTCCTGACGGTGCTGTGACCGTACATGGTAACTGGGCTGCACGTATCTCATGTCTGTAAAGGATTTTTAAGCCGAGAGAGCTGAAGCAGCGGCCTGTATGGTAATTATATATGACTATAACACTATACTCTTGACAAATTACTTTGTAGATGAAATACAGTGTGCCTTATGCTCTGGGATACAAAAAGTCGAATCCTGGCAAACACGTACAATATTCAAAAATTGTTTCTCGAACCCATGGAAAGTAGTTTTGCCTAAGATTTCTAAATTAATTCGATGCTCGTTCTGTGCTCATTACCCAATATCAACTGAATAAGAATTATTTTAATGACATATTTGTCACTGCACGATTTTTATGAACTGCAAAAAATATAGCATTCAAATCGTGCATAACGGATGCAAGTTCATAAACATATATGCCTATAGAAGATAGCACAGGTTCCTCAGGAAGACATGCGTACGCATCAGAGCTGTGAAATACGTCAAAACTCCAAGTAAAATACGACTCTTTCAACAACCAAACAAAACCGAATCTTGATCGGGAACATTTAGTTTGATCCCGGCAGTCAGCAGAGATTTTGCGCTATCTCCTGACACGGCCTGAAACATAGATGAGCTTCTAGAGAACAGGATCGGCGTTGCTGTGTTGCGCGCTTCCGCCATAGCGGCCATGCGATATTCAGGAGCGG
>LQNS02000231.1:6602922-6613735 GCA_001587735.2 Parhyale hawaiensis
AAATAAACAATACATACTTGAATGTTCAAAGGCAACTGGAAAAGTAGGCAATATGACAGTAGTTTACGGAGTAGGAGAGTAACTTAGTCGCCGACGACGTTATGGCTAAGCCACGCAGATAATATGTACAACACGCAAGGTTTTCGTGGTTTTTGCGCCAACTTTGCGCAAGAAAACAATGAATACATCGCGAAACTAGCTATTTCCGGTTTGTTGTACAGTCGCAGAAGAAACTTTACACCGTACGTTCAACACAAAAAATAACTCCGGTCTCGTGCTCACATTACTGTAAAAAATCCTTCTTCGTCTTCTTAAGACTCATGTATATTAGTGAATGTCACCGGGTGGGGATAGTGCAGTGAGCTGGTTCATAGTTTATCAAAATCAAAAGTAACAGAGGGAAACTACTTAAATGTAAGCCGTCATAATGTCTCAGTTTGGCAGGGGTTTCAGTTGCAGGCAGTACTACTTGTAGTGCGCATCTTTTCCCTATACTTTCGTAAGACGTTTTCCTCGGCTAACAACGCAGGAAATCGGTAAAGTTGTACAGTGCACTTGAATATATTGCAAGTTAAGTTTTACTGCGCCATCTAACCGGTCACTCACAATGGCGTCGGCTTTTGGTGCAATGCACGACAGTTGGCGCTATATACAGTCTGCGTTCCTGGATTTCTCACTGTCGAATGTCTCCCCTCCAGCAATTTTACCTTTTTGTGAGTCTCTGTCTGAGGAGTTTTACGGTATTACTGATGGAAAAATAAAAGACCATCAGGACAGCAACTGTTGTAAGCAACGCCCAACTTGTATTATTCTGACACTCTGGAGCAGTTGCTGGCATATTTCACGAGGCTGGAGCCACCTTTGCGTTCCAGGTCGGAGGTATATAACGTCCTCGCAGTCCTCGTACGAACCTAAGAATAACGCACTGGTTATATTTTCCGTTTGCATTGAACTTGTAATTTACACTTTTTCGCCCTATATCCTCCATTTGCCTCAGAGTTTCGTCAAATCTTTCTATACCACCCTCGGAGAGGCGGAGAGAAGGGGGGCGTAGGTCCCACAGTAGCAGCCGCTGATCTAGAGTGATGTGCCCCCCTGCCGCACCTCCACCGTCCCCTCAGCAGCAGCAGAGCCGATGCGGCTTACCGCTGGGACCACCCTGCGTGGTCATACCTCGTTTAAATGTTTCAAGTTATGAATCCTGGCGAAACATTGTAGTTCACAGCTTAAATTCATTTATAAAAATCGACATTTCAACGGCCTAAAATTGAAGCAGATATTAAAACCCAATATTAAACTGGATTTCTCTTGCCGATATTTGCCTGACGTAACAGAGAGGTAATATTTCTATAAAAACCGCCATCAGCAGAGCAGCTCTCCTCGATACAGCCATACACAGAAATAGCTTGCGTTTTTCTGTTAGACAGTTTGTTACCTGATCTTTGTTACCTGATCATTGCTGCCGTGTTGTGTGTATATATTTAAGTTTTTATAGACCAATACTATACAGGAAATCGCTTTGTGCAGTTATATGTATAATTTTCTGATGTAGTCTGACAAAAAACAAACAAAAAAATTAGGACGCGTTACAGATTGCAACAAATCGAAGAATGCTCTCTAAGTTATTAGATCCGCTTCTTGCTTTTTTAATTTTAAAATCAAAAGAAGCAAGAGGCTGTGATTATCTTTTTCTCGTGGATCCTGAAATTACTTGCTCCCCACATCACAGATTTTATTTTCCACTTTCAACATGCAAAAATATGAACATATCATCACTAGGGCTACGACAATATGGTCTTATTGACAGAGAAGTTAATGATCGCTCCAAAACAACAATTTGTAATAATTATATAGGCCCCTACAGTGAACTGCTTCTGCAGGTTGTGTTACCGTCATAGCTTTACGTTTGAGTTCTTCATCGTTGTTTTGGAATTATCACTAACACCTTCTGTCAAGAAAAGCATATTGTAACAGCCCTTATCGTCACCAAAGGGAAGGAAAGATATTGTCCGGAGTACTGTAGAGACAAGTAGAAAACGGTGTTCACTGTTTTAATTGTTTTACAAGCTAAATTCTTTACTTTGGTGATACAGCTTCATAGGCAAATTAACAACACAATTATGAACAAAGAGGAACTATCGAAACAAATCACTTGCTATCATATTTGACGTCATATTACACTGGTATGAAGATACAGTATATGCTTGAACGTGGATAACATGAATCACGCTCTATTGAGGTAAGGTAGGAGGAAACTCGAACCTTGAGATAAAACTCAATGAAAAGCGTGTTCGATTGGGTACCGAGATTAAGCCTTCGAGGCTTGACGTGTTGAAAACTTCGGATAGAAATTTCAGCTCTGTCGTTTCGAATCGCGCTGCAAGTACCAGAAGCAACCGGGACACAGTAAGCCGGCTAGAAACTCCATTTTACTGAGCTAGACTGAGTTCTTGGAAGTCTGAAGATTAAAAAATCCAAGGCCAACGCCTGAACGTCAATTCTACTGATCGTAGCCGAAGCACTTGTCTAAAGTTTCGTACAAGTCAAGCTTCGAAGGCTTAATTTTGGATCCCAATAGAACACGCCTATAGTTGCCTGAAGATATCAGAAGTCGTACATTTCTTGATTTAAAAACATGTTTGAAACTAGAGCACTCTGAGAGCGCATACCTCCACCAAGCGAGACAACTGTAGCAAAAAATTCAAATTGGCTCTGAAACCATAATTTTCTTTGTATCAACTCCAAAATCTGATCATTTGTGCCTTTTGATAGTAATAACACCTTGTGCAATTTTCTTGAAGATCCGTTCATAACTTATTGAGTTATGCTGCTAAGAAATGTTATGACAAACATGAGTCAAACATACAAACGAACGAACCGACCTACACCAAAATTTAATCCTTTATGTCTTTTAACATTACTAACAACCCCTATGGATTTCAAAAAGATCCATTCATTGTTTTTTTTTGAGTTATTGTGCTAACAAATTACTAAAATTTGGTCATTTACTCTTCGTTATATACCTAATAACTCGTGTGAATTTTATAAAAATATGTACATAACTTTTTGAGTTATAGCATTGCGAAAAATGAGGCAGATAAACAAACAATTAGATGGATTGATCTTCACCAAAAGTTAATCATGTGTCCCTCCTAACATACATAACAATCCCTGTAAATTTCGTCAAAATCCGTCCACAACTTTTTGAGTTATCTTGGTGACGGACAGTCAATTGACAGACAGACAGGCAAACAAACAGGCAGACAAACCCGACGAAAACATAACCTCCTTGGTGGAGGTAATAAAGCTGAACAGTCTATCTGAAGCCCATCACTTCGTGATTGGTTAGTTCATATCGGGACGGAAAGATCAAACAATCAAGAATGAAACCTACCGTCTAACCAACAAACTGTGCATTATTATATACCCGAGTAGTGGGACACATTGCGTGCCTGTTTCAACATTTAAGAATTAATTTTTTTCGCTATTACGCAGACGTCAGAACGTCTGAAATACCACTAAGCGATAGAACAGATTCTAGAGTGCACTTCCTTCCCAAAACGATTGTTTTAGCCTACGATGCGCAAATTCAATAGAAGCCTGACGTAGGGAAAAGTAGAAATATGTATTACTACGAATGGAATCAAGAAAAGTGAAAGAGACGAGGATTTCATTCATAGCTTTGATCACTTTCTGCCCTCATTCAATGATGACGCGGACCAGTCGTAAATTTACGTGTATTTATAATTGTTTTGTCAGTGATCTCCTACTATCTTTTAGACTGGAACACACAATTAGCGAAAATAAAAAAAAAAACAGTATTAAGCTCAGCTCGCTAAATTTAGTACCTCCTATGATATGTACTGTTTATTATCTAATATACATAGAGAAGAATCAAAGTTTTAAATATAACACTCCAAAATTAGTTCCTTCATCATCAGCTGGCTGCTTCCCTGTTGAATGGGCATTATTCAGAATTGAACTGGTTTCTGTGGTATCCGTGATAGTGCAGATATTTTTACACTATAGTTTTTTTATTCTACACTTTCTTCAATTGCACATTTTATCCAACTGGCTGTATTTAAAAACCAATAAAGCTTGCACTGAGCAGGAGTAATATATTTTCAGCTCCTCGTTTCTGCCAAACATTGCTATTGAAGTCCTCTCCAACTGTTGCGATGATACGCTGCTGACCGTTACTCGGAAAAACGTGAGAATATTCTCTACATCCTTTGTTGCTTGGTGGGCAATGCAATATAACATTTACGACTTTAGCTATAGGTGGAAATCCTACTGCCCCTATTCTTTAATGTGCATTGGCTACAACGTTTGCTTACTAAGTAAACGATCCAGTCTGCAGATATGTTACATCATTTTTAAACGAGCGCAGGTACAAAAGTTCAAAATAAAACTCATTGTGGTTGTACCGGCGCACGTTGGGAGTCTTGCTATGCAACCTCCAAACCAGCCCTGCACGGCGTAGAGACACTGGCTCGCGTTGCCGCTGCTCGGGCAAGCTTCACCAGCGTAAGTGTCTATCGTATCATGCAAGTGTTCCCAGTTAGAACTTCTTGCAGACACTCTCTATTATAGCTGTAGGTGTGCCTGTAGGGATATCCTATCACTTGTATCGGGGATATTGCTGGATTCTCACTATCTTCAAGAACAAGTGTAGGATCGCCAGTCGCTGGCAGTAAGACACAGAGTACTCGCATTCCATATATTCACAGTATATAGCACAGGTTATCACTGATATTGCGATCAGGTAGTCTATAGCACTATACAATGGCTACATTGTTGCACTATGCTAATGTCTCCTGCACAAGCACTCTAAATATATTAGACCTTTAGTGTAGACAGGTCTTCTAGCGGGACTCAGTGTCACACTCGCTGGGCACCGACCGGATGGTTGTCGGCAGTGCTATGATCTGGCTGCTGTATGTTCTAGCCAGTATTTATAGCCTATGAAGGGCGTATCACACATTCTGTGCATTGGCGCCGTCACACAGTCACCCAATCCCTTGATGTAAACCAGAAATTTTCTGGGACAATGCCCGCATAGTTATGATATTGTAATCTCTTGAGGTTACCTATATAATTTCCCATATCTATAGCCTATGCAATGAAATACTATTGAATACTATGGAATATTAGCATGCAAATGCATAGTCACGCAGTCGGCGCTCGTACACTAGACCCCCGCACGAGTTCTGCTCGTACTGACATTTCCGCATTAGCAAAAACCTTCCCATGAGGACCTGCAGCGTCTGGTTGAGACCTACAAACAATATTGTCCACAATTCAACCAGGACGATCATTTCCTGCCATACACTGGCCATAATCTACCCGGAAACGACTCCAAAACAGCCTCTCCAAGAAACCGTGCTTTCCGCCCTATGTATGCTGCCAATTTTGCTTCGCCGAAGCTAAGGCTGCCTTCGTGTATTAGAAATTGAACTTCTACTCTCATGAAATATTTAAGTGCCAGACCTGAGAGTAACTTAAAACTTTGAAATTCAAATATACTCGTGCAGGATAAGGATTTCCGATATTTGTCTCGGGCGACTGCAGTTCTCTGTGTACTAGAACTGCATAATTGAGCTGGCTTCTCATGTTTTCTATCGATTGATTTTTGAATGAATGCTTCATCTTGCTACCGAAAGCAGCTCAATTCCGTGTGTGCGCTGGAAAATAAATTGAATTATCATGAAAAGCCACCAAAGAACAGCACATATGTAGCCTTTGTGTGGTTCAACATAGCAGGAAATTAAGTCACACTTTGACTCGTAAATTGTCGCTCGAAGACACAATATACATATATATTACACCATAAATTGAGGTAAAAATAATGGTGGTGAAATTTCTAGAATTCAAACGATGTCTTCCGCTGACTAGAACAATGATTTGCAGAACTGAAGCGGTTCTTTCATAATCTGCTCGTCGCATCGGCTTGAGGCCCTTGCGATGTTTGTCATGGCCAGGCAGGTAACTTGCCCGCCACAAGGCTGGGTACGGAACCAGTGCCGCTTGCAGCTTGTACTAGTAGCCGGAAAATATCACTGCATGGGTTACTTTTCCGAGACCATCGGCTACCAAATAGAACTTCAAAAGGGTCGACGCCAGTGCCGCGCCATCGAAACCCCAGGGTTACTTTTTTTGGAGATATTGGCTATAGTGCGGAAATAAAAAAAGGTTCACTGCAAGTGCCGCCACTAAGGTTTTTTCAGAGACCACCGGCTACCGACCGGAGATATAAAAGGGTCATCGCAAGTGCTGCTCCGCAGACCATGTCAAGGAAGCCCGTGGAAGAAGGTAATGGAAGCCCACAGTGTTCCACAGAAGAGGGCAGGCTTGTGGCTGCAGGATCCATTTCCTGTGACCGCTCTTACCGTCTTCCATTTCCGGTCCATTCTCTGGTCCAAGAACAAGCGAGCGTCGACTTGACCGCTTCCTGTGCCGCCTCACAGAACCTCGCTTTTTTTTTATTTCACGGAGCTCAGAATTTCGCTTTCGGCTGATTGTTGCCTCCAGAAGCGCGCACAATTTTTCTGCTAATTGCCTTTAGAAAATGAGCAGCCGTTCAGAGAAAAGGAAATTTTGTTTAGGTTGAAACGATGAATCTCCTCCTCCTAACCAAAAGTAAAGTATTATAGAACCTTAGCCCCATCTATAATACAAAGAGTAGTAGGCAGAACGTCTTGCAGAAGATGTTTCCATGTCTCTATACACAGGTGAGTTTGAGTTAAATAAAAGCAAATGCAAGTCGCCTCTACTGGACAGTCCAGCCCGAGCAGTAAGCCGCCACAGTGCGTCCCATTAGCAACACCGTCCGAGAAAATTTAAACAAAGCGAGCGCTGGCCGTAGCATCTGTAGCAGTCGAGTACGGCCTGGTGCTCGCAGACGCTCCCCACAGAGACAGGAAACAAGGCCATTACGGCGCGTAGTATTTCAATATAAAGCCGATAGGATAACAGGGCTGTAGCTCAGTGAAATTGGATATGCACCTCAGCAATGGTCGGCCCGACAACTCTAGCACGTCGTGAGAGGCAAACTCCTCTTCAATGGTTATCACAGCTCTCGAGTTGAACAAACAGTACAATTTTCGTTGGTACAAAAATATTCGAATGTGGAAAGACTAAACAGACTATACTGAAATGGATTTTATGTCCTGCAACTAATTATTTAACGAGCCGTACGTTGTATCTCGTAAAGTGTTGCTGATGGTTATACCTAATGCGAAACTATAGATACACACTTGAGTAATTGGAGTAACTAATGTTCCAAGGATAGATCTCAACGCTGTCACAGGAACTGACGCTGTGAGAGGTGAGACAGTTCTGCGGTAAATAAAATAAAAGAAAATAGCGGATTTTTACCAATGGGTTCAACAATACAATAATTTGTATTCCCCGAGCCGAAAGAAAGCCTCGTTTGTTCAGGTCATCTATTTAAACGACGGCACTGGGTTAACCAGTACTTAGTTGTTAATATGTTAATTTCACTATATGACTCTATCTTACTCTTTTCTTTATTACCTCCGTGAATGACGATATGTTTTCGTAGTCTGTTTGCGTTTTTATCTGTCACCAAGACAAGTAAAAAAGCAATAGATTGATCTTTATGAAAATATCAAGGAATATTAGGTAAGTTGAGAGGAGCAGCTAATTAACTTTGCTGACGATCCGTCCCACCGTTTGCTTGTCTGTCTGTGTCTTCTTGGGGACAGCACTCAAAAAGTAATGGACGGATCTTCTTAAATATGTAGAAACTGGTAGGAATATTACTCAGAGTAAATGACCAAATTTTTATGGTGATCTGTTCGTCGTGTATTTGTCTCTGTGTTTATTTTTTATGTTTGTCAACAACAAAACCTAATAAGCTATTAACGGATCTCTATGAAATTTACAAGAATTGTTCAAAATGTGGAAAGACACATAAAAGGTAGTTTTGGTAATGATCAGTTAGTCTGTTTAATTGGGTGTTTGACTGATGTTTTTTTGAAAATGTTGGTCAGAAGATACTTCAAAAACTTTTGGACGGACCTTCCAGAAAATTACAAAAGCTGCTATTAGTGGCAAGAGGTGCAAATGATCAAATTTAGGTTATGATAAAAAACAAATCCTAATTTCAGCACCAATATGAATTTTTCGTTAACACTACCTTGCTTGATGGAGGTATGTGCTCTCAGAGTGTTCTAATTAACTCTTATAAGTGCCAAGAGAGCGCGTAAGGTGTTGTAAATAAAGGTGAAGAACTTGGCAAAGTTTATTCACCATTCTGCAGTATAGCCTGACTATTGACCAACTTCATATGCTGCACCGAAGACGATACATCGCAACTGGATGTCCGGCCACAGCTTAAAATAGAACAACCGGCGGCAGGAACACAGCACTCCCTGTATCTGAACTAAAGGCACGTTTGATTGAGTCATCAAAGTCGATCTAAGCCCAGCTCACTTGACGTGACTTTTCTGGAGATACAGACAGGACCTTTAGCTTCGTCACTTTGAATCCCGTTGCAGGGGCGAGACGCAGTACGGTTATGATGAGCCGAGTGAAGTTTACGTTTACGGAGTAAGACCAAGTTCGTGGAAAAACTGTTTTAAATTGACCCAATGTAAATACTGAACACAATAAAATCGTGAGAATCTTGTGTTAGTTCTAGTAGAATAATAGCACTTGCCTTGTGTAACCTAACTTGCCCTGAGCATTCTAACTTGCCCTGTTCACAGGTAACTGATGAAGAGGCAACGGCTGAAACTGGATTCAAGTCGAAGCAGAGCACCTGTCTGAAGATTCTAACAATTCCAGCCGCAAATGCTCAATTCCGCTGCCCAAACGAACGCGCACAAATGTGACTTCATTTAGGACGGCCGCCGCACTGTACCAGCACAGCCATTTGGTATGCCGACTGCACTAACCACTGAAGTTGTAGGCTTTCGCCGAACGTCTCAGGAGGTTCGAGGGTTCAAGTGTATCATCTAACACCGTCTCCTTCGCCATCCGGACTTTCCTGTCAAAAATCCGTACTGGTTGGAGATCAAATATTGAACTCTCAGCGACCATACCCATTTGATGGCGCAGCAGTTAGCCATTTAAGTACCTACGTATGAGATGGTGTGAGACCACTATGACCAACGTCAGGTCATGTACACAATTAAAATAACGAACGACCTAAAAAATAACAAAATAATCACTTGTGTCGGTTTCCATGCTTTGAGCTTCCATATCTTTGTAGCTTTTCTCACATACGCCACGCCTAGCATGACAAAATTCTCGGTAGCCCCAGAAGCCAAGACCTCAAATTAGCTTATGGAGCGGCCAAAATTCATGTTAGAGTGACGTTCGACTATCAGAAATGAAAATCATGGGATTTTTGAGTGACAGTCACAAAGGCATTGCCGATGTCGCGCCAGTGCCGTGTTTCTCTTAATTGAGACGAACTCAATAATTGTACGGAAACGCCTCACCCGACAGACGGCAACTTGCAGCAATCAACTGTAGATAAAGCAGCTTATCTTAGAATGAAAGTATATGTGCGAGCACGTAAACAGCTGTGGGAAAACAATGATAACCAAAGCACCACGCATTGATGGAAATTTATTGGACCGGAAAATAATTTCAATCAAGCTAACTATAAGAAACCGAAACATGATGTTCCGTCGCTTCTTAGCTGTCAATCGATTCTCATACCCATTATCTGGTGTGTCAAACGTTTGTGCACTAAATTGTAGTTTGGGATATTTTCATTATTATGTAGAAAACACTACTTTCCAACTTTAGAAATTATAAAACAAAACTTGCCAAACCTCTCAGACCGGCTAACGCAGGTTTGCACAAACTTTGCACAGAAAAATAAACAAACAACATCCGATAGTCAAAATAATATTTAGGTTGTAAAGCATTTGCAGACACCCTCGGTGTCAATTTATAACAAGGACACATTTTCCCAGGACTACTCAGTAGCTGCAGCCACTACCAATGCAGTCGGCCTCTACGTCGGGGGGCAGGACGTGCAGCTCTGCAATTATAAAAATTAGTCTAGGATGAATCTATGAAGAAATTGTATCGCAGTGATGAATATCACTTTGGGGTGTAACGTGTAAACAATGAAGAATGTCCGTATAGCCTGAAAGTTCGGCAGCCCTACAAACGCAATCGATGTTTGGTATCGCTGTACAGGATACCACCACTGTGGGCTTAATTGTACATCTACTATGAATACAAATATTGTTGTTGAAATTGGGATTTCTCAGAGTTGCTTGCTACACACTGCTGCGATCGAATACAAAAATACAGCGTTATACTTCAAATAACACGAATAAAAACTATTGTTACATTTACATTCTTTGCAGCGCAGAAAAAAAGCAAGAAGACCTATTAGTGGCATATTCGTTTAGCTTACTGTCTAATGACAGTATGTACAGACGAACTCTGATGGCTAAATATACTTACTGGCTGCTTGCTCTAATGTTCGTAGATATATATATATAGCTATATCAGGGTTTATCTGAAGGCATATCTGACAAACGCCTACATTAGCTGTCGTCGCTTGCGGTTAGGTGTAATTTGACTATTACACCGAGCGGCCAGTAGTCCACGGGATTTTCATCGTACGTTTCTCGACAGATAAACTCTCAAAACGGGCCGTTTTTGGCTTGATCCGTCCCTATCCTCGACCGACCACCCCTAGTAGAGAACGCCTTCCAATGAGCTGGCCTGTGTAAGGTTAGGTTCCAGGCAAGGACTGGTTCAGCTCGTTTTCTAAGTGTTTTTAGTACTATTATGTGGGTTTTTAGTGTTTTTATGGTGT
>LQNS02000231.1:6627409-6649367 GCA_001587735.2 Parhyale hawaiensis
GCAAAACGAATACATTAGGCGTTCCATAAGGTTCTCTTGCTTCGTTATGGACATTTTAAAAGCTTCTAAGACCCTCTGATTTCTTTTTCACTGCAAATTTGGCAAGAAATATAAAACTTCACTGCAGTACTGACACTTGTGAAGAATACTGAGTTGATAGTAAGTATTTGATCGACGTTTTGTGGACACAGTTGTGTTTATGTTAAGAGATAAAATGTATTTTCTAACAATTTGTACTAGCTAAGTCTGGGGAACAAAAATTGTCGAGTTACCTATGCTTTACAATAATTTTTGGAGTTGATTAACTGTATTGCCGTGTCCTCGAAACCACGAGCGCGTGGTCAAGAAAAGTGTGAAAATGTCAACCCAAACATTTGGCAGTACGCCCATTGCTGCGTACAACGCTATGTAGTATCTGCAATAGCAGTGATTGTTTATTCATACTTGTGTCGACACTAGAAGTAAAATAAGTCTTTAATAGTGACAAAAACGGTCGCTTTATTGGATCAAGGAGCGTGAACAACGAAGTTCTAGTGAACAACTGCACTTAATAAATTGTCAAGCGTCGCCACAATGCGCCGGGCGACAGCGTGGACGCTGCTGCGATATTTTCGCTGCGTTCTGTGAAATCGCACAAGCGTTTTTCCCACTTATGAGTGTTAGTCTGGACGGGACTTTGTATGGTGGACGAGCAGCTGCCCGTCGCTAGTGTGTCACCTACAGACGTTCTGATACACAACAAGATGTCTGAGTGAGTTGCGCGCTGCTCGTACGAATGTCATAGTGCGGCCTCTGCATTAGGGCTCCATCTGTTCGTGAGGTTGTCGACGTACA
Organism: Parhyale hawaiensis; assembly: GCA_001587735.2. Classification (NCBI taxonomy): domain Eukaryota; kingdom Metazoa; phylum Arthropoda; class Malacostraca; order Amphipoda; family Hyalidae; genus Parhyale; species Parhyale hawaiensis. Next base: position 6,628,244 of record LQNS02000231.1, read on the forward strand.
GAAATGTTATCATTCATTGGACAATATTGCGTTCACAGCCCTGATAACTCAAGTTCCGATGTTCCTCAGTAGTGAAGTAATTTCCTTGCTGAGTCGTTGTAAGCACGAGTGGCATAAAAATTAAGAGGCAATGGCATAGAAGCAAAGATCCTCGAATTAAGAGTCGCACTTTCTATCACAATGAGCAAAGAGTGGGTTCGCTGCTCCGTAACATGCCAGTTAACAGTAAATTCTGAAGCAAAGAGCTGAACTCTTGTCTTCGAAAGCTGCGTTGTCACCATGGAACTATTCCAAGTTTTAGGAAAATCTGTCTGTTGATCTGCCCCCAAAGAGTTATAAAACTGACAGTGCCGAACAGTGCTGATTCTCTTGCGCCTACAGCTGTAATGTGCATCACTGGTAAGAATTTATAGAGAAGCAACGCACTACTTGCCCACAGAGCTGCCTGGAGTATTTATAAATAGTGAGTCCCACTTGCAGTGGCAGAGTGCTTGAGAGCGCTGTCTTTCTCACTATCTGAAGGTCAAACGTTTGATTCCCAGCCACGGAAACAATGCCCGGGAATGAACTGTCAGTGTTTCTGCCGTTCAGTATTGACTGTAAGGGCACTGACTTAACCAGTAGTGGAGACGGCCGGGAGGTCTCCAGAAGAATCGCATCTCAATGACGTCATGTTCTGAAAAAATGAGGTTGACTGCAGCCCAACAAGTGAGCTCCAGAGGAGATTTATCTGCGCACGAACTGCTGCACATCGATTTCCTAGTTGGGGCGTGTGGTCAAGGCAATTTAACTTTTTTTTAACTTTATGCGCTCAGTGGCAATATTATTCAGAGTATGGACTTAAACTATTGCGAGTCACTTATTTTGTGAAGAAATTACTCACATTGGGACAGACATTCTCCAGTGCTAAGAACTCCTTCTCCACGAGTCGCAAGCACTAAACGGCCAAAGCTTTCCAGGCCATTTTAAGCTGACTTCTTCTCACTTCCGCTCCATCTATATATTTAAGCTCCGCAAATCATCGGCCATCGATCATGCTTGCGGGCATTAATGACCATCGCTTTGGCGTAGATTCTTCTCCCCTTCTTTTTTTTATTTCTCCTTTCTTTTTTCTCTTTCGTCTTCCATTTTTTCTCCTCTCGTTTCTTCATTCCTCTACACCCTACTAACATAATGGCAATAGCTCATAGAGGGCCGAGGGTAAGCCCCGGTGTCATTTTGGGAATGGGCCTTTTGGTTCGTCTACTGCCGCCTATCTAATCTCTAATCTAATCTTAATTCCGTGCTTCATACAATATTAGTGGTCCCGCTGTCCTTAAATAACGGTAAAAATAATTACTTCACCGACTTACTACCTATTCCACCAGTTAGAGGTAGTTCAAATGTCTTCAATATTTAGATGAAATTATGGCAAGCATCGGCCCCCTGTCCGTTTCGCAGATGTATTTATTCTTATAAACCTCTTCAATCCTAGACGGAAAAACCAAACAACCAGCCAATCGACAAACCACTTACGTATTATTATAGTTACTATAGTGAACCAGTGAGTGAAAAGAATCACACAATAGTCGATATGTTTGCCTAATACCCATATAGGGCGGTGCGGAATCTTCTCTGACTTACTTCTTTGTTTTCTTCATTGATCCTTTGTCCTGCTCTCAACCTTATAGGTCTTCTATATCGATCGGTTGAAGTAAAATCTTTATTAAAAGACTCCAATAAACTTGAATGCAGCTCCAGTCTGGTCAGCATATGTACAATGTAAGCGCTCCGTAGCAATGATACCGTCTTTCCAACTCAAATATCTGCTGCATTTAAAGCACTGAAATTTTGGCCTATGAAGACAAAACTGCTCCGTCAAACAAGAAAGACAGTAAGCTAAAAGAATAACTATCTACTGTTTGTGAAAAATCATCACCTCCAGAGCGCTTCCTTTACCATCTGCCGAATTTATACGTCATGACCTGAGAGACAAAAAAAATTATATGATCGGACTCCAGAAGCTGCATACATATTGTTCCAATTTCAAGAAGTGTTTCAAGCCAGAAGGATCAGCCTTCGCCATCTTTTACAACTTGGTCATCGATTTCTATGTAATTACAAAATCTACTACCTGACCTATTTTTCGCCTATCAATTTAGTTACATAAGAGTGGACACGAAATAAATAAATACACGAAGCGTTTTATTATATAAGGATAATCGGGTTACGGCAGCTGCGTTACCATGATAGCACAACAAAATATTCCTTCACAGTTAATGGTCCCTGAAATCTCGAGCGTTCGCACGATAATGGGACAAAGAGTCGCGCCCGCCGCACCGTCGCCAACACGTGTGGGCAGCAAAACAAAGTTTGAGGTGGCAACCATCGCCTCACTTGCGTTACAAAGTTGAAGTCGCGCCGCGCTTCGCGAATTAAATATATTCCCGAGGGCGGTTCTAATCATGAAAACTTCAAGTAAAGTATGCACTGTGCAAATTATTATGGTAAATGTGTTGGTAGGCAAACGCTGCAAGATATGAATGTAATTGCAATGAGTCTTGGGCGCTCGAGTAACGGAAATGAGCAGGAGTTACNAAAACTTCAAGTAAAGTATGCACTGTGCAAATTATTATGGTAAATGTGTTGGTAGGCAAACGCTGCAAGATATGAATGTAATTGCAATGAGTCTTGGGCGCTCGAGTAACGGAAATGAGCAGGAGTTACAAGTTCCTATTTAAAACACTTTCCTCTGGCTTTTAGGGAAATCATCAGCTGATATTTTAACGGCAATATTTCTCAGTGACCGGCCGTGCCCTGAGCTATGTAGCCCCGTGTCAGCGAGAGCGGTTCTTCATGGCCTTGCTAGTGCTGTTATTTTCCTGCGAGAAACATATTTTATTGGGTGCTTTTCGGTTATAAGTAATTACTCGATTTATACTTTCTTGAGTCTGCATCATTAGGCAGGCAACCAGTATTTCTACCATTAAAACAATAGCCAGGTATCTGTAGAATAAGGGCGACAGGCAGCATCCGTATAACGATGTATAACAAGCGTTGCTGTCTGTAATATCAAGGCGAAACCAGTATCTGAATGATTAAGAAAATACTTAATCTGTGTTTCACAAGGACAAAAGCTTGCACCTATCTGCGAAAATAAGACGAAAGCCACGATATGAGTCATTAATGGCAAGCTATCATCTGTTTAATTAGAGCGAAGTTAGCGTCTTCATCACCAAAACAGAAGCTAGCATCTGTTTACTTTGGGTGGAAGTTAGTATCGGTATGACTAAAACAAAAACCAGTGCCTTTTTAATTAGGGTAAATGTTAGGGTCTGAATCACAGAAACAAAATCCTGCATTTGTATCAGTAGGAAGAAAATTAGGGCCTGTATCAGTAAATGAAAGTCAGTATCTGTTAAATTAGGGCGAAAGTTATGGTTTGTATCACTAAAACAAAAGCCTGCATCTGTATCAATTAGGGTTCGTATCACTAAAATGAAAGCCAGCACCTAAATCGTTAGGACGCAAGCCATTATTAGTATCATGCACTACACCACAAAAAAAAAAAAAAAATGTCGGCATCATTAGGACGAAAGTTAGAGCACTATTATTAGGAAAAAAGCTGGATTTCGAGGTACTAACGAGACTTTATCATTTAATGTGCAATACTGATTAGTGCAGAAGCTAAGCAAAAGTCACGTTAGTGTCAAAGACAAATTTTACCCAATATAAATACTTGTCGGTGGGTCGTAGGTTTTATTCAATATTATTAGTCGTTATCAGTTCCACGATCATGTCGTGTGTCAAAATTTCTAACAAAAATGTATATTTTAGAAAGCTACTTATATTTACTCAATGACAGTCAATGACTATGTAATAAAAGAATGGTGAAGGGTAATAACTTCTGCAAAAGCTATCTTCTGGTATACAGTTGATTTGGATCAATGAATATTAAGGTTTTAAACTGTACGGCCAGAGGGTATTTTCCTTGCTTTATCGAAGGAAGCTTTTTAGCCCTATAGCTTACCGAGAGTCACTCTTCACTGTGTACCTAATAAAGTAATTCCTACAATAAATATTTTTGTTGGGAGCTTTTCGGCTATACATGATCACTCAGATGAAGTATTAGTATGATCAGCAGTTGTTGCATGCAAAACGCCCAGTTTCCTCTTCAATTCAGTTAGTAAACTTTCAGAATCCTAAAATGTTATATTTTTTACGAATGGCATTTCGTGCCGCCCTCAGAACTATGACTCCTCCTTCGCTACAGCCTTCATGCACCACCGATTCTCCCTTCATGCTAAGAATGGTTAACGTTCGGAATCATTATACGTCTAGCGAAGCAGCGTGTGATGTAATTATAAGGTAAGGCTGAGTACTATTTCTGCTGTTTTCATCAGCCGTTAGAATTCTATCAAACTACTAGCCCACCCGCGACCCGTTGAGTCCTACTGTAAGTATTCTATTTTCTTCTGCTCGAATCGTGGACTTGGAGTAGGTGATGTCAGATTTAAAAACTACTAAAACACATAGAGATGATTTTTTTTTTCTCAAACTAAAGTTAATCTGAGGCGTAGATGAGTGTTGATTTCACTTTTAGCATTAACTACAGTAGACTCATGCTATTCTTCAATCGCCTTAACATTCACGTGACTTAAATTTTAACTGCACTTGCCGTATCTATATACCTAGCAATTTGTAGCCAGTTACCACGCTCCTTAAGAATTCGTCTCGCCCTGACTCCTAAACTACAATGTTTTGCCAACAAATTCCGCTAACTAGCTTGTGCTTCAATAACTGGCTGATGTGATGGTGCAGGCCTTTCATCTGTGTCTTTTATACCTAAAATGGCTGCGAGAACCGAGGTCGTCAGGAAGCTGCCTCAGAAGGCCAACGTGGAAAAACCACCTAGCTCAGGTACATTCCCACTGATATACTTTTACTAAATCTTCAACGCTCGAATTTGTCTTTATCTTATAACAAAAATTCTGTGCACGGTGACACACAAGCAAACACACACACACGCAAATAGGCAAGATTATCAGACTTTTATAATTATATAGGTCAGCAATTGAATTTAGATAACTTCTCTCTCGTGCTCGTGGAAGGGAAAAGTGCAATAGTTTCCAATTTCCGTAAGTTTTCCTTGTTCAATATTGGATAATGTTTGTTCCGTAAGATTCTACCAAATACGAGCGTACCCTAGATCTGGTAGGGTCAAATTCTGCTCAAACGGTAAGCATTTCTTTTGGCATACCTTTGTTTTTAATTCACATGTCAGAGAACTTGTGTTGAAATCTTCTAGACAAAGTAAACAAGGGCATTAGTGAATGCAAAGTGATTCTGGCAGCATTTCCAAAACAGTTATTTATGAAGTATTCTTTTCGAATTAATTACTATGTTTAACTGCAAGCTTATAGCAGTGGTTAAATTTAGTACAAACTTCGTTAGCCACAACATTCCTCTGGTCCATCAAAAGAAATAAACAGCATGTAATGATGACATGACTTGACATCGAAATCACCTTGACGGTCTATCACCTGGGTAACTCTGTAACGAATGAAAAAAATCCCAAACGATGCACATGTTTCAGTTTATGGGTCGAGTCAGTGTGGGAGATGGGAATTTTGCGAGGTCGCCGACAGAAGTGCCGCAAGCTGTCTAGGAAACTTGGACAGTCAGTCTCGTGAATTCCTGCCAATACCAATAAAATGTGCAAGATATTAACAGCTGGAGGTGCTAGCCAGTATTGTAGTAGTCACAGCAGTGCTAATGTTAGAGCATTTGTTGACTACATCTTACATGAACCACATCATTACTGGCGGTGTCTCCATACACTATTATACATATATATTGTAAATTTTTAATCATCGAATGAGGTGCGCAGTTTCGTTTTCTAAGAGGGTTCATCGCCAGCACCTATAGCTAACTTGTTTCGGAAAATACTATCAGATGCGGGCTACCACTCCATTAACAATTGTGTATAATCTCTGCGCTATTACGGCCAGTAACTAGTAGTTTATGCAAGAGTATAGCCAATTATCTTGCCCTAAATGGGTAGAGACAGCCAAAATAGTAGCAGAAAAACTATTAAAATTTATGATTTTAAAGTATTGCTCATTTTAATTTTTAAGGAGTCAGGTGCTTAATCGGCTGAAACGAGAAAGTAACTAAAAAAATTCAAAGCAATAATAGTGACAAGTCAAGAGTATTAATTAAATCATTGTAATGGTAAAGCCCGTGCGATGAAAATAATGAAGAATTTACTAAGCTAAATAATTCAGCTAAATAGAGCACTTCTAAGACGATTGATTTAACATTGAATTCAATGATTTTCGTTAAATTTTAATGCTCAAGTTACTACGACTTTTACTTCTCTAAAATGGGGAAAGCCCGTTTTTTTCTTAGGAATGTCGAAGGAAATAATTGCGTCAATCCATTGAAGAAAACAAACAAAGCGTAGAAATTAACGGCAATTTAGGAGACACTTTCCGGATCATAAAGCTGGAGTCCGGGGACGTCCCCTCGCCGGCGCCGCGACGCGGGCCAATACTGCGAGTCGTCAAATTCTTACTGGTGACAAAGCGAACTTAATTGGACTGCGCTACGACCCTGAGTTGTCACTCTGCGGGGGTCTTCAGATCTGATATTTTTCGAAAATCGAGTGTTTCGCTAACAAATCAACACAATTGAATGACAAGAGTTACAAAAGTCTGGTCACTAGCCATCTGTTAGTTTCTTACACGGCCACAAAAATATAGGTGAGATCACACGCACAGTTAAGCGATCCGTCGTCAATAACCTACAGTTCTGCCTGCTGCAAGAAAACGGCAGTGGAGACGAAAACTTTTCAGCTACTATACATCACAGACAGAACTACATTTTATGTATAACATTGCTAGTGACCAATATCATCGATTTGAGAGAATGTATGTGATTAAAGACTAATCATGTAAAATCTTATTGAAAAACTTAGTTACAACTCACAAGAAATGCTCGAGCTGATGAAATGAAAATGTTTCTAATCAGTATACCATATAATAATTCACGTCGCGTTTTTATTTATTTATTTATATAATTATATCTTTCCTGTCACGCTCTATGGGAATAAGATAGGAGAAACTTCAGATTTCAAAATGTAAAAAAAAAGTGGGGTACCTTGCAATCTTTTTCTTCGGCGAAAAAAAAGTTGGGTACCTTGCAATCTTTTTCTTCAGTATTAGATAGGGGAAAAATAGAACTAATAAGATAGGAGAAAATTCAGATTTCAAAAGGCAAAAAAAGTTAAGTACCTTTTAATCTTTTTCTTCAGTATTAGATAGGGAAAAATGAGGAAGCCCAAAAGACGGCGGGGGTTTTGGTGAAGTGTTAATTTTTTGCCGTCATTTATAATGACGGCACGGGCCAGTAGTACCAACATAAACTTTGAGGTCGTGTGAGAAACATGCAAGCTGGCTATTGGTATAAACTAGCTGAATCATATATAGATAAACTAGCTGAAGCATCGCTACCGTTAGTCCATGAGCAGAGTTGAAGCGGACCTAGCGTATTTGCCGACAGTGGCAGGTTTCATTGGCGAATGGGAGATTCACAGTATTTCATTGCTCTGGCATAGCTGGAGAATCACAGTTTCATTAAAATCAGGCATTATTATTACCTCCGCCGAGGAGGTTAATTTATTGTCGGAGTCTGTCTATTTGTTTGTCCCCACAATAATAACTCAGAAAGTTATGGAAGGATCTCTATGAAATATACAGGAATTCTTACGTATGTTAAGAGGAACAGATAATAAACTTTTGGTAAAAATCCTTTCCACCATTTGTCGGTTTATGTACTTATTTTTTAATTAGCTACATAACTCAGATATTAAGTTTGTATGAATTGTTATGAAGGTTAGGAAGAGCATGTCATCATTTTTTTATGATCTCTTATAGTACGTTTGTCTCTTTGTCCCCACGTTTGTTTTTTAAGTTTGCCAGTATCGTAACCAAAAAAGTTATGAAGGAATTTTCATGAAATTTGCTGACACTGTTGGAAATGTTGAAAGGCACAAATGGCCAATTTTTTATTATGATCGGTTCATTCGTTTGTGTGTCTGACTATATGTTTGTCTTAGCGTTTGTCAAAACATAATTGAGAGCGTTGTGGACGGATCTTCAAGAAAATTACAGGAACCAATAGGGATGTAAAAAAGGACAATGAGCCTCAATTTGGTGATAAAAAAATGGAAATTCTCTCTTCAGTACCAATTTCAGTGTTTCGTTAACACTGCATTGCTTGGCGGAGGTATGGGTTCTCAGAGAGCTTGTATATTAATTATTATAGCTGCAGCCCTCCGCAGCGAAACAAAAAGATGCGGGCTAGCCACCAGTGTGGTGTGTCCGCACTCTTCGCCTGGGGCGATGTCTGTTTGGGGCTGGGGGCATAATAGTAAGCGATAACATGGCCTGTGGGTTACGACGAGAAGTCTGGTTTAAGTTCTGCGTTTAATTGTCTTTCTTTACTATGTGGTAGAAATATTGACCTGTAGCTGGAATACTGTGCAACTTAATTTCTGTACCAACTGATACACAACATTTTAAACTTGCCAATCGATATAGCCACTCGCCAGTCAGACATCCTCCTCGTCAATTTAATCTTTCCTACTATGGCAGCTTCGCTGTGAGTGAGTCAGTAACTCTGAGGCCTGCTTGAGACTCGTGCCCTCCTCTATCCTTTGGTCAGAGTATTGTCCTCGAGCGTCCGACAAGCTACACACTGGACACAAAGCGCGATTGAGACATACACCGTATAAAGTTGTGTCCACGAGCGTTCAAACAGCTACACACCGAGTACAAGACGCGCTTGAAACATAGGCTCGTGGTAAGTTGTGTCCACCAACGCACAAAGCGCGGTCGAGACACAGGCTGGCGGTGAAGTGCTGCCCAGGAGCCCTTAGCATGTCGTACGCCGAGTACTCAGCACGCACAGAGTCGCAAGTCCCGCTCCGTCCCCGCGCCCAAGAGCCGAGCCCTGCCGAGCCTGCGAGCTCAAGCTCAGATGAGCGGCCAAATTTGACGGTGCCCTCGCGCGCTCCAAAGTTTGTGAGGAGCAAGCAAGCGGAGGCGACAATTTATGCACCCTCCTAAGACATCTGAATTTCATGACAGCCTTCAAGTGCACAACTGTGTCGCAGGGAGGGAAATCTTAGCGATGAAATACAGTTCGCCAGGCTGTGGATGAGTGGCCCAAAATGCGTTCGTTCACCTGCCTCCTGAATCTCAGAAACGGTTTGTTAGTGGAAATATTCAAGGAGCTTCGATGCTTTACGCAGGAAAACGGCTCTTGCGCTGCTCACCCGTCATGAGCAGAATAAAATGCAACTGCTGAAACGGAAGTACAGGAAATGCTAACTAATATGGCTGATGAGACCACTCTTTCTCTCATAGCGTCGTCCATGTGCAACATTTCCAATAGAGCTAATCCCACGAGAAGGCGGATTTATCCATGAAAGAAAGGCTAAAGCAAATAGCAAAATAGCGATTTTACAACACCACCCTCTGCCTGAGTTCAATGTCAATATTTTACTTATCTCGAACTCTGCATGAAGAAGAAAATTGCATTGATTGTGAAGTTCCAACGAAAGAATTCAGCCGCAGTTATTACCCTAAACTGCAAAGCTAAAGCTGGTCACTAGTAGCAATAACATAATTGCAAATGTCAATAATATACTGTCTGTAAATCACACACGGAGCTGCATAGCTACTTCATGCATATTTCGCCTTCCTATACTCTTATATGTTGTAAATCACTGGAAAGTGCGGAGTCACAGCTAGCACAGCCCATGGTACCCGCCACTACCGTGGCAATACCAGAGCACCAATACCAGGGCACCAATACCAGGGCACCAATACCAGGGCACCAATACCAGGGCACCAATACCAGGGCACCAATACCAGGGCACCAATACCAGGGCACCAATACCAGGGCACCAATAACAATGCAAAATGATGGAAGTTTCTAGCATCGTAGTAACACGAGCGACCGCCGCAACGGCATGAAACCTCTGCACAAAATAATCATTTAACGAAACCGCTGTTCGCTTCTCTCCCTCTTGATTCTGCTAAGAAGAATTCATTAGCTCAGTTAAGTTCTCACATATCCCTAAGGAAAAGCACTGAAAGCTGCTGCACGGTGTCCGGTACTTGTTGGCGCCGATTTTTTTTTGCGCCAAATTTTTGGCCCAATAATTTTTTTGACGCCACCTTTGTCGGCGACGAATATTTTGGCGCTGATTGAAATTGAAACAGGATATATGGAATCGATGAATTTACTATTAAACCTATTATTTTAAATTAATATCTAATAACTAACAAAGCCTGGCATTATGGCCATCGCCGATTATATGTATATATATATATATATATAATGGTGATGGTGTGTACAACCAGTAGACCATCGCCATTGGTAAAAACTACGATGTTACGATGGAACATCACAAAAATCCGTCGGCGGTAGCGATGGTCCGATGGAAATCGTATCACACAATCGGCGATGGCCATTTTCTCCATCGGCGATGGTCTTAAGAGGAAGAAATGGTCCAATGAAATTATTGAACATGCCGTCGGCGATGGCATACGATGAGCATCGTCATCGGTTGTACTTTCGATGCCGATGAAATAAGGCTAAAACTATAGAAAAACAGCCTAACGAGCTTGAAATATTCATTTTATCAGTAATATTAAAACAAAGGGGCTTACAAAGTTGTTTTTAATACATTTCCCAGATTTAACAATATCAACTAATAACCGGGGCCTTACTTCTCTCACCTTTTATCAGCAAGAAATATGCTGGTTTGAAAATCGCACACTGGCCGAGGTTATACGAGATGATGCTTTTATTCTATGTTTGTGGTCTGAGATGTTTGCATTTTTAAAATGTGTTAATGCGATGGTCCATCGCCGATTGTGACGCCCTACGATGGCCATTGCCGACAGTTATTTCATCGTAGGTCATCGCAGATGAAAATTGGCGATTTTTGGTTCCGATGCCGATGGAGCGATGGTATTGCCATCGTAAGGACGATGGTTGGGCGCTAATACCCTCGACGGTGATGCGCCGCAACGGAACAAGTGTACAAGGACGATGGCGATGGCCATCGTGCCATCGATTTTGCCATCGTAACATAAACGGAGATACCGACCTCTGAAAACTAACATTGAAATAGTCGCACAGTATGTACAATGCGCTTGTCAACTGTCACATAGTAAAGAAGATAACATCAACACTTTACTGTAGTTATTAAAGGTACTTATTTAATGCATCTCGAGACTGTGGGATAGACTACGCAAATATTCTAACGGCTCTTTTGCTCACCTAACAGGCCTAACCCAACCTTACCAAGCCTAACCATACCTAGTCTCACCATACCTAGCCTAACCTCAACATTACCTTACCTAACCTTAACATTACCTTACCTAACCTTAACATTACCTTACCTAACCTTAACATTACCTTACCTAACCTGTACTTACCTTCCCTAACCTAATCTAACCAAAATGTAGGGCACTAAATATTCGGCGCGGTGAATTTTTATCGTCACCCCACTCAAATTCAGTATTTGTGTGGACATACTTAGGTAAAATAAAGCACTCTAAGATTTTTTTCATGTTCACGTTTTCGTCGGAAATGCTTAGTTTTCGAGACATTTGACTTTAAAGTTCTCGTATTTTGCTGAAGAGAAAATATCAGATGTCATTATAGGCTTGCTAGCGACCCCATAGGAGCCTAACCTAACCTTTCTAAGCTAACCTAACCTTACCCAACCTAACTCAATTCAACCTAACCTTATTGAACCAAAACTAAAAAAAAAATCGATGAAAAGAGGCTTTACATTAGACTCATAGAAAAATAACAGGAGCTTTAAAGTCAAATGTTTCGAAAATAAAGTACTTCCGACGGAAATATTATTCGTGAAAAACGTCTCAGAATGACATATATTACCTAAATATGTCAACAACAATACTGGATTTGACTGGGCGGTAATAGTAAAATAAAATAATTTCGGCGCCAAAACATCGGAGCAAAAAAAAATGTGCGCCAAAAAAAATGTGAGCAAAAAAAAAAAATTTGCGCCAAAAAAAAAAACGTATGCCATGAAGTTCCATCCCCGCTGCAGGGAGCAATCATGTTCAGACATGAACATCAACATACGGTAGGTACGTACCGTGCAACATTACAGTATAGAGCGGGACTACAGGAGGTCATGACAGGCGACAGGTTTCTCATCTTCATCACATCAAACTTTCCTTCAGCGTAGAATTTCTGCGATTTTCATAGCTCAAACTACATTAAAAATCGTGGAACCAGCGATGGTGGACGCTAACAGTCCCGCAAACCCTCGGCTCTGCTGCAAGCAAACACGCTTGGCAAAGCTTAAGTAATAAAAGATATTGCTCTCGCCTTTTCTGCCTCATTATGGACAGAGTCCTCATTTGAGAACTTAAAACGTAGAAAATTGCTTTAATGATTTGTTTGTCCTCGCATTAGACAGAACCGTCTACATTCCTAATAATAATGCACTGCTACAGACACAGCTGCAGGCAGCTGCAGTGTAGTTGGTGTCTATACGCGACTTTTGTCGTGCGTAGCGTCACACTCAAGTCGTCTGCAGCGTATCCCTGCAAATATGCTGGAAAATTCGTTAATGTAACTGCCCACTTCCGCATCGGTGTTACATCCGGTCTATTGTGCATAAAATAACGTACCGGTAATCTTGGTCCAATGTGACCATTGGAGAGTTTATCTAATATCTTTATAGTTATTACTGCTTTTACTGATTGAAGGTACCTTGACGAGTAGCTCATAAGAGAACCATGACCATAAACGTTAAAACATCATTGCTTCAAAGTTTATGGCAGGACGAGGGAAAAAAATTAAAAACATAAGTACGCTTTCTTTTTCTTTGCTTGATAGATTTGCTATTTATTTATTTAGTTAGTTAGTTTTTTTTAGCGAATGCCAGACAGACTAGCTGTCAGCAGTTACGTGCACTGTGGAGATAATTTGCTATTGACTCTCCCATCGGGCGTCAGGTGCGACCCAACAGAAAAACAAAGACTCGACACACGTGATATGGTGCGCATAATTATATAATTTTATTCCCATGTTAGCTTTAAGAATGCATATTTCAGCATGCTACACCCCTCACTAGTTAAGCACTGCATCTACATGAGAAATAAATTGTTTTATTATTATTGTTTATCTTACAATGGACCTCGTCCGATGACCATGGAGGATTTATTGCTGCAATTATTGCGATCAGTAGGTGCAGCCAAATTGTCAGGTTCCGATATTGTTAAGAACACAAGCACCTGTTCCGTGAGCCAGGTATGAATATGACCTATGAATCCTGGAATGTGTACGCTTCTTAACCTACAAGCCTGAGAAATACCACAACTTTGGTTCAGTGTAACTGTAGTTCTGAAACTAACTGCATACAAAAGTAGACGCGTGATGGCACAGATCGGACCCTCAGTTGTTGGGTCAGTCAAGTATTGCTAGCTCTCTAAGTTTATCCCTATTTATTACTCTAATGCCACAGAGTCGCTCTTCAAAGAAAATTGAGACTAACTCATCACGCAGGTGTACGAAATTATTGTGGCATGCTTCCAAGCATGACAGGGCGCCCTAGCGTGGAGATGTCGGACGCTCTACTGAAGTTGTCATGCAAATTTAGTTCTATGAGATAAAATTAGATGGCTGGAAGCCGACTTCAAACAACGTGACGCAAATACGCAAGTCAACAAAAAATATAGATGTATATTTATTTTTTCAATGTCGGTGAGCGGGGAGTGACGCACTGCACAGGTGCAGCAACATGTGAAGCTGGGGATGTTGCCCAGGTAATCGTTCCATCACCCGCGCAAGACGATGTTCATCAAGCGAAGAGCCCAGTAATGGCTTGGCGGATCTACTAACTGTACTGCCAGGCCTCTTTCTGTAAGTGTTGCTTCCTCAAAAATGTCTTCCAGAACTGGCCAGTGGCAAGGAAGGACTTGCAAATAGAAGCGGGAAGAAATTACAACTTTGGGATAAGGAATTCCGCCGTCAAAACAACACACAGGACGCAGATACAACGGCATATAAATAAGTTGGATGAAAAAATAATCACAAAAAGTTGCTAAAGTACCAGCCACAAAATTTAGAACTGCATTCATTCAGAAATTTAAGGTGCGTCGCCACAAAGGGCAGGAGCAAAGTGCGTACGATAGCAGAAGCGCTCCACAGGGGCTCGTGCCGTGAAGAGATGACACCACAAATAATTACTTCAACGAAATGCAAGGGCTTTCACTCCTTTTCTTAGTTTTGCTCTGAAGAATATTTTTTATTCCGTATTACTTGGTCGACTTCCGCTTAAGTTGCACATCGTGAGCTTAGAGTAAATAACGTTTTGCTTTGTGGACAAAATGAAATTCAGTAATCGTGCTGTTTCTAAGAGGTACTGTGGATGTCTTCTTTGTATAGAATTCACATTTGGCTAATGAACTACCCGTTTGGTGCAGAGTGACCGAGGGAATTTCTCTCGTACGTATCGCCTAATAAGAGGGAGGGGCAGACGAAGCAAGCGAGAACCAACAATATGAGCATCATTGTATAGTGGCACAATGGTAGGAGAATAAAATATCTGATAGCTATATTTCGAACAACATGTAGACAGTACACTGTTCTGATACTTAGCAATCGTCAAGAGAAAAAAATCATGACAAATTTATAAAATTTTTCACTGTTCGTTACGAAGCAAAATAGCGAAACTCCAGTTCATCGACTACCATAGTGTGCACCACAGACTAGTGAACAAAGACGGATATATCTTCAGAACATTCGCAAGAAAACGATGGCGTTACCTTGCGTGTTTTCTCGTTTACATTATTTGTTCGTAGCCATGATTCCAATGCTATATAGATATTGCACCTAAAGTCACGCCAGATTTCGTTTAAACTTGAAGTGACTGAGATTATAATTATCATTCTTGTCTATAGCAATAACGCTGCGGGCTTTGCGAGACAAGAGACAATGGCGACGTCACAGGGTCTCGAGAGGTGGGCTTACACGATGTGTTTGTCACTCCCTTTGTCTATGACTTGTAGCGAATGAATCCTGTGCTGCAGCATATGCTATAAGTATGTCACGATATAATTAAAGACAATTTGTTGGTTGCTTGCTTGCTTTTTCGTTTCGATTTTATGGGGAAAAAGTCATTTTCTGAAGGCAAATGGACCGTTGCAGATGACTGCAAAAATATTATAAGACGCTTCAAAAGCGAAGGCACTTGTGTGCCTTAACAAAGTTCGATCCGCTGCGGATGTACGGTACATAATCTTCAGGTGGCTTGTTTTTGCTGCACGTTCTTCAGTCAATTTAAATGCCCTTATGTCTGTTCATAATCTATTGCGCGTTACTCTTCTTCAGCAGAATTTCTTCGAAGTAGCTGTTATGTGGCACTGAGCAAAGGCCAAATATTGTCACGTCTTACTACCGCTATATTTGATCTTGATGGGGTAATTACTGACAGCTATAATACGCTACTCAGAGTTTCTGGTTAATTCTTCTTTAGATGAACTCTGTTCATTTGGTGCTGCGTGCGCTTCAAACATTTAAAATTCTGGATTTTGCTCACGGTAGGGCAATTATGTTTCTTCGAACTTACGTTGACATCGATCACAAGTTTCGTTGAACTAATCGAATATCAATCCTACGGGTACTATGCATTTTTTGTATCCAAATCCTCCCAGTAGCATAAATGGTAAAAATGTTCATCACAAATTCATTGCCGTTTTTTGACGGCCGGGTACGCTATTAAATCATATTTGGAGCTGTCCCAAGTGCTTCAGCAGCTCTGAACGACATCTTATGCAGACTTGTCATCGCTACACAGCTAGTATTTAGAACTTGAACTCTCTGAAAGCGCATACCATTGCGAAGCAAAGAAATATTAACAACAAAAAAAATCAAATTTGTCCAGAAAACGGAAGTTCCATCTTTTTTATCATCAACAAAATTTGATATTGGTGCCTGTTGACGCTGATAACAGCTGCTGTAATTTTCTTGACGCTCTGTGTAACTTTCCAGTTTTGTTCTGATAAACACTAAGGCATATCTAACAGGTCTGTTAAATTTCATGAATATCCATCCATAACTCTTTGAGCTGATAAACGTTTTGACATACATTACTCGAACACACAAACGGACGAAGCGACCAACACCGAAATTAGGTCATTTGTGTCTTTAAGCAACTCTAACTGTTTAAGTTATCTTACCGGCAAACATAAAAACAAAACCTAGAGCGAAACAAACAAACGGACAAACAGATTAATACAAAAATTTGATCGGTTGCTCTATAGCAAACCATCAATTATTCCTACAAATTTCATTAAGATCCACCATATTTTTTGAGTATGTTACTTCGAAAAAAAAAAGACGAACGAACAAACGGCGTTGACCGGATCTTCAGAATAAGTTTACATCTTTTCCTTCTAACATGCCAAACGGTCCCTCTAAATTTCATAAAAAAATCGTCCATATCGTTTAGAGAATCTTAGTGATAAATCGACAGACAGAAAGACAGAGAAACAGGCGAAGAAACAGACAAGCTGGACATAACCTCTTTGGCGAAGATAACTATCGGAGGTCGGCATCTCCGATTATGTTGCGATGGTACGATGGTAATACCATGGCTCTATCGCCATCGGATCGAAAAATCGTCAATGTTCATCGTAGATGACCTACGATGAAATAATCATAAGCGATGGCCATCGTAGGGCGTCACAATCGGCGATGGACCATCGCATTCCCACATTTTAAAAACGCAAAGATCTCAGACTACCAACATCGAATAAAAGCAGCATCTCTCATAACCTCGGCCTGTGCCCGATTTTCAAACCAATAATACTATTCCTAGTTGATAAAAGGTGCGAAATGTGAGGCCGAGGTTATTAATTGACATTGTTAGATCTGGGAAAATGAAACTAATTTTGTAACCTCCTCTTTGTTTTGTTGTTACTGAGTTACTGTTACTGAGTTTCGATAATGTCTATGAATATTTTGGTCTCCTTAAATGTTTCCTTGTTAATTAAACAAGGTAACCATCAATACTACCTACATAAGACTGAAGAGTCTCAGACAGCGCGCAACTATATTGGACGCGTATGATATCGCAGGGTCAATTGACGACTGCTTTTGCCGCACGACCGTCAGTCGGCGGAGTTTTCTGTATCAAGCCATTGGAGTATGGAGTGAGTTACCCGCTACTACTAGGGAAATTTCCTCTGTGCGAGAATTTAAGCAAACAAGTAAGACTGTTTGCTGCAAACCCAGAGTTTTGGGCAGCATCTTGCATTGTGTCGGACTCTCCGTTCCTTCGGCTCGGTGTGCTCGGTTAGTTGGGTTTGCTGATAGTGTTGTGGGCGGTAGGCTAGCGCTCCGAGCCGTGGGGTTGGGTTAGTTAGGCTCCCCCATCTCATGTTGTGGGGCAACTAGCTGGGCCTTCGGGACGTCTGACTTTCGTGCCCACTTGTTTCCTTGCGTTTTCATAGTCCCACTTGCTCATGATTTATACGGTTCTTGCTCTTCTTTCCTGACTTGGTGTTCCCGAGCACGTTGATCCTGTGTGGGAACACCTTCGTGCATGTGTGCTCCATTTCTATAGTCATACTACATGTCCCTTGCTTCTCTTTCTGTTGGATCACCGTTGTTGTGGAAAAGGAGGCTTAAACTATGTAAATTAGTTATTCAATATTATAATAATAGCACTCCACGGAATCCCTTAGCAAAGCTTTCGAGGCGACCGCTTTCGTGCCCACAGTGTTTCCTTTCTTCTGCTGCTGTCCTTGCCAGCGAACTTGAATGTGTTCTTTCTCCTCAGTCCTGATTAAATTTTGTCGCTACGGGTGTGCCATCTCCTCCGTTTTGGTGTGGCGGCATCGCCACAGCGTTACATCTCCTTTTGCTCTCTCTGTCGTTCTCTCTTTTTCTGAAAAATTATTGCCACTTGGCTGAACATTCTCAACTGTAGGGCAGCTTGTGTTGTACATCATAAGCTAGGCTAGAACCGGGGTATCTGTCTGGACATATTTTAAATATCGTTGCCTTAACAAGCTCCCAAAGAGCTACCAAAGAGGCTTAATACTATTGCAATGTGATTCGAGAGATTTTTTGCTACCTACCTCATCTTTTGTTTTGTTTCAATTGTGCTGTGGAATTCTGTTCATAAACTTTATTATTATTATAAAAATGAATGTTTCAAACTCGTAAGGTGGTTTTGCTGTAGTTTTAGCCTTATTTCATCGGCATCGGAAGTACAACCGATGACGATGCCCAACGTATGCCATCACCGATGGCATGTTCAGTAATCTCATCGGACCAGTTCTTCCTCATAACACCATCGCTGATGGAAAAATGGCCATCGCCGATGGTTTGATACGATTTCTATAGGACCATCGCTGTCGCCGATGTATTTTTGCGATGCTCCATCGTAACGTCAAAGCTTTTTCCGATGGCGATGGTCTACACGCCATCACCATCGTATAATCGGCGATGGCCATCGTGCCAAGCTCTGGTAGCTACAATGGAATTAGTTTTCAGCAAAAATTTCGCTTCATAAGCTGGCGTAGTGCCCTAGTAGAATTCTGTCTCCGCCCTCTAGAAGCCAAAACCCTCAATCATACTCTGGGGAGGCCCACTTTAAATTTTGTTAGGGCTCAGTGCGAGTTGCATCTATTTTAAATATACATACAAATATAACACCAGTGTGAAATATGGTTCATTATCAAAGACATTGAGTTGATAAAGGGTAGAAGAAGTGCATCATGTGTGAAAATTTGTCTTTCTAGTACTTGAAAGCTTTTTGATTTATAAAATCTAGCCAGATCCTTTGGGCAAAATCATGTCAATACAATATAGAGTAATTTTGCACCTGTGAAACAACAGAATTTGACATACCTACCGTTAGTGCAGCTTTATTTTTACAAGCCTGCAAACGAAACCTTAGTTAACCACAACTGATCTCGATCTGCTCCAATAATAACTCCTTAATTATTTGCGCTAGCGTGCATAAATTATAAGCTTCCAAAGCGTGAGATACATAAATGCCCACAGCAAAGAGCACTTGAGAGCATTTGCAAAGAGTCTGCGCTGCGTAGCATGTTGGGAACATTAAGTCTTGTAAGACGTTTGTTCTTTAAAAATCTGCATAAGCTAGATACTCAAACTATATCGCACTTCGTCTGCGTTACATTGAGTGTTTTCCTTTTTTCGAGAAACTTTGTCCTGGCAAATTCAACCACACCACATAATCGGAATATTGTTTGAGTCTCGTTTAGCAATTATTATATCAGTATACAGGAGTATGAATTGAGTGCATCCGGTCATTAAAATCAACGACGAGAAAAGTTCAAAAGAAATATTCCCCATGGTTTATACTTGTGGTACTGATTCTGTTCCTGGAAATGCATGGAAACCAACGCAGCTGCAGCTTCATCTTCCATTATAAACAAAGGAGTTAACCGAGGCCAATTCCACTTCAATAAAACACAAAAGATTCTGCTAGAGTACGTGAGTCTAGAAGTTAGGCTGGGTTCATATTCTAGCTCAACCGAACCTATGTTAGCCTATTCTTAACTAATCTAGCCTATTCTAAAATAGGTGGCCACAGACAACTGCAGGACTGCACTCGTCCCTGCAGCTACGATACGACGCAGTTCTCAATCGCACGCGTAAAAAAAAAAAAGGTTTTACATTATGAGTTAGTACATCTGCCCTTCAGCTCATACTGTTGCGAGATTAGTTTTAAGAAAGTCTAGAAAAGTGTAATCTAACATGTAACTCCCACTTTGCTTTGCTTGAAGAAGTGCGCCAAATAACTAAATATTAGTTGAGCCGGTATTCAAGAATACGAGCGAAGAATTTGTGTTCCATACTCATTCATTGATCATAATTTTGTTACTTGCTAATTGGCCTTCGTAAGCTGCACTGCAACTGCCAACGTGAAGGAACGTAAGCGATTAGCATTCTAGGTCAGAGTTCTGATGAACGACGCAAATCTTTCCTTTTGTTATAAGCAGAAGAACAATTCTTTTTTAAGTTGCAGTCGAAGATTTCAACTAACATAAATAGAGCTTGGTATTTAAGATACTCGATGCTATCAGATAAGTTGAGTTTTTCACTCAAGCGATATTCGAAAAACGGTGCCGTCGAAAAAAAAGGAAACGAAATTAAAAAAATAGTTGCCGCCAAGAAATCCTAGTGTTGTTTTCCCGCCGCCTGTCCGGCGAAGAATATCATACCAGTTACTCCGTTGACTATGTACTAAATTTGAGCTTGGACATGAGCTTAGTGTAGTTGATGTTCGGATGTGAGAAAACTCAGAAAAGACTACAAATCACGATGCATGAGAGCGCTAAAAGAAGCTGTATGTATGTATACCTTCGTTGATTGTATCTCAACGTTGGTGAAGCAATCACTTGCAACAATCACTTGCAGCCTAGTCTATTTTCCAGCTATCAGTTTTGAGCCAAAGGTAACAGGATGACTACAGTCTCCCAAACAAAATAACCTAATCACTCCTTATCTGTTTTCTTAAGGCGTGAGAAAAATGAACAGATAAACAAACAAATAGAAATACATAGCGGTCTTGGTTATACTGTACATGTAGATAAACACAAAACATAGACGGCGGTCTTTCTTGAAGTACACTACTGCTTAAGCGGTAATACACGTCAATTATTACCCTCGGCTATAAAATTTATTCTGCTAAGACGCTACGAGTAAATACTGTATATAAAATTTTGGTCGAGAACTCAAGGCGGATTTGTAAGATATGCAGCAGATCTGTCTAATGTTGTGCATAACCCCGCGTGGTTTTGGTCGACACGCAGTATCCCTCCAAAGCTAATAAGAACAACTTTCACTAGCAGATAAATCTCCAACTTGATGTTGCTAGCACACCGCATGAATTTTCTAGTATGAAAGCAAGGGCTTCATTTAACTGGCGTGACCCCAGCAAGTACTATGAAAACGAAGACTGCAAGCCTCTCAAATCCAAAGTTTTTATCGTTAACGCTAACTTGAGCCTTTAGAACAAAAGGCCGCAGCCTCTTTGAAAGAA
>LQNS02000231.1:6675902-6697236 GCA_001587735.2 Parhyale hawaiensis
GAGAGCAGCACAGCACTAGCAGGCACGGACGGCGTCCACTTATTATACGTTATGTACAAACGCACGCATGCACGCACTCGCTCGGGTTTACAGGGTGCTGCGGCCAGCTCTTGGCACAAGTGCGCCCAGGAGCCCTTAGCATGACGTACGCCGAGTACCCAGCACGCTCTGAGCCGCGAGTCCCGCTCCGTCCCCGCGCCCAAGAGCCGAGCCCTGCCGAGCCGGGGAGCTCAAGCTCAGATGAGCGGCCACATTTGGTGGTGCCCTCGCGCGCTCCAAAGTTTGTGAGGAGCAAGCAAGCGGAGGCGACAATTTATGCACCCTCCTAAGACATCTGAATTTCATGACAGCCTTCAAGTGCACAACAGTGTCGCAGGGAGGGAAATCTTAGAGATGAAATACAGTTCGCCAGGCTGTGGATGAGTGGCCCAAAATGCGTGCGTTCACCTGCCTCCTGAATCAGAGAAACGGTTTGTTAGTGCAGATATTCAAGGAGCTTCGATGCTTTACGCAGGAAAAAGGCTCTTGCGCTGCTCACCCGTCATGAATAAAATAAAATGCAACTGCTGAAACGGAAGTACAGTAAATGCTATCTAATATGGCTGATGAGACCACTCATTCTCTCATAGCGTCGTCCATGTGCAACATTTCCAATAGAGCTAATCCCACGAGAAGGAAGATTTATCCATGAAAGAAAGGCTTAAACAAATAGCAAAATACCGATTTTACAACACCACCCTCTGCCTGATTTCAATGTCAATATTTTACTTATCTCGAACTCTGCATGAAGAAGAAAATTGCATTGATGCTGAAGATCCAACGAAAGAATTCAGCTGCGGTTATTACCCTAAACTGCAAAGCTAACGCTGGTCACTAGTAGTAATAACATAATTGAAAATGTCAATAATATATTGCTGTAAATCACACAGGGAGCTGCATAGCTACTTCCTGCACATTTCGCCCTCCTATACTCTATATGTTGTAAATCACTGGAAAGTGCGGAGTCACGGCTAACACAGCCCATGATACCCGCCACAACCGTGGCAATACCAGGACACCAATACCAGGACACCAATACCAGGACACCAATACCAGGGCACCAATACCAGGGGATCAATACCAGGGGACCAATACCAGGGGACCAATACCAGGGCACCAATACCAGGGCACCAAAACCAGGGCACCAATACCAGGGGATCAATACCAGGGGACCAATACCAGGGCACCAAAACCAGGGCACCAATACCAGTGCACCAATACCAGGGCACCAAAACCAGGGCACCAATACCAGTGCACTAATACCAGGGCACCAAAACCAGGGCACCAATACCAGGGCACCAAAACCAGGGCACCAATACCAGGGCACCAAAAATAATGCAAAATGATGGAAGTTTCTAGCATCGCAGCGGCACGAGCGGCCGCAGCAACGGCAGGAAACATCGGCACAAAATAATCATTTAACGAAACCGCCTTTTGCTTCTTTCCCTTCTTGATTCTGCTAAGAAGAATTCATTAGCTCAGTTAGTTCTCACATATCACTAAGAAAGAGCACTGGAAGCTGCTGCACGGTGTCCGGTACTTTTTGGCGCCGATTTTATTTTTTGCGCCAAATTTTTGGCCCAATAATTTTTTTGGCGCCACTTTTGTTGGCGGCGAATATTTTGGCGCTGATTGAAATTGAAACAGGATATATGGAATCGATGAATTTACTATTAAACCTGTTATTTTTAATTAATATCTAATAACTAACAGAGCCTGGCATGATGACCATCGCCGATTATATATATATATATATAAAGTGATGGTAGTGTTACTGGGGCGACACCGTAGGAAATTCCTTCAATTTTACGGGTACATCCAACTTTAAAGGTGACACGTTCATCTACCCCTTATGTAAAACGGGACTGAAATCCTCTTCCGTAGACTAAAACCAAGTGAAAAATAAGTCTACGGTCCTCTTCCGCCGTCTTCACGATAGTAAAACGTTTCTGTGCTGACACGATCCAATGTAGTACGAGCCCCCTTACAATTAACTTTTACCCCGCAAACCTTGAAGGTTAGGTCCCCAGGACTGGTTCTGCTAGTGTTCTAAATTGTATTAGACCGGTATATATCATAGAATATTAGGAGCACCAGTCCTGGAAACCTAACCTGCAAGGTTGGCGGAGTAAAAGCTCGTTGTTTGTTAGCTTTATGTACCCGTAAATAGTCTTTGTTTTCTTTACGTCGCCCTAACATGGAAAGGTTCACTTTATATATATAATGGTGATGGTGTGTACAACTAGTAGACCATCCCCATTGGTAAAAACTACGATGCTACGATGGAACATCACAAAAATCCATCGGCGGTAGCGATGGTCCGACGGAAATCGCATCACACAATCGGCGATGGCCATTTTCTCCATCGGCGATGGTCTTAAGAGGAAGAAGTGGTCCAATGAAATTATTGAACATATACCATCGGCGATGGCATACGATGAGCATCGTCATCGGTTGTACTTCCGATGCCGATGAAATAAGGCTAAAACTATAGAAAAACAGCCTTACGAACTTGATACATTCATTTATTTAGTAATATTAAAACAAAGGGGGCTTACAAAGTTGTTTTTAATGCATTTCCATGATTTAACAATATCAACTAATGACCTGGGCCTTACTTTTCTCACCTTTTATCAGCAAGAAATACAGTACACTGGTTTGAAAATCGCACACTGGCCGAGGTTATAAGAGATGCTGCTTTTATTCGACGTTTGTGGTCTGAGATGTTTGCATTTTTAAAAGGTGTTAATGCGATGGTCCATCGCAGATTGTGACGCCTTACGATGGTCATCGCCGGCAGTCATTTCATCGTAGGTCATCGCAGATGAAAATTGGCGATTTTTAGTTCCGATGCCGATGGAGCGATAGTATTGCCATCGTAAGGACGATGGCGATGGCCATCGTGGCATCGATTTTGCCATCGCAACATAAACGGAGATACCTACCTCTGAAAACTAACATTGAAATAGTCGCACAGTATGTACAATGCGCTTGTCAACTGCCACAGAGTAAAGAAGAGAACATCAACACCTTACTGTATTAATTAAAGGTACTTCTTTAATGCATCTCGAGACTGTGGGATAGACTACGCAAATATTCTAACGGCTCTTTTTCTCATGCACCTAACCTAACCTGACCTTACCAAGCCTAACCATACCTAGTCTCACCATACCTAGCCTAACCTTAACATTACCTTACCTAACCTGTACTTACCTTACCTGACCTAATCTTACCTAAACTAAAATAACCTAAATATAGGGCGCCACAATATTCAGCGCGGTGAACTTTTCTCGTCACCCCACTCAAATTCAGTATTTTTGTGGACATATTTAGGTAAAATAAGGCACTCTTAGACTTTTTTCATGGTCACGTTTTCGTCGGAAATGCTTAGTTTTCGAGATATTTGACTTTGAAATTCCCATATTTTTCCAAGTTTTCTAAGGGAAAATAGCAGACGTCATTATAGGCTTGCTAGCGACCCCATAGGAGCCTAACATAACCTTTCTAAGCTAACCTAACTTTACCCAACATAACTTAATTCAACCTAACCTTATTGAACCAAAACTAACCAAAAAAATCTATTAAAAGAGGTTTTACATTAGACTGATAGAAAAATAAGAGGAACTTTAAAGTCAAATGTATCGAAAATAAAGTATTTCCGACGGAAATATTATTCGTGAAAAACGTCTCAGAATGCCATATATTACCTAAACATGTCAACAACAATACTGGATTTGACTGGGGGGTAATAGTAAAATAAAATAATGTCGGCGCCAAAACATCGGGGCCAAAAAAATTGTGCGCCAAAAAAATCGTGCGCCAAAAAAATCGTGCGCCAAAAAAATCGGCGCCATAAAGTTCCATCCCGGCCGCAGGGAGCAATCGTGTTCAGACATGAACATCAACATACAGTAGGTACGTACCGTGCAACATTACAGTATAGAGCGGGATAACAGGAGGTCATGAAAGGCGACAGGTTTCTCATCTTCATCACATCAAACTTTCATTCAGCGTAGAATTTCTGCGATTTTCATAGCTCAAATTACATTAAAAATCGTGGAACCAGCGATGGTGGACGCTAACAGTCCCGCAAACCCTCGGCTCGGCTGCAAGCAAACACGCTTGGCAAAGCTTTAGTAATAAAAGATATTGCTCTCGCCTTTTCTGCCTCATTATGGACAGAGTCCTCATTTGAGAACTGAAAACGTAGAAAATTGCTTTAATGATTTGTTTTTCCTCGCATTAGACAGAACTGTTTACATTCCTAATAATAATGCGCTGCTACAGAGACAGCTGCAGTATAGTTGGTGTCTATACGCGACTTTTGTCATGCGTAGCGTCACACGCAAGTCGTCTACAGCGTATCCGTGCAAATATGCTGGAAAATTCGTTAATGTAACTGCCCACTTCCGCATCGGTGTTACATCGGGTCCATTGTACGTAAAATAAAGTACCGGTAATCTTGGTCCAATGTGACCATTGGAGAGTTTATCTAATATCTCTATAGCTATTACTGCTTCTACTGATTGAAGGTAACTTGAAGAGTAGCTTATAAGAGAACCATGATCATAAACGTTAAAACATCATTGCTTCAAAGTTTATGGCAGGACGAGAGAGAAAAAATGAAAAAAAAAACATAAGTACGCTTTCTATTTTGCTTGTTAGATTTTCTATCTATTTATTTAGTTAGGGTTATTTTTAAACGAATGCCAGACAGACCAGCGGTCAGCAGTTACGTGCACTGTGGAGATAATTTGCTATTGACTCTCCCATTGGGCGTCAGGTGCGACCCAACAGAAAAACCAAGACTCGACACACGTGATGTGGTGCGCATAATTATATAATTTTATTCCCATGTTAGCTTTAAGAATGCATATTTCAGCATGCTACACCCCTCAATAGTTAAGCACAGCATCTACATGAGAAATAAAATGTTTTTATTATTATTGTTTTTATTACAATGGATCTCGTCCGAAGACCATGGAGAATTTATTGCTGCAATTATTGCGATCAGTTGGTGCAGCCAAATTATCAGGTTCAGATATTGTTAAGAACACAAGCACCTGTTCCCTGAGCCAGGTATGGATATGACCTATGAATCCTGGAATGTACGCTTCTTAACCTACAAGCCTGAGAAATACCACAACTTAGGTTCAGTGTAATTGTAGTTCTGAAACTAACTGCATACAAAAGTATACGCGTGATGGCACAGATCGGACCCTCATTTGTTGGGTCAGTCAAGTATTGTTAGCTCTCTAAGGTTATCCCTATTTTTTACTCTAAAGCCACAGAGTCGCTCTTCAAAGAAAATTGAGACTAACTCATCACGCAGGCGTACGAAAGATTGTGGCACGCTTCCAAGCATGACAGGGCGCCCTAGCGTGGAGATGACGGACGCTCTACTGAAGTTGTCATGCAGATTTAGTTTTATGAGATAAAATTAGATGGCTGGAAGTCGACTTCAAACAACGTGACGCAAACACGCAAGTCAACAAAAAATATAGATGTATATTTATTTTTTCAATGTCGGTGACCGGGGAGTGACGCACTGCACAGGTGCAGCGACATGTGAAGCTGGGGATGTTGCCCAGGTAATCGTTCCATCACCGGCGCAAGACGTTCATCAAGTGAAGAGCCCAGTAATGGCTCGGCGGATCTACTAACTGTGCTGCCAGGCCTCTTTCTGTAAGTGTTGCTTCCTCAAAAATGTCTTCCAGAACTGGCCAGTGGCAAGGAAGGACTTTCAAATAGATGCGGGAAGAAATTACAACTTTGGGATATGGAATTCCGCCGTCAAAACAACACACAGGACGCAGATACAACGGCATATAAATAAGCTGGGTGAAAAAATAATCACAGCAAGTGCTAAAGTACCAGCCACAAAATTTAGAACTGCATTCATTCAGAAATTTAAGGTGCGTCGCCATAACGGGCAGGAAAAAAGTGAGTACGATAGCAGAAGCGCTCCACAAGGGCTCGTACCGTGAAGAGATGACACCACAAATAATTACTTCAACGAAATGCAAGGGCTTCCACTCCTTTTCTTGGTTTTGCTCTGAAGAATATTTTTTATTCCCTATTACTTGGTCGACTTCCGCTTAAGTTGCACATCGTGAGCTTTGGGTAAATAACGTTTTGCTTTGTGGACGAAATGAAATTCAGTAATCGTGCTGTTTCTGAGAGGCATTTCGGATGTCTTCCTTGTATAGACTTCACATTTGGCAGATGAACTACCCGCTTGGTACAGAGTGACCGGAGGAATTTCTCTCGTACGTAACGCCTAATAAGAGGGAGGGGCAGACGAAGCAAGCAAGAACCAACAAAATGAGCATTATTGTATAGTGGCACAATGGTAAGAGAATAAAAATATCTGACAGCTATATTTAGAACAACATGTAGACAGTACACTGTTCTGATACTTAGCAATCGTCAAGAGACAAAATCATGACAAAATTTATAAAATTTTTCACTGTTCGTTACGAAGCAAAAAAGCGAAACTCCAGTTTATCGACTACCATAGTGTGCACCACAGCCTAGTGAACAAGGACGGGTATATCTTCAGTACATTCACAAGAAAACGATGGCATTACCTTGCGTGCTTTCTCGTTTACATCATGTGTTTGAAGCCATGATTCCAATGCTACATAGATACTGCACCTAAAGTCACGCCAGATTTTGTTTAAACTTGAAGTGATTAAGATTATAATTATCATTCTTGTCTAGAGCAATAACGCTGCGGGCTTAGCGAGACAAGAGACAATGGCGACGTCACAGGGTCTCGAGAGGTGGGCTTACACGATGTGTGTGTCACTCTTTTGTCTATGGCTTGGAGCGGATGAATCCTGTGCTGCAGTTTATGCTATAAGTATGTCACGATATAATTAAACACAATTTGTTGGTTGCTTGCTTGGTTGTTTCGTTTCGATTTTATGGGAAAAAAGTCATTTTCTGAAAGGCAAATGGACCGTTGCAGATGACTGCAAAAATATTATAAGACGCTTCAAAGCGAAGGCACTTGTGTACCTTAACCAAGTTCGATGCGCTGCGGATGTACGGTATATAATCTTCAGGTGGCTTGTTTTTGCTGCACATTCTTCAGCAAATTCAATTACTCTTATTCCTGTTCATAATCTATTGCGCGTTATTTTTCTTCGGCAGAATTTCTTTGTAGAAGCTGTTTTGTGGCAATGAGCAAAGGCCAAATGTTATCACTTATTACTGCCGCTATATTTGATCGTGATGGGGTAATTGCTGGCAGCTATAATACGCTACTAAGAATTTCTGCTTAATTCTGGTTGAACTCTGTTTATTTGCTACTGCGTGCGTTTTAAACATTTAAAATTCTGGATTTTGCTCACGGTAGGGCAACAATGTTTCTTCGAACTTACGTTGACATCGATCACAAGTTTCGTTGAACTAATCGAAGATCAATCCTATGGGTACTATGCATCTTTTGTAGCCAAATCCTCCCAGTAGCATACACGGTCTTTTGACGGCCGGGTACGCTGTTAAATAATATTTGAAGCTTTCCCAAGTGCTTCAACAGCTCTGAACGAAATATTATGCAGACTTGTCATCGCTACACAGCTAGTACTTAAAACTTGAGCTCTCTGAGAGCGCATACCATTGCGAAGAAAGGATATATTACAAAAAAAATCAAATTGGTCCAGAAACGGAAGTTCCTTCTTTTTTATCATCATCAAAATTTGGTATTGGTGCCTCTTGACGCTGATAACAGCTGCTCTAATTTTCTTGACGCTCTGTCGTAACTTTCCAGCTTTATTCTGATAAACACTAAGGCATATCTAACAGTTCAGTTAAATTTCATGAATATCCATCCATAACCTTTTGAGCTATAGCTGATAAACGTTTTGACATACATTACTCGAACAAACAAACGGACAAAGAGACCACACCAAAATTCGTTTTCATTTGTGTCTTCTAGCAATTCTCACAATTCCCACAAATTTCATGAAAATCCGTTCCTACTTTTTTAAGTTATGTTACCGACAAACATGAAAACAAACCTGGAGCGAAACGAACAAACAAACGGACCAACAGATTAATACAAAAATTTTGTCGGTTGCTCTACAGTAACGTATCCAACAATATTCCTACAAATTTCATTAAGATCCATCCATACCTTTTCAGTATGCCACTTCAAAAAAAAGACGAACCAACAAACGGCGTTGACCGGATCTTCAGAAAAAATTATTCATCTTTTCCTTCTAACATGCCAAACGGTCCCTCTGAATTTCATAAAAAAAATCGCCCATAACATTTAGAGTAGCTTGGTGATAAATCGACAGACAGAAAGACAGGCGAAGAAACAGACAAGCTTGACAAGAACGTAACCTCTTTGACGAAGGTAGCTACCAGAGGTCGGCATCTCCGATTATGTTGCGATGGTACGATGGCAATACCATTTCTCTATCAGCATCGGAACCAAAAATTGCCAATTTTCATCGTCGATGACTTACGATGAAATAATCGTAAGCGATGGGCATCGTAGGGCGTCACAATCGGCGATGGACCATCGCATTAAAAGATTTTAAAAATGCAAACATCTCAGACCACAAACATCGAATAAAAGCAGTATCTCTTATAACCTCGGCCTGTATGCGATTTTCAAACCAGTAATACTATTCCTAGCTGATAAAAGGTGCTAAATGTAAGGCCGAGTTTATTAATTGACATAGTTAGATCTGGGAAATTAAACTAAACTTTGTAACCTCCTCTTCGTTTTATTGTTACTGAGTTACTGCAACTGAGTTTCGACAATGTCTATGAATATTTTGGTCTCCTTAAATGTTTCCTTGTTAATGA
This sequence comes from Parhyale hawaiensis, assembly GCA_001587735.2. Taxonomy (NCBI): domain Eukaryota; kingdom Metazoa; phylum Arthropoda; class Malacostraca; order Amphipoda; family Hyalidae; genus Parhyale; species Parhyale hawaiensis. The sequence continues at coordinate 6,684,768 of LQNS02000231.1, forward strand.
AACAAGGTAACCACCAATACTTCCTACATAAGGCCGAAGAGTCTCAGACTGCGCACAGCTATTCGACGCGTATAATATCGCAGGGTCACTTGACGAATGTTTTTTGCCGCACGACCGTCCGGCGGCGGAGTTTTCTGTATCAAGCCATTGGAATATAGAATGAGTTACCCGCTGCTACTAGGGAAATTTCCCCTGTGCGAGAATTTAAGCAAGCTAGGCAAGCTAGTAAGAACTATTTGCATCTTGCACTGTGTCTGACTCTCCGGTCCTCTCGGCGTTCTGGGTTAGTTGGGTTTGCTCACAGTGTTGTGGGGAAATTAGCTGGGCCTTCGGGACGTCTGACTTTCGTGCCCACTTGTTTCCTTCCGTTTTGATACTCCCACTTGCTCATGTTGTATGCTGTTCTTCCTCTTCTTTCCTGACTTGGTGTTCCCGCACACGCTGATCCTGTGTGGGAACACCTTCGTGCATGTGTGCCCCATTTCTATCGCCATACTACATGTCCCTTGCTTCTCCTTCTGGTAGATCACCGTTGTTGTGGAAAAGGAGGCTTAAACTATTTAATATAATTATAGAATATTATAATAATAGCACTCTACGGAATCCCTCAGCAAAGCTTTCGAGGCAACCGTTTTGCGTGCCCACAGTGTTTCCTTTCTTCTGCTGCTGTCCTTGCATGCCAGCGAACTTGAATGTGTTCATTCTCCTCAGTCCTGATTAAATTTTGTCGCTACGGGTGTGCCATCACCGCTGTTTTGGTGTGGCAGCATCGCCACATCGTTAGTTCTCCTTTCGCTCTCTCTGTCGTTCTCTCTTTTGCTGAAAAATTATTGCCACTTGGTTGAACAGGCTCAACTGTAGGACTGCTTGTGTTGTACATTATCAGCTAGGCTGTTACCGGGGTATCTTTCTGGACATATTTTAAATATCGTTGCCTTAACAAGCTCCCAAAGAGCTACCAAAGAGGCTTAATACTATTGCAATGTGATTAAAGAGATTTTTTGCTACCTACCTCATCTTTTGTTTTGTTTCAGTTGTGCAGTGGAATTGTGTTAATAAACTTTGTTGTTATTATTATTATTATTATAAAAAAATGAATGTTTCAAACTCGTACGGCTGTCTTTCTGTAGTTTTAGCCTTATTTCATTATTTCATCGGCATTGGAAGTACAACCGATGACGATGCCCATCGTATGCCATCACCGCTGGCATGTTCAGTCATTTCATCGAACCATTTCATCCTCATAACACCATCGGCAATGGAAAAATGGCCATCGGCGATGGAAAAATGGCCATCGCCGATTGTTTGATACGATTTCCATCGTACCATCGGTATCGCCAATGGATATTTGCAAAGTTCCATCGTAACATCCTAGTTTTTCCGATGCCGATGGTCTACACACCATCATCGTCGTATAATCGGCGATGGCCACGGTGCCAGGCTCTGGTAGCTGCAATAGAATTAGTATCTGCAAAAATTTCGCTTTATAAGCTGGCGTAGTGCCCTAGTAGAATTCTGCCTCCGCCCTCTAGAAGCCAAAACTGTCAATCATATTCTGGGGAGGCCTACTTGAAATTTTGTTAGGTTTCAGTGCGAGTTGCATTTATTTTAAACATACAAATATAACACCAGGGTGAAACCATAATGGTTTATCACAGACACTATGGCGATGAAGCGTAATAGAAGTGCATCATGGGTGCAAATTTGTCTCTCAAGTACATAAAAGCTATTTGATTCATAAAATCTAGCCAGATCCTTTGGGCAAAATCACGTCAATACAATATAGAGTAGTTTTACACCTGTGAAACAACATAATTTGACATACATACCGTTAGTGCAACTTTACTTCTACAAGCATGCAAACGAAACCTTAGTTAACCACAACTGATCTCGATCTGCTCCAATAATGGCTCATTAATTATTTGCGCTAGCATGCATAAATCATAAGCTTCCAAAGCTTCAGATACATAAACGTCCATAGCAAAGAGCACTTGATAGAATTTGCAAAGAGTCTGCGCTGCGTAGCATGTTGGGAACGCTGAGTCTTGTATGACGTTCGTTCTTTAAAAATCTGCATAAGCTGAATACTCAAACTATATCGTACTTCGTCTGCGTTACATTGAGTGTTTTCCTTTTTTCGAGAAATTTTGTCCTGGCAAATTCAACCACACAACAGAATCTGAATATTGTTTGCGTTTCACTTAGCAATTATTATAGCAATATACAAGAGCATGAATTGAGTGCATCCGATGATTAAAATCAGCGGCGAGAAAAGTAGAAAAGAAAAATTCCCTATGGTTTATACTTGTAGTACTGATTCTGCCCCTGGAAATGCATGGAAGCCAACGCGGCTGCAGCTTCATCTTCCATTATAATCAAAGGAGCTAACCGTGGCCAATTTCACTTTAATAAAACACAAAAGATACAGCTAGAGTACGTGAGTCTTTACGTTAGGCTGGGCTCATACTCTAGCTGAACCGAACCTATCCTAGCCTATTCTTAACTAGTCTAACCTATTCTAAAATAGGTGGCTACAGACGACTCCGGGACTGCACTCTCCCTGCAGCTACGATACGACGCAGTTCTTAACCTCACGCACAAAAAAAAAAGGTTTTACATTATGAGTTACTACATCAGCCCTTCAGCTCCTACTGTTGCGAAATTAGTTATAAGAAAATCTAGAAAAGTATCTTCTAACATCTAACTCCAACTTTGCTTTGCTTGAGGGAGTGCACGAAGTAACTAAATATTAGTTAAGCCGGTATTCATGAACACGAGCGAAGAATTTGTGTTCCATACTCATCCATTGATCATAATTTTGCTACTAGCTAATTGGCCTTCGTAAGCTGCATTGCAGCTGCCAACGGGAAGGAACGTAAGAGATTAGCATTCTAGGTCAGAGTTCTCATGAACAACGCAAACCTTTCATTTTGTGATAAGCTGAAGAATATTTTTTTTTTAACTTGAAGTTGAGGATTGCTACTAACATTTGGAAAGTATCTGCCAATGGTCGTTAGGAAATAATATGACCTTTAATGAAGCAAAATTTGAACAGCTAAGATACGGAAAAAATCAACCACTCTTTGAATCCACGCAATATACCACCAGCGATGGGCATGAAATTGAGTGAAAGACAGTTTTAAGAGACCTCGGAGTGAGAAAGCAAGATGATGCTACGTTCAAAGAACATATTTGTAGAGTTATCGCTGTGGGAAAAAGATGGAGTGGATGGGTTTTACGAACTTTCTCGTCACGCGAAATAGACGTAATGCTCACACTATGGAAGCAATTTATCCTTCCGAGAATAGAATACTGTTCCCCACTCTGGATGCCTAGTACAAGAAAAAAGCTTGAACAACTTGAAGGTACCAACGATCGTTCACGGCCAAAATTCGAGGCATGCAGGAGTTCGATTACCACAAACGACTCTGCTGTCTCCACTTGCATTCAATACAGCGCAGATTCGAACGATTTACAATCATCTTTGTTTGGAAAATTCTGGAACGTATCACTGTGAATGTGAATGAGCGGATTATCACCAGACACTCGGAAAGAACTGGAAGGACTTGTGATATTTGCATCCCGAGCAGAGATGGTGGAAAAGCTGTGGCTACAAAATATTCTAATAGCTTCGCTGTACGAGGAGCAAGATTGTTTAACAAAATGCCTAGGCATATTCGAAACACCACTGATATCAAAACTGTAGAGTTAAAAAATTTGCTGGATTCACATTTAAGAAGAATACCAGATAGACCAGCGGTGAGCGGTTACGTGCACTGTGAAGATAATTCGCTGCTGGCTCTCTCTTTGGTTGCAAACTGCGGCACCACAGAAGACACCAGCAGAGTGACTCCACACACGTGAGGGGATGTGAGCAACGTCACCTGGAATTCTTCCGAAGACTCTCATGGTAACTCAAGGTAAGGTAACATAAATACAGCTTGGTATTTAAGATACTCGATGCTATCAGATAAGTTGAAGTTTTTCACCCAAGGGATATTCGAAAAACTGTACCGTCGAAAAAAAAAAGGAAACGAAATAAAAAAAATTGTTGCTGCCAAGAAATCCTAGTGTTGTTTGCCCGCCGTCTGTCCGGCGAAAAATATCATACCTGTTACCCCGTTGATTATGCACTAGATTTGAGCTTGAGCATGAGCTTAGTGTAATTCATGTTCGAATGTGAGAAAACTCAGAAAAGACTACAAAATTAATCACGATACATGAGAGCGCTAAAAGAAGCTGTATGTACCTATACCTTTGTTGATTGTATTTGAACGTTAGTAAAGCAAGAAAAGCATCTAAATATAATAATACCACACAATTACAATCACCTGCAACATGGTCTATTTTCCATCTATCAGTTTTGAGCAAAGGGTAACAGGATGACTACAGTCTTCAAAACAAACTAGCCTAAACATTCCCTATCTGTTTTCTTAAAGCATGAGAAAAATTAACAGATAAACAAACAAATAGAAATACACAGCGGACTTGGTTTTATTGTACATATAGATAAACGTAAATAAAACATAGACGGCGGTCTTTCTTGAAGTACACTACTACATGTTTAAGCGGTAATACGCATGAATTATAACCCTCGGCTACAAAATTTATTATGCTAAGATGTTACGAGTAACTACTGTATATAAAATTTTAATCGAGAACACAAGGCGGATATGTAAGATATGCAGCAAATCTGTCTAATGCTGTGCATAACCCCGCGTGGTTCTGGTCGACACGCAGTATCCCTCCAGAGCTAATAAGAACAACTTTCACTAGCAGATAAATCTCCAACTTGATGTTGCCAGTTCACCGCATGAATTTTATAATATGAAAGCAGGGGCTTCATTTAACTGGCGTGACCCCAGCAAGTACTATGAAAACGAAGACTGCAAGCCTCTCAAATCCAAAGTTTTTATCGTTAACGCTAACTTGAGCCTTTAGAACAAAAGGCCGCAGCCTCTTTGAAAGAATGCATTTCTTAGCCAAGTTTTACCGAAGAGGCAAAGTTTTCAGGAAAAGATCCCATTGACTTTAACTAAGTTACGGTCGTCGGGCGGTACTTGCAAATTCTCATCCTTGTCTCCTGAACGCCGCCGAGTTATTGTAAAACGAACTCTGAGCAACTTAAGGCCTCTCTAAACGTGTATTTTTGCGAAACGCAGCGCAAGTATAAACCCACCATCTTCTGGCAGCAAAAAAGAGACAATGCTTCAGTCGAACTCGGAGTTTATTGCCTTGAAAAGAAAGCCTCTTCGCTTTGGAAAACACAGGCAGAAAATTTCCGGTAATTCTTCCATCGAAGCTAAAGAAGCGTCCTCTTCATTTCCCCCGACAAATAGAGCAACACTAAAAGCAAACTCTGAAATTAGGTTCGAGCCTCTGCCTTAAAAAGTAATGAAGCCGAAACAGTTAAGCTTCTAAACGTCTGCAAATTAGCAACGCTAATTGCGCATTTTACGAGTAGACCTCCCTGCTGCTGTCGACCCTAATTGCATCTACCAATTCATTGGCACTGATTAAATGCTACTAATTTTGCAGCCTATTGAGTCATACATTGAACGGCACTTTGAACTAAGAACCGCGATTCTGTGTAGCTGAACAGCTAAAATAAGTATAATATCTTTTTTAAAGCCGGGATAAGTTAAAATGAAAAGGATTGTTATAATTATGAGTTGGAAGAAGAATGAAGTTTTCTATAAAAATGACAAAAAATATATATTACTTCAAGTATTGTATATACATAATGTGAATGAAATACTTTTACTTAAAATGAATAAGAATAGCACTGCTTTTTTTTCTAGGCTAGAAATGAAATAGTTTTCAGTGAAAAACTGAGGGGAAGTTCCTAATTTCATTGCTTGGAGATAACTTTGGCTAATTATCACCCGTAAATGCAGTGAGAGGTGATAATGTTTTCGTTGAAGATTTAAGTATATTTGTATATATGTCTGTCCACCCAATATAAGTGGTCGAAAGAGTTGAGCGATTTTCATAATTTTTAGTAGGGAGTTTGGTGGGTTGACCTAGATGTGACCCATGCCAAAAAACTAGTCCTAGCTGGTGATAAAAATGACGGCGTTGAATTTTCCTCCACCGAGGCGAATTTGCCTCCACCGCGGCAGAGCGTCTCACGGCACGAGGCATTCGATTTTTCCTATGTTATTATTCAGAGATCTGAACTGTGAAGTCAACGCGGCGCTAGCCTTGTTGGACACAGCATCCATATGAAAAACTAGGATTAGCTGGCAATCAAAAACGACTCCCTTGAATTTGCCTCCACCGCGGGTGATGGTCTTACGCCACCAGGCGATCTAGTTACTATACGGTCTAGCAGTGGAGGGGCCAGAAAATATTTTATTGGGCAGTTGAATGGGGGAGGGGCAGCAGTTAATGTGGATGGGCTTCACAATGCATACATACAAGCATGTTGGTTACATGGCAGCAGTATTGGGGAGGTGTGAAGAACTTGCATTACTATTGGGCGCAAGTCCCCTCCCCTAAAAGAAACAGCACACTGACTACAGTGTCTTAGTACAGCCCAATTACTAGCACATTGCTTTTTATTTTAGTTAGCTGACCGCAAATGGTCTATCCTCAACAGACGTACAAACAATTTCAAACACGAACTGAGATTGTTTTTTCGCCAGACACCAAGCCTGCAATCACTGAAGCATTCAGTAGTGAAGTGCAGTATTGCATATCTGTAGCCTACTCGCAGAAAACCCTCTAGTTCGTAAATCAAATTATTATATAATTTAATTAACGGTCTAAACTAGAAACTTTTATTTCGTTTCCTCGAATATAAAGGCCAGTGTACCTTTTCGTTTAACACTTTTGTAGGACATTTAGCTGAGTTACCCATGCAGAGAACCTTTAGAGATTGTAGTTATTCAATATTCCCGATATTCTGTGAAACAAACATGGATGTGATATCTCTCATTCTGGCTTCTCCTGAGCTAAAAGAATGCAACTCTGACCTGCCTCAAGACTTTAGCAGCTGTAGATGAACATGCTGGGCTACATTAGCCGGTAGCTGTCCAACGTCCAAGAAAACTTCAGAAAATGGGATTACCTAGATTCGGAGATCATTTTAATGGGGTATAGAAAATATGCCCCGGGAAGAAAAAAACCCGGTGGGAAATAGAACCCAGAGGAAAGAAAAACAAGCCCGGGTAGGAAAAAAAAAGCCCCGCATATCACCTAATGTACAGTTGCTACCCCCACATAGCTGTTTTGCAACAAGTTACATGAAAAAGTTAAATTATACTGTACTACATTCACCTACCCTAATCTAATGAAAAAAGCCTAACCTAGTCTAGCTTTTCCTAATTGAATCTAGCTTAATCTAGCCACATCTAACTAAACCTCGTCTATTCTGGCCTAACATTGCATAGTTTTTCCTAACCTAACATGACCTATCTTCACCTAAACTGACCTAACCTTACCTCTTCCAAGCTAACTTAACCCAGCCTCACCTAACCTAACTTGACATTAATATATATACATATATATATTGTAATTGCGACTTTGAGAAGATCAAGCCTCGCCCACCTTACCTTACCTAATGAGTTGAATCCTAGAGTAATTAACTAACTCTTCGTATGTATGCAATTTTTGTCCGATGGGTTGAGAAATGGTCTAAAATGTAAAAATTGGGTTCTTCTGCATTTAGCTTAACCTAACCCAGCTTCAAATAACCTAACCTCACTTAACCTAAGATCAACTAATCAAAGCTCAACTAATAAAAGCTCAACTAATCAAAGCTCAACTAATCAAAGCTCAACTAATCAAAGCTCAACTAACCAAAGCTCAACTAACCAAAGCTCAACTAACCAAAGCTCAACTAACCTAAGCTCAACTAACCTAAGCTCAACTAACCTAAGCTCAACTAACCTAAGCTCACCTAACCACATTCAGCTGTACTTAACCTCACATAACTTTATGTATATCAGGGGTTCTTGCAACCCATGTTCACACAAGCAGATGCTGGGTGAATTTTAGTTTAACACAAAGCCGTTTAGTTTACTTATATATGCTGTATTCAAAATGAATGATTGGAGAACCTAACTACAGCTTCAAGAGAAAGCGGGGCCTTTTCCCTCCCAAGGCTTTTTTCCCGTATACCTTTTAATGCAGCAGAAATTTACTCAGCTGTAGTATAGATGATTAAAAAACCTAGCACAGAAAATAACGTACTAGCAAATCAGCTACTGCCTTAGCGCATATGTAAGTAGACATTTTGAGATGGAAATGACCAGAGCTGGGATTCGGTATTGTTTCTGTACCGCCGGATCGGTATTCGGTAGTCAAAAAATGTGTCATTCGGTCCGGTATTTCGGTATTTTTCCAAAAAATATAGCGAATGATTCGGTATTTCTTCGGTATTTGGTTCGGTATTATTTTTAAAACTTCCTGCCGGGCACCCACAGACAGGAAGCATAACCCAAGTGAAGCACTTTGCAACACCGGGAAGCCCAAAACGCTGCTCAAAGAAATCCAACAAAAAGCCATTTACAGCTGACTTAAACGCCTGCAAGCCAATACGACCGAAAGCCGTTGCCAGCAATGAGTTCCAAACCCTAACAGACCAGGGTACGAAGCCCCGACTGAACTGATTAGTTCGGCACCTAACATTCTCCGACGAGAAAGAGTGCGGACCGATAGCAACACGTGTTATTCTACAAGACACTGAGGGCCAGGATTGAAGAATGCAACTAATGCCTCTCATTATTGAACACCTTATAAAACATACAGAGTTCGGTCGTCCCCTCTCCTGTGGGACACTTTCACAAGATCATTATCTGTGCTCAGCCTGCTAACCGAAATAACAACTCGGTCCAACAGAAGTGACTGTCAGCAGCCAAAGCCCAGACCGGTGAACAATACTCCAACACAGGCAGCAAAAAAAGCATCTGCGGATAACCTCTCTGTCACCAAACACAAAATTTACCTAACGCAGGAGCCCTATCTTACTAGTAGCACGCGGCACCAGTCGCCTAATATGCTGCTAAAGAGTACGCTTCTCATCAAAGACAACATCAAGAATCTCCAACGAGCTAGACCCCTGCAGCAAAGTGTCATCTATCTCCAGATGTGGATGTTGCGGTACAAGTGTCCGAGACCGACTGACAATCATTGATTTTGTTTTACTGGCATTCGGTTTCATACTCTAGGCCGAGCACTATGCACCAATGAGTGACAGACTTCTATTCAGAGACTGAGCGACAGCATTACGCATGCGAGGAGCAACTATCACTGCTATCAAAGTGGAATCGTCGGCATAGTTGATCATCGTATTTTCCAGCGAAGAGAACATGTCATTAGCATACAGAACAAACAACAGCGGGCCAAGCATATGCTACGCTGAGAGATGCCAGACTCCACCGTGACTGAGGCACTCGAATCGCCGCCAAAAGACGCACCCTGCGTTCGCTCAGAAACAACATCACGAATGGTTGACGGAGCCCTACCACCCACACCAAACGACTCCAGCTTGTATAATAAAACCCCGTGGTTGACCCTGTCAAACAACGAGCTAAAGTCCAACTGCACACGGCGTGCCTCAGGACGATAATCCAGCGCACGCTGTAAATGGTGTGGCACCGACAACAAGGCGTCACAAGAACCAAACCAGTTCTGAACGTAAACTGACCAGCAGGTAGCAAACCCATAACCTAAGTAAAACGACCAAGCTTACAAGCGACCAATTTCTAGAACACTTTCGATAAAATGGGCGTCAGCGTAATGGGTCGGTAGTTGGCTAAATGGGGCGACACTGGACCCTCGGGAATGGGAGTAATATTCCCAGTACGCCAACAACGGGGAAAATTTCCTAACTGTATCAAGCGCCGAACGCCAGCAAGCTGCTTATAAAACAGAGGTAGCATGCCCACCGGGCATGTAGATTTCGAAAAAAACTTCTAATATATTGGTATTAGGGTGATGCGATCTGCAATAATGTTCCAGAACTCACCAGAAACGTGCTGATGCAACGTTCATGCGTAGTTATTTACCTGCAATGATAATTAATAAATAAACTTTATAAAATTTGAAATGTGCAAACAATAATAAAAACAATATTGAAGTTTTGAGAGTAAAATTATTCTACAAGAAGAGGCAACGCTAGTTTCAACAGAATAAATCTGCAAGAATGTTCCAGACATCCTCAGAAAATATGCTGATGCATTGCTCATAATTATTTATATAAATAATAAATTCACAAATCACGATAAATGAACTTCATGATAGACTTACCTAGTTCAATTATAATAGAAGCATCTTAAACGTCATCATCGGCACCTGTTTCTTTAGCAGCAACTCCTCCAATGCGGCATGTGGGCGAGGTACTATAAAGTCTTGGTGGATCGATTGTTTGCATGAAAGTTTTGGCGAAACAGCCCACTGTATTACACGGACATGAGAAAATTTACTCGTACCACTTTATAAACATTTTTACACGCGCATGAATTATTGTGACACTCTATATTCACGATTAGAAAAAAAAAATAACACAAATATGCCGAGTGTATGCTCACTCATAGGCAGTTCACGCTGCACTAAGCTCGGAAGGACGTGACACTTCAGTGAGAGAAGCATTATGATACACTACGCCCAATTCTCACAGCGCAACTTTTCTCTTCAATGAAATGCAATACAGCGGGAAAAAGCTGAACTGAACGAAAATCAATGGGATTTTCCTAATGTCTTCCAGGAAAGACGATGGGTCATATAAAGCTAAGAAGCCTGTTTTGTCGGCACGGAAATTCAAATGTACTGAAAAAATTCATTCGGTATATCCACTCGGTATCGTTAGAAGATCCAGAAAACATTCGGTGTTTCGGTAGATGAGAATACCGCCGGTATTACCGAAATACCAAATTTCAGTCGGTAGTCCAGCTCTGGAAATGACCTGTTGAGTCAGGGTTACCATCCTATTATTCTCTGTGCATGATGTAAAAGTAGCCAGATATATATCCATCTTTTCTTAAAATATCGCCAAATTAGTGACAAACTTTACATCATTCATTCCCTCAACACCATCAACTTGAAGATGTGACTAAACATCTTAATTTTTTTTCATTATTGATATATTCCCAGAATTAGATATAACTCTTAGCATGTCTCATCCGCAAATATGCAAGACAGAAATTTGCATCCGCGGGTTATAAAAGTCCGACAACATGTCCACATTTAATATTTATGTCGTTTGATTACGGCTGTTCTTCAAGGACGCTCGAAATAGTCAAACATTCACAAAAAAAGTTTCATGAGTTCCATCCGATTACTTTATAAACTTCTTCGGAACATAATTTTACATTTCAAGGAGGACACTCAACTAGCTAATAAGATGAGCTCCCAAGTGAGCCGTGAGATGTACTCATAAATAAAGCTGAGGTGATTTCTGCAGAGCAAAAACTCTGGAGAATACAGCGGCATCCATGCCAATTTTCTTCTTTGAAATATGAAGAAAAAAAAAATTAATTACTTACCTAGAAGCTTCATATCGTCATGAGCGTTTAATTAACCCACTTTTTCACATAAAGTCAGATATGAAAGGTCGATGACTTTTCGAAGGGTAAATAGACGGTTTTAAGAGACAAAGGATTTCATTGGGAATAAAACCTTCTTAGCTGTAACATTTGAAACATATGCTTTGAAAACCCGCACTGCGTTGCGTTACTCTCACTAATTGCAGTGCTGCTCACCGCCCGTTTCGTGAAATGTTACCTTCACTTTAATGAATTGCGAGGAACAATATGCACAAGCTCATATGCATGCGTAAATGACCGGATCATTTTCCAGTGTTGCAATATTTCGAATAAGGCTTCGTATTCAAGCTTACGCCGCAGGTAGAGCGTCTGAACCAACCACCGCTGGTACACCCAACTGCAGAGGAGCGGTTCATGAGAGAGATTAATTAAATTGGGGTTGCACAGCTTCATTGGATTTTGCGCATGGTCTGGAAGTGAGGACTGCGGACACTATAGCTCAAGGATTATAAAATTCAGCCGCAATGCATGAATGGCAAAATGCTCATCATTCTGAATATCAGGCAGGTGACTCAGGAGCTAGGCAGACCTAAGACTAACAAAAAAAGAAAGACCTGTCTCTGGAATGAAAAAAATTACAAAATACATGTAACAACTGACGTGCTCTAGAGCGTTTTGCCAGCCCGCGCAGCCTCCAACGTACTATGTTCGTGTTTCAAGCTTTTCTTTAGCTGAACCCCTTCCATGAGCGAATTGTATTCGAGTAATGAAACGCTGCTGGATTCACGATATCGAACTGAAATTGATCATCAGGAGCTCCCTGTTAGTGCTACCGCTCGGTATTGCTGCCGCCGCTCCGAGTTAGTTTTGTCGCCCCGTATTACTGCTGCCGCTCCGTATTGCTGCTGCCGCTCCGTATTGCTGCTGCCGCTCCGTATTGCTGCTGCCGCTCCGTATTGCTGCTGCCGCTCCGTATTGCT
>LQNS02000231.1:6721220-6734135 GCA_001587735.2 Parhyale hawaiensis
TTTCTCTTCTCGTTTCTTCATTACTAACATAATGGCAATAGCTCATAGAGGACCGGGGTGTAAGTCCCGGTGTCTTTTTGGGAATGGGCCTTTTGGTTCGTCTACTGCCGCCTATCTAATCTCATCTATCTAATCTAATCTACTTAATTACATAAGTAAAAGAAAATAATAAACTCAGATTAGATGTATTGCATCTTAATTTAGAGCGCCATGAGAAGAACTGAGAATAGCATCCGAAAATGCTTACCTATAAGTTAAAGCGAATGCTTTACGCGAATTAGAATGATTCGCATTGATTTGAAAAAAAAAAAATAGACGATTTTCATTCACCAAGCATACGTTGCATTACAACAGGTTATAAAGTAGAATAATAAACATACATGAAAAACACAATAAACTGCAACTGCACAATTTACAAACGTTTAAATCATAAACAATAGCGACGCACACGTCGCCTTTCGCAAATACGACGCCATTGGGAAATTATACGAGATGCCTCAGCTTTTGGATTGCCCAAGATGCTTTGCTGCAAAAGGAGTGACGCTATCAGCTGATACACTTTTGTGTGACATCACTATGCTGCAACTGCAGGCTCTATTGTCTGACATAACTTCTTAGTAAATGAACTGTGGGCTTTGCTGCTTGCTCAAGTAAAACTTTTTCCGCATGTGACCTATGGAGGGAGACGATTGTGCTTCTTACATAACTTGAAGGAGAGCGCTGATCTCGTATTGCAGTTTGAGTCGGTTGTTGTAGCGTATGTTTCAGACGCATAGTAATGACAAAAGGCATATTAAATGAAGACGGGCGTCTCATATTCTTCGCTGTCATTTTTTACAACGTGGATGCTCTAGTATATGAAAGAATCTAGCAACGTTGTATTGGGTATCCGTCTTTTTCGGAACTAAAGAGGCCTCAATAAAAATTTGTCTCTATCTGCCACTGCCTCGCAATAATATTGAAGTTATCTGCCATATTAACTCGTAGTGTCAAGTTATCAGTATTGGGAATTTTAATGTCATATTGAAGGAGCTTACAAGCATAGCACTGACCTTACAATATTATCAGCTCCGCCATGGGATTATGTTTTTGTCGAGTTTATCCGCGTTGCTCTTTGTCTGTCTGTTCTTGTCTGTCACTAAGAAAACCAAAAGGGCTGCAGACGGATTTTTAAGGAACTGATGGGGATTGTTAGGCATGTTAGGAGGAACAGATGATTAACATCTGGAAAGGATCCATTCAACCGTTTGTTCTTTCGTATATTTTTTTTATTAGCAACATAACTCGAAACATTTTCGCGGATTTTTATGAAATTTGCATGCATTGTTAGGCATGTTATGAAGAGCAAATGAATAAATAATTATGATCATCTGGTTGTCCGTTTGTTTGTCACTATGTTTGACTTTATGTTCGTCCGTAACATAACTCAAAACGTTTTGAGCGGATCCTTACGAAGTTTTCAGAAATTGTTAGATATGTTAAAAAACACAAATGAACAAGTTTTGGTGATGTTCGTTTGTCTGTTTGCGTGTTTGACTAATGTTTGTCAGAACATGACTGACAAAGTTATGGCCGGATATTCAGAAATTGCCATAGGTGTTAGAAATGTTAAAAGGCACAAAATATCAAATGTTAGTGATGGTCGGTTGGTCCATTTGTGCGTATGATTGATATTTGCCTTAATGTTTACAGGATACAACTCTAAATTTTACGGACGGGTCATCAAGAATATTACAGGATCCATCACTAATGTCAAGAGACGCAAGTGTCCCAAATTTTCGTGATGATAACTAGCTTCAGAACAAATCTGAATTTTCCGTTAACATTGCCTTGCTCGGCGGAAATATGCGCTCTCGGAGTGCTTCTCTAGTTAAATACGATTACTCTTCCATTTTGATTTCAAACGTGATGTTACAAAAATTACTTGAACCTAAACCTGCTGCTGAAGACGCAGCCAAAGCTGAAGGCCGCCAGACATTTTCTTGTTTCTAAAGCCGAGCCCACAACTCGTGATAAATATTACGCTGCAAAGTTTGAGCTCTGCCGGTGCCGCTCATCATCTTCCAGAGCACAGCCAAGCGGCGGCTATTTGTTCCAGTCTGCATAGAGCCACGGAGCAGCACTGGAACTTGGAATCCAGACTTTGACGGCGTCGCTATATTTAGACCAGACGTAGTGCCACTGTACGTTAATTATCCGGTAGAATAATATATTATTTTTGTGTAGTGAACTGTCCACTCAGCTGGTATGATTACACACTTGGTACTCAATCATAACAAGGCCCATGTATGGAGACTCTGTCTTTACGGTCTTTATAACATTGACTTATGCACAGGAATTTCTAACTGAAGACATGACCATAAAAGAAGCTCAGCGACGAAGAATATCGCTCGTGAAATCGTTACTCAGCTCATATATTAAAAACAAAGGTTTAAACCCATGTTAATACACTCTTTCTACGCGACCATTGCTATGCCCCTATTTAGAAAACCAACCCTATTTACGCTAGTTTGATAAATAGCCAACGAAAAAGAATTCACGAGCTCACCGCTATTACAAGTTATCCCCAGTCGGAAATAATGGTTGTGATTATAGTATAACAACTATGATTAAGGTCGAGACTTTGGTTTTTTTATCGTCGAAATATCCTCCATATTCAACCATTTATGGGGTGCAGTATGGTAGAGATATGTCACAACTTTCGACCATATTGCCAACCATAATTCCCGACCATACATACCCAAATACAACCATTAAAGTTTTAGCTGCACAACTATGATCTACCATAGTGAACCGTAAGAAATACCATTCACGACCAAAATCGACTGTGTTCAGCGAATGAAACAACTTTATTCCACCAAGATAATTTTTTTTACTGTTGACATAATATGCAGTCGATGCCTGCTTTGTTTTCTGATGATTAGTTGCTTATAATAAAATAGTTTAATTCATACGTGCGTGTTAGGGCTGCAACTCAGAAAGGTCAACGGCTCTAATATTCAGGACGATGCTAAAGCAGGAGCTTGAACCATTCTGTGCTGTTAACGCACGTTTAAATGTAACTTCTTTAACTCCAAGCCGGTATAGGGCTACAGTTTAGCGGAAGTCACAACTCGATTGATAAGTTTTCGCCGTACTAGTTGTCAGGGTACGTAAAGCTAAATATTTCATAAGACTTGACATCTTTCACGTAAAGCTAATGGGAATAAATTATTGATAAATTTCTACAGATATAAATTGAATAAACATAAAAATAGATTGCAATATTTGATCAAAGATTGCAATACTATTTAGCAAAAAATACAACGAAAAAATGAATATAATGGGTAACTACGCTAAAGTGGTTGAGCGTAAAAAAAAAATCGGGAAACAATAGATGAAAATTATGTCAAGGCGGTTAGTATCCATATATACCCTGCAATTTTCAAATTTCATCAACAGGAAAGAAAAAAACTGATAATATGCACAATTTTTACACTATAATATAAATTTTTAGATGTTTCGCATTCAAACTTCTAGTCATACAATATTATTTTGGTCGATAATGTTGGGTATTCTAGCCATATTATTAAAATCCATGGCAATCCATCCATCCATATTCTGCCCCATATAATGGGGGGAATTCCCCTCATGATCGTACATACGGAAATCCGTTGATAAGCTACTATAGTTATGCTGTAGCTTATGCTCTACCATATATAGTCTTTAAACATCCACGTACTATCATCTACCATATAGAGTCGTCAAACATCCATGTTCTACCATCGACCTTCGTTTCCTGACAAACCTTAAACAAGCAAAATTGCCTCCAAGAATATTGACCTAAATATACTTAAATCAACGTTAAGTTATGGTCGACATATCTACCATATTGTTTCATCATCCATAATCGACCTTAATACAGCACTATATTCTACTATTATCACAACCATAATTTCCGACTGGGTCCTTGATGTAGCCGCCTCCTTATCCCATCCCATGGTTTATCAAATCTTATTATTTAAATTCAAAATATATACCTCCAGCTGTTCGATAGTTATACTTATGGACCAAGAACGCATGCATCGAGTGCCTGGAAATAAAAGTTTAAAATTAAATAATGAAATTGGGTGAAAGAAAGGGAGGGGCTCTACAGTATATATTATACTGAAGGCAGCCTGTATTCATGACTGCGTATTACATCGCATCATCGCTAATCCGTTACAAGGAGCATTGGAACTAATCCGAGGATAGCGGTTATTTATTCTACTTTAAGCGGTGGTGGAAAAAGGGGCACTTGCCATGTAATATGCGCGCGACTAATGGCGGTCCAGCGACAGTCTTCTGCATGGGTCTCTCAGCTCATCGTCTCACTGTATTGATGTATCATCGAGAACACAGGCGTGAAAGCTTCAAAACATTTGCTGAACTAGAGAAGCAGTCTAAGAGCGCATACCTCCCCCACACAGCGTTGATTTGATCATGTCCAAAGTTGGTCACTTGCGCCTCTCAACATTCCTTACAGCTCCTGTATAATTTTATTGAGGGTCAGTCCATCAATTTTTCAGTTATGTTCTGACAAACATTGTGACAAATATATAGTCAAATACACAAAAGGACGAACCAATCATTACCAACATTTGGCAATTTACTCTTCGTAATATTCCTAACAAGTGAAGCAGCTTGCACAAAGATCCGTCTATAACTTTTTGAGTCATGTTACTAAGAGAAAAGAGGCGAACAAGCAAACACACAAGCAGTTGAACGGATCATTACCAAAAGTTAATCATCTGTTCCTCATAATATACCCAATAATCCTTGCAAATTTCGTAAAGATCCGTCCATAACATTTTGAGTTTTCTTGGTGATAAACAGACTCCGATAGAAGCATTACCCCTTGGCAGTGATAATAATAACAACAACCACCCAGTCTGTTGGCTAAGTCAAAAATCACCAATAAAATTTCTCACAACTCTTCAAATTGGGAGTGAATTACATATAGAGAGCCAAAAGATGAACATTTTTGTTCTGGTTCAGCTGTGGACCTACGCTTTCGGACAAGCAGCTAGAAAAAAAAGGTTCAGAAGACTGACATGTGAACAGGGCTGAACGTAGGCGAGGCCAGAACAAGCGGGGCCCGTCCCTGCGAGCAACACCCAGTAAAGTCTGAAGCAATGAGCATGCGCCGCTCTCGTTAGGATGGACTCACTAATTTCATCAGCTAAGCAACTCCAATAATTTCAGAAGCTTAAGCCATAATTCCAAAACTGATGCTGAAAGTTTGCAAAGAACGCTGGCGTTAAGGAGGATAGCCACAGAAGGCCTATGAAATAAATTCATGTGTTTTTGTTTGGACAGCGACGTCAGTGTACGCAATTTTCGCCTAAAGTTGCCTCTTAAGAAATGGTAGATAAGTTTGCACTCGGGTACACAATCTGCAACTGCTGTCGCTTGTGTGAGGTATGACCGAAGTTTATGAGGAAGGATGTCAGCTCCAGAATCAAACTAAAACGTTCGCTGATGTTCAGTGAATGCAGTTGTGTCATATTTTAAAGCCGCCGATTATATACATAACACTGTACAACAAATTTTAGGATAAAGAGAAATCGTAGCACTCATGTTCATTTCATTGTAAAGTTTAGGGTGCTGAATTCGAATTTGCTAACAAAAGTTTGCTACCACGTCTCAATTTTTGTAAATTGCTGATTTAATAATTACGCAGATATTACCGATTTCCAAGGTACCAAATATGTATTTTGCTCCTAAATTCACTTTGAATGGGTTTATTCTAATTAGCTATTTCTTGAATATTTCATTAATCAGCATGTTTAATAGCAATACACAGTGTATTAACCTGCAATCATGTATGCATATACTTTTTCATTTGTAAGACGTCTCAGGTGTGCCACACTTCAGATTTCAACAGAAATCAGCCAGCAAAGCAGGAGTCAATATTTCCGTGTGCCTGTTTCCCATCGATGTCACATCTTGATCACAACCTCTTCTATGTTCATCACTCACAGCTGCAGCATTCTCGGAGAAGCAGGACCGATGAAAATGAAGGTGTATCTTTTGTGTCGTGAAGATTGCAAGATATTGACAGCATTTGATTAGCCTCACCTTACGCTCTCGCTGGGACTCTAGGTGCTCTCCTAGAAGCCCTTAGCCTTTACTATACATCTTTGAATATATGACAGACTCAGGCTCATTTATTGTAGCCCTAAAGTCCTCGCCATTAATATGCTTGCAAAAATGAGGACCTAGAAATATGAGCAGTCTTTTTGATCTTGACGTCACTTATTTTAGAGAAGATCCCTTTCAGATACTGGAATGATTGCTTGTAATATTGCAGTGCTTTGGTAAGTTGCGGAACTAAGCTTGGTATATGCAGCGGTATAAGCAATATAGACAAACTGATTGTCTTCTTCTGAACTAGAGGCTCACGAATTATCGACATTATGGCATCCAAACGTCTCTCTGGCCGCTCTGATCTCGTCCCTTACTGTCCAACTTGAAAAGGAAGCACACAGACTTGGTGTACCCAGTTTGTAGTCCATCAAGTATGGCTAGTACTTCCAATTCTGTACAAATTAACTGCTCATGCTCTTTGTCACTAATGCAGTATTGAATAAAGGCATCTTCTCATATGTCTCTAAAAATGACTGAGTGAACAAATGGAGCTGGAGGCGTGATGTTCTCACTGTGCAACAGAACTGCTTTTATGCTGTAAAAGGATCCATCAAGGGATAACCTCCACTCACTTAGTTCATAGGACAGCTCATGGGCACTACAGATACATAATGCGGACACTGCTATTTTCGAAAAGCTGGATGGTCGCAAAAAGAAACGGATGTTATATTCATGATCTATGCAAAAAATACTCCTAGAAAATGGTTGTCTCGTCTCCGTTTTCTTTTTTGCACTGTTTTGCAGTGACACTCATTGTGTTACACGAGGAAAAAGAAGTGACTTCCGCCATCCATGCATTTTTATAAAATCACCGAACGATTTGTATCTTATTTAATTAATTAAACCTCATGCTGTGGACCAGACCCTTACCGTGTTGTACTCGTCCGCCATCAAGACTATTGACTTCCTGCGGGTCGTTCTTCATAACGTTGGGATTATTTCTATTTTCTCCGTCTCTTTCATAGACCTCGTGTCCGGCACACACTGTAGCAAACGAGCCTACAACATTAAAGAGCTTCCCGCACGCAATTCCGGGGTGACGAAATTTCCAGGGACGTTCACATCACCACTACTGCACCCGCATCTGACATCGTTGGAATCAGCCTATCCATTGCACGCTCTACAGTCAGTCGTCTGTCCATATCATCCGCTTCCAGCCCTAACGTGTCCTCACGAATGCTTTTCCACATAATAGTTACCGAGGTTGGCAACCATGTAACAAGCTTTCGTAGGCAATAAGACTCGGTTGCAGAATTTTTTTTTTTTTTTATTGTGGCGAATTTCGTTTTTGTATAATTTCCAACTACAAATCTAAAAAAAAATATGAGATAGGGGACATGAAATTTTGAGATCGACCCGATTTACATTGATTTAAGTTGAGCTAAATTAGTTAAGCAGCACTTGCTGAGTACGCTTAGCTTTGCTCAACTTAGTAGTAGGCCTGACTGGCTATTTTTTTTTTTTATTTTTTGTTATAAAACGAGAGGGATGATAGATCAAAATAGAGTGATCGCTTTACCAGTAACGATGCTGCAACTCTGCAATCGATTTTTGACATCTAAGTAAACAATTGAAATACCACACTTGTGACAGATGACATGCTATTTTCAGGATTAACCATGAATTAAAAAAACTGCATTTCGATACATATCGCTGACATTAGTAATCATTTTAGCTAATATTCTTTTGACCGAGCATTAAACAGGTTGTGGATAAACTTATACCATGCAGAAATTTCAAGTAATTGAGATTACAAAGTAAACTTGTACGAAACTTGGATGCTGTAAATAATAACTTATGGAGAGTCATTGCTATTTTTCCAGGAACGTATGCTGGATTTTAGTGCCATTTTGTGGATCAGCAATGAAAGAGTATCGCTCTCGAGACAACGACCAACATTATACATAAATCGTAGAACCTGCCTTCTATGCGCCTGCAGGTGCAACTTACGAGTGCTCGCACTTTATGCTTGTTGCCGGCACACAAGTATTTCTTACGAGCGCCACAGGCATAAAATCAGTTGATTCCCACGGTCATTACAATTTTTCTAGTTATTAGGCATGCACAGCTCAGATATGGAATTCGGACACTGCAGTTAAATATTTAAGGCAGCGCCATGCATTCGCAGTTCACGCCGCTCCCACTCGCGCTTGTTCAAAGAATGAAACGAAAAAAAAAAAACTTGGGGAATGCAGTACGATTTTCTATCAGCCTCATGGGTGAGGAGCAGCAACTCGATGAACTCGCAGAAAAGTTCATCGAATGGTACAACTCTCTTCAGATGCAAATGAGCAGGGAGAGCTGATCAGCATGGATTCACGACCGGGCAGCTGTTAATTATCCTCTGATTGACCACTTGAATGCTCAAGTGCAGTAGCACCCAGTAACACAGCCGTACACTATTTTGCAACGTAATTTCAAGCTACACCGGCGGATGCTGCAACACCGCGGGAAATAATGATCGAACAAACGTAATTGCCTCATTAGCGATAACTGTGACTTGATAAGCCTCCTCTGTTTGGCCACGCAGCACTGAGTCACCGGAAAAAATCATGAATTATTAACTGATGCAAAATTAGTTTGTTAAAAAGGCTATTAGCGCAAATTAACTCTCGAAAGAGCTGTGCCATTGTATTATATTATTCATTAAAGATCGAAAACAACGTGCCGAATGTTGGTTACCATGCCAACAAACACTGCTATGTATGTAGGTGTATACGGTTCAAAGTAGGCCTGGTGTAAGCTGGCAGCAACTTATTAAGGCATGTTTCGTTAAAACGAAGATTGCATCTTTCTTCAGTAAGCATATACACATTTGAGTTGAAATGTAAACACTTATTCAGTTCCCGTCGCCTGCTCATGGTTCCCACGATATTTGCTACAAATGAACGTGTCTTTCCCGCTTATTGTTTACACCGGCAGAGGTTACCTGCAGCGTCGCGCGCATTCTTTTGTTCTCTCTGCAGCCACGCCGGTTTGTTTAGCATAAGCGCAGTTCTCAGTAGCGTACGCTGTAAAACTTCTTGTATCGATCGCCTGGAAAGCTCAGGCACATCCAATTTGGTTCCAGACGACTGGCAGGGAAATATTTGTACAAGAAGTGAAAGCAAGAGCGAGAACGCAATTCAGTAGCTGTTTACTTTATCGTGAACCAATATTTGTTGGAGACACTTTTGAACACAAGACTTGAGGCTTTTCCGCTGTGGGTCCCATGGACGAGGCTGAGCTGTTTTACTCTCGGGTATAGGTACGACCCTGAAGTTTATTTTTTTTTGGGGGGGGGGGAGATTCTTCAAAATTAGAGCGTTTTGTTTATAGGATATAATTAAATTTTACGGTGACTGTGTGTAAATGGCATCGTCCAGTCTTTTACACTGCCCATACAAGTGCTCAGTTACTCGAATTAACGTTAGTTCGTTAAGATATCGATTACCATAGAAATGGCATAAACGATCTTTAACCAATCTTGTATAGAAGAAAGGCTACTCCAAAAATATTCTGATATTTGTATTTGGGAACGGCCCTTCTTTCAGGTAATTTTTTTAAATATGTTGACAACCTTTTGACTTATTTGTCGCCCTGTTTCCTCTATATTCCTACAATTTTCGATACTATTTTTATCTAATGAATGGAAAAATTTACTAGCTAACACTAACAGTACGTAAAAAGCAGATATTCCGACCGTCATAACGACCAGCAGACGAGGCTTACAGTGTACTATAAAACAAAACCAATACTAATTTAACTATAAAACAGCTGAACGAGTACTAAAAGCCATGCACAAAAACAATATCCGGTGCACTAGTGATAACGATAAAGTGCAGCAGATCAGCTATTATAATAGCAACTCAATCAGTAATTTTGTTGCTCAGAACTATCAAGGTCCTCCATCCAGACAGGCGTGACATAGGATCTAGCATCAATGTCACCTCGGGGCTGTGAGTACATGAAGCACTCATATATCTGCCTATAGGCGCTCCAACACTTTCTCATAGATAGCCATGCACTTGGCAGCAGGATCCATCAAGTGTCCTGCTAGCAACAACCACAACACTACTCTTACAAGACGCCTGTTGGTGAGCGATACAAAAATACCAGAAAAAGAACGTGGCTTCAAATTCTGGCATCATTAATTGCTTATACAGCAGCACAAACCCCGCACCAACGCAAAGTCTACGGTATGCAGCCGCCTAAATCTTCAAACTTTTTGGCGACACTGTACCTCCGTAGCACCATTCAACCGCGACAGCAGCTACATGTACACGCCCTGCTCCACCTTTTTCTCAGTTCATTTTTAGTAGCCATACCCTATAAAACTCAGAAGTCGGCAGGTAGCTTCCTGATTGCCATTATATTTTTTATCTCATGATAATAATAAGCGTCGGCGAAACCGATCGTCGAATGCCTTCAGACAACTTTTCCACACTTTTCATAATGATACTGTCAAAGTTTTTAGGAAAACAGAGACCAAGATATACAAATAAATAATTCCAAAAGTGGTCAAGATTTTAACATGAGATAATATACATAACTAGAGCACTCTGAGAGCGCATACCTACGCCAAGTAAGGCAACGGTAACGAAAAATTCATATTGGCTTTGAAACCATGATTTCCTTTGTATCAACTCCGAAATCTAATCATTTGTGCCTTTTAATAGTATTAACAGTTTCTACAATTTTTTTAACATCCTTTCATAACTGTTTGAGGTATGCTGCTAACAAACATTGTGACAAACATAAGGTAAATATATAAACGGACCAGCAGATCTGCACCAAAATTTAGTCATTTAGATCTTTTAACATAACTAACAACTCCTGCATATTTCATAAAGATCCATTCAAAACTTTTTGCGTTATTACGTTATAAATAAACATTATGACAAACACAACTCAAACATACAAACGAATCACCCGATCTGCACCAAAATGTAATCATTCATGTCTTTTAACATTACTAATAATTCTTGTAAGTTTCATAGAGATTCACTCATGAAAACTTTTTGAGTTATTGCGCTAACTTACATAAAATCAAACACAGCAACAAGCACACGAACGAACAAACAAACAGATCATCACAAAAATGTGGTCATTTACATCTTGTGATATACCTAACAACTCATGTATATTTCATAAAAATCCCTTCATAACTTTTTGAGTTATGGCCTTGAGAAAAATGAGGAAGACAAACAAACAAACGGAAGGGCTGATCTTCACCAAAAGTTGATCATCTGTTTCTCCTAATATACCTAACAATCCCTGTAAATTTCGTCAAAATCCGTCCGTAACTTTTTGAGTTATCTTGTGAGAGACAGAAAGATAGACAGACTAATACACAAATGCGACGAAAACGTAACCTCCTTAACGGAGGTAAATATAGCAGCTACTAACCACTAGCCCCCAAATTCATTTATCTGACTCTAAAATTTGGGAGACTGTGAGCTTCCCTCTTGGACAATTCCGGATGCACACATATGTGTGTAAGTACATCACGGCGCTCTTTGCTTTACAAATTACAACCTTTTTAATAATTTAGTAATCTCAAGCCTTGGCAGAAATTTAAATTTTTGAGACACAATAAGGTGACAATTTTCTGCACTACATCCATAGCAAAATAAAATGAAAAACTGAGCAAGTTACGCGTTAAATTTACAACGATGAACTTGCCATCCAATGTATGCGAAATATTTACGAGGCGACGA
This sequence comes from Parhyale hawaiensis, assembly GCA_001587735.2. Classification (NCBI taxonomy): domain Eukaryota; kingdom Metazoa; phylum Arthropoda; class Malacostraca; order Amphipoda; family Hyalidae; genus Parhyale; species Parhyale hawaiensis. The sequence continues at coordinate 6,733,088 of LQNS02000231.1, forward strand.
TTTTAAATGCGAAAATTTTGCTAGCCGATGAATTACAAGTTGATGACCTTACCAGTGAATTAATTATATAATTTACCCGGTGACGAGTTTCCCGAAATTAGTAGGCAATGAATTCTCTACGCAATGATTTTGTGACAATGAATGAATGGCTGCGATTAACTGCAAAGTAAACTTGTCGGTGTAACCCTGTACTCTATTTGCGCTGACTACAATTAGCGCTAATCGTCTCATCAAACTGAAAATACCTGAAGCTTCATATTTTGACTAGACAATGCATGCGGGTGATGTGTTGTTGTAAATGTGGAAGCTATGCTCGTAACAAGAGTGCGAGCGTATTAACAGAAATAATTCTGCCCGTGATTCAGGCCAACTTGAGAGATTCATACATTTGAATAACTTCCACGTCTGAATAAAGCGTCACTACTGCCATAGTCACGCGTGAGGCCACTATGCATGAAAGCAATAAGCAGATATAAATATCAAGTCATTTTTTGAGAGCCCAAAAAAAAAATAGTAAACCGATTATTTTTTTAAGGACGGTTATGCATTTTCGATTTGGAATCGGCAGCAATGACCCAATTTCGATGATCATGCTGACATATGCAATATATGTAGTATCCTTGGCAAATTCCGAGCACGAGCATGACGAAAATACAACTTTAAGATAATTCATTACTGATATTTTTCATTATCCAATGCGCTTTACCTTTACGATAACTAATAAATGAAAATACGAAATACTTCCTTGTCATGTGACACAGAACTATAAGATATGCAGCAATAGCCTGTTGTCCCCGCAAACCTCTGGCACCGATGGAACTACCACCGAACCCCGAGCCATAAGAAACATTGTGCACTTATTACTGCGGCAGTGCAGCCGTGGGAAGGATCAAATACTAAAGAAGCTCAGCCTGGCCGAAAAGACTCAAATCTGACAGAACTTGGCATCCATTTGTTAGCTCTACAGTTGACAATCAAAGCCTTCCGATATACAGGTCATCAGAGGCTGACTTGTGGTCGTGCAAAAACTCACAGAAGTAAGGGGCTC
>LQNS02000231.1:6779341-6803740 GCA_001587735.2 Parhyale hawaiensis
GGATTTGCTCGTCCATTTGCGACGCGTTGCGAGCGCCGGCTAATGAACGAATATTGCTGCTGTTGCTGCTGCAGCTCTTCAAAAGTATGGCAGGCAGACAAAGACAACAACACTTCCGGTATTTGTGTTTGGTGCAGATTTCACATCTGGGTAGTAAACTTCGAATTTGCTGGTGCAAGCTGGGAACTCTACACGTTGGTACTCGGAACAGACTATATATGTTTCTTGATTGACTGCTTATAATAGGGTTTCCAGTGTAAGCGTCCGTTACATTCCGAATCATATTTTACAACCATTTAACTCACATTAACCGTCAGAATAACAATTGGAGGGCTAATATACCTAGTGCAGTAACGCTTTAGGTATAAACTATATATAAGAGGCTATTGTGTTTATCGTATTAGCCCAGTTATTGTACAGTAATCATCAGCTGCGGATGTGCTTCACACAATTGCGGCACAGTAGGGTGGCCCTGTAAAGGGAAGGGCTACATAAGCTAAACCTAAACAGCACCAGCCTTCACACGAAATATTTCCCCGGTCGGTTTCGTTCTAGGAGCGCCGCTTATACAGGTAACAAATTATACGAACCAAGTAAAGTGACAACCTTTATTCGATCCCTTCTACGCTATGAAACAGATCCAGCTATAACTGTTACGAGTAGGATTTGAACGCGCACACGTACCGCGAACAATCACAAATGCGACTGAGACATCAATATTATAAGCAAGCTTCAATAATATCCGGTAACAATTCTTCTGGCATCCAGAAGCATTCTAGGGTTCAGTAGTAAATGAGGCGTCTGGTACTACTATATAAGTTTCATGAAGCTTACAGCACTCACCATCGGAGCCGTACAACTTGGCGAACGTTGCGACATACAGTACAATAAATATGGGATGCGCGGGCTTCAATAATTGCCAGGTGGCATGAGGAGAACCCCTTGCCCAGTACATCAGGTATAAGTTGTCAAAGCGTACGATCAAAGTCGCTAAAATGATATGAGCAGCTCTTCAGAAGAAAGCACTCGCAGTACGCCTAGAAACGAAAAACCATTGCACTGTGGATCACCGCGGATGTATAGAATCGACACTCGTCCTAAGTCTTCCACACGCTGCTTTAGTAAATTAACGCCGTCCGTGTTCGTCCAATAACCAGAAAACACGTCTTCAGAATTCGTTGCTTTACGCCAGATCCACTAAGCAGTCAAGGCTCACCGCCCTTGACGCCCAGTTCGGCGTAACAGTATCGACTTGGGGTAGTTAACTTACAACATGCGCTTCATAGCAAGAGAAGAGAAGACTGCTGATATTAACGCAGAGAGGGAAAAATTCCACCCACCCACTTGCGGAAAATTAACAGAATGATAGGCTGGGAACAAATACGGACTGAAAGACTACCTAATGGACGTTCAGATCTCACCGACGCTCGCATGCTAGGCCAATTCACTCGATCCGCTCGCTACAAGATCAAGTTATAGAAGCAAATAAACTCTCCAGCCCATAGCTTTGATCATATGTAGGTTCAGGAGAGAGTGATGCGAACTATTATTTGTCAGATGCACGTTCTAATTTATTCCAGTACAAATAGGAAAGCAAATGCGGGAAAAATTAATCAGCAAAGACGGTAGAGTAGAGCCAAGTTAGAGCGTAAGTGCTGAGCTTAACCCTCCGGAGGTTGTTACGGCATTTCAAGAAAGAAAGGGGAACAGACATGCAGTGCATCTGTATGATTAGTAATAATTCTTAGCATACTAAATATTTACGCCGGTTTACCTACGGCGTACACTATGATCACGAGGCAGGGACACGTACAATGTCGCAAAGACGTGAGAACGTGCTTGGAACTCATACGCACAGGAGCGACGCACCCGAGAACCGCAACTAGATAAAGCAAGATGGAGGACAAAGCATCACCAGCCACAGAAAGAAAACAGAAGAAAACAAAGATGACACGAAAGACAGACGTCCTGAGGGCTTAGCTCATACAAAGGCATCTACGGGTCTCTCTAGTTGCGCTACTCCCAACAGCATGGGATGTCAAATCTAGCTAATCGAACACCATAGGCAGACGCGGCACGAGTACGGGAAAACTATCGGGCTGTGAGCACCGAAAACATAGAGCGTACGACAAGCCAGCAGGGGAGAAGAGGCAGGACAGTAGAAATAGAGTTAGTAAAAGAAAAGAGTGAAAATGCGGTGGACAAAAGAGGACGTGCTAGGTGTACAAAGTGCCTAAAAAATCCGACACTCTATTTTAGCGACATGACAAATCTTCGTATGGATCAGATTTGATTAAAGAATACATAATACAGATAAATAACAATCCGACAGTGGAAGAGAGCAATAATTACACTTAGCACAAGTTATAAAAAAAAAGGACACAGCTTTGTGAACCCGCCGTTTTCCTTTGCATGGACATCAGTGATTCAAAACATAGATACACCATACAAACAAACAGTAAGATCCTAGAAAATAGACAGCAACTGCAAATCACGTTCGAATCATGAGTCGTAGCAAGCGCTTTGATATCAAAAGTGTACAGTAACATAACCATACTATATCAAGCTCGGTTCTCCAGGCGTTCACCGACTTTCACGTAACCCCCAAATCAAACCATAAAGCAGATATATTGTATTGAAAGATATTCACAGGCTCGGCCAATTAAGAACTTAGTTCTCTCTACAATAAATGCACGTACGAACTTAGTGGGATGGTAACATAGGAAATGTCGTAAGTGAGAATCCATATTATAACTCTGCTTGCCCCTCCGCTAGTTAGCTACTTAGCACGACCGTGCCGATTGCATAGCTACCTGACAGTAGGGGAAACTTGGGCATCTCTGAGGCATCCTTGATACGGCGGAAGAAGGAATCAATACGAGGACGCATTAAGTTCAAACTTAAGCTGCTACTGCTAGCAGGTCTAAGACTGAAAATTGACCGTTGACTTGGAACGTTTTTCTCCTTCGTATGCATGAGAGATACGGGTTTGAGATACCACTGTGGAACAGTATCTTGGCTTTGTGGAATTTCCACAACTTCCAGGCAGTTAATTGAATTCGTCTCTTACCTCACGCAGTACTCCAATAAACACTCTCAAGAAGTAAATCTACAATACACAAAACGATTATTTGAAGTTAAACTCTTACTTTATGACCATTATTATATAATTTGTGTACCAACTTACTCTCAATAAATGGCGATACATATTTAGCACGAAAAGTGACAAAACTTTGACAGGTAGACGACGATGAAATGGTCCGACATTATATGTAGAAGACAGAGCCACCAGGCGTAATGGTGATCGAAAAAACTCAAAATCGAACGATATGAGTAGTTAACTCAATAAATGAAAAATGAATAGGAAATAAGATAATTCTGACACGGTACAAAATTGATCTTCAAAACTCAGTATACAAAAATATTGCTAGTAAATTCTCTTCACTACCTGGCCTTTCGTGGCAATGGAAGCAACATGAAACGACTCAGAAAATAACACTACAAAAAATATAAGACAACCGCTGCTCAAGGAATGGTTGCAACGTCATACCTCAGGCAAATCGTAGAGCACAGTGTTGCCATATGGCGGAAAGAGCAGCACGGCTGTTGCCACGGTTCAGAAAATAGCAAGGGCTTCAGCACGCGAAGTAACAGCCCTTATTTGACAGAAGAGGGAAGGGGGTTAGGACTAAAAATATCTTTATTATTTCTCTCACTCCATCAAGTGAATCACCTCGTCTCAAAAACACTGCTTAATAATTTTTAATTAACTTCAGTTAAACTTAGCGGTATATATAGCCCAGCAATGTGAGTTTTATTTTTACATCAAATTATTATATCGGTATATAAGTAGGAGGAGATTTTTGACACTCAGCTCCATGTCGCCCTAAACGGGTATCAACGATTCACAGTTGCTACTCTGCTGATTGCTATACGGGTGCAATGAGGATTCTTTTCCTCCACATGTGTTTTGATACGCACGTCGATGCTCACTGACCATTTGCAATACGAATTGCAGCTGTTTTTCGCTTTTACTCATGAGTCGGCTATGCGACTACATAAGCGAATATTCACGTCCTGTATTATCGTTAATAACTTTCAAGGTCTTTACGATTGTTTGAGAAGATTAGACACCCCCTATTCTGTAACAAACACGTGGATCCTCTTTTAGAAGGCTACATGGTGTCCAGCCGAAGCTTTTGGAAGAATTTCATTGAGGAAGGAGTAGTAAAATCTTCCTGGTGCTTGTCTTTCAGGAGAGAAGCCTAAAACTCAAGTATTTTCAGAGATTCCTCTACATCGTCTTTATCTCCAAGCTTTTCAATCAAGCGCTGCTTTAGTTCAGGAGAAATATAATTCTCAACGGGACTAAGACCAATGGCTTCTCAGAAAACTATCAAAATTGGTTTGACTGCCTGATGCAGCTTTGGGGACAGCTACATTGGGTAGCTGAAAAAGCAATTTTGTTCAATGCAAATCACGTCGAGGAGCTTCTTGTGCAACTGGGGTAGTTAACCGTGCGTGCCTCAATGTATCCTTATTTTTATCTCCGCCAAGGAGGTTATGTTTCAAATATGCACAGCTCCTTAATATCCTTCTCCTCCTGAGCTACGATCTTAAACTACTTCTGAAATACAGAAATATTGAAACAATGCAAAAGTTTACTCATGTAACGTGCACGATGCACCGGTCCTAGGCCTCTGAATTTGACACTACAAGATGGAACATGTCCAAACCACAAAAATGAGGCTCCAGAAACTCAAAATAATCATCGCAAAGCTGTATTTTTTGTACATATTTGATTTGCTGATAACTTCAACGCTCATTGCCTAACAGCATCTGGAATCACTGCGCTGACACTAACTTCTGCAATTCCTGGCTCAAAATATAGAGAATTGAGGAATTCCCATCAGGACTGAAATCGCTTGAAAAGCAAACTCCAGGACCAGAGCTTCCTCCCATGGTGGATTGGAAAACTGTAGCTAAATCAAGCTCTGGGATATTATAATGGCAAGCAAGATGAAGTAAATTTCTTCCAATTATTTGTTCCTATAAAACATTTATAGAGATTCTACTTCTGTGGTTGCAGCATTTGTGGCGAAGCACATTGTTGCAGCTGCTTCACATTCTCACCACTCCTGAAAAGTATCAGCCATAACATGGCCTTGTACTTCACCAGTTCCAGAAGTTAGCTTGGACCCATTCTATGCCGTAAGAAGAGGGGTGGGATCATATTCAACCTAGCAGGGTGAGCGAATGAGACATAGAAGGAGGCGACCATCACGCAATCCAGGCAAGAATCAACTACCTGCCAGCTAGACTGTACATCTTGTGGAGGCTGCAGGGTGCGCTACTTAGTGTTGGGAACTCCACAGTCGCCGATCCGATGACCTGACCATCCTCCACCGAATGAACCATGGTCATAAAGATCTGGATTTTCTATGAAAAATCCTTAAATCGTCCTTGCAAGAAGCCAGTGTTCCGTCCATCTCATGTCTTGTCATCATCGTGCTGCCCAAATCGGACAAGCCCATAAATTAGGGAAGCTGTTACCGCCCCGGGGCATTCTCTGCTTTGCCCAGCGGAAAAGCTGATTGAAAGACTCCTCCTTCCCCAACTATCCGTTGCCCGGCCTACCTCGGACCATCAGCATGGTTTCAAATCTGGCATTTCTACGACATCGACTCTGCTGCCTCTTGTACAGGCTTTACACTAGGCCCCAACAAATAAAAATATCTCATTTGGACTCTTGCATTGGCCGTAGACTTTTCCAAGTCTTCCGACACAGTCAGTCACGATTATTTTTCTTGACCGAGTCCAGTCCTCTACTCTAAGCCATAACCTACTTCGCTGGTTATGCTGCTACTTGAAAGAAAGAGCGCCTTGCTGCCGCTGTTTAGTTGGCCACTTTACCCTACTGCCGCATACATTGTGGCGTTCCCCAAAGTTTTGTGAACTCCCTACTGCCTTTCAATCGCTTCATGTCCTCCTTCCTCATATCTGCTGCCCTCGTCACTTCTTATGCGAATGATTTTAGTGTTGCGGAGCAGTCCACTGAGATGGCTCCTGCGGCCGCTGAGCTTTCGGCTCGTGCAGGCGCAATCACCGAATAGCCAGGGAACACCATCTTACCCTCTCACTTCCGAACACCAAGCCCACTGTATTTACTCCGGGCACCCACGAGGTAAACAAGGATCCAGAGGTCACCCTGGTTGACATACTTCTCTCCGTAGGCAAGAACCCCAAGATCCTCGGCTTTCATTGAGACTCCGCAGTCCTCTTCTACAAGCACGCTGAGGAAATCACACAGTGAGCGTCCTCCAGATTAAGGATGATGGCCCTAACTGTGGCCAGCAGAAGGAAACGTTGACCATAACGTATAGGACCCTCATTCGGTCTTTCATAACTTACACCGCCCCAATCTGGTATCCCATCTCAGCTTCTTCCATAGATAAGTTGCAAGTCACCCAAGACGTGGCTCTGCAAGTGGCCACAGACTCGTAACGTATGGCGTCTTCTAGACACCTCCACCACGAATGTCATATGCTCCCAGTCAGAGAGTCCCTCGACATTTGTAGCAGGCAGTATCTTCTGCAATCTCTGGTTCCAGGTCACCCGTCGCATAACACGGTCACCGCCTACAGCGGCAGCCGATGTATGAAACACACTCTCGCGTCAAAGTGGTGGCTCTCGGTATCGTACTTGTTGTTGTCCCCGCCACCACTCTGTCGAGAACCATTGCTGCAGTCCACAGGGAGATTGTGGCCTCCTCCATCGCGAGGTTGACGGTCAGCGAGGTGCTTGGCAGCCGCTTCCCCACGCGGTCTCCGCGACTGAGGCAACAGTTACTTTGACCCGCCCGATAGTACTGCGCTTTCACAGTTGCGGTCTGGCTACTGTGTGGCCAAGCCACCAAGAAGCACAAGACCGGATTGTGGCCTCACACCTGTTTCCACTCTGTCAGACAGATGCACCAACAGTTTTCCATTTTTTTCTTGTGACGCGCTTCAGGCAGCCCTCCTCATCCCGTGCATCTCTCAGAGGACCCCTGCACTGTCTACATCATTCTTGCTTCTCACAGTTCCTTAGACTCTCTCCACTCTCCCCTCCTCACCGAGCCTCCGCTAGAAAGAGCTCGCAGTTAGGCGCAACATCAACGGCATCAGGGGACCTGGTAGAGATTTTTACTAGTTTTACGAGATTTTTAAAGTGAACTCTCCAAAGGGACTCACTTAGGTTGATCCTCCTACTCTCATTTTCCTTTCGAACTTTCGAAAATAAGGGCCATACTACAGCGTAGTTATCAACATAAGTGGGTGCCACCATAGCAACTATTACACGGTAATCATCGAAAATAGGCGGGCCCCTCACAAGTATAATTATCAACTTCCCGCACCCTGCATCCTTTTTCAAAGCTCTGCAATATGATTTTGCGGCCAACTGTAGGCTAAAACCTTTCCATCATGCCATGCGTCTTGTATATCATTGTTAAAAACGGCTGGTAAATTGCAGCTCGCCTGCAAGACAAAATTATTACCTCCGCCAGAGGAGGTCATGTTTTTGTCGTGTTTTTCTGCCTGTCATCAAGATTACTCAAAAAGTAATAAACGGATATTTACAAAATTTATAGGGATTGTTAGGCATGTTGACAGTAACATATGATTAACTTTTAGTGAAAATGCGTTTATCTGTTTGTTTATCGGCCAATGTTTTTCCTAGTACCATAGTTCAAAAAGTTATGGGCAGATTTTTATGACATTTTCATGTGTTGTTATCTATATTACGAGAAATAAATCCCCAAATTTTTGTGATGATCTGTGGGTTTCTTTGCCGCGGTGCTTGACTTTATGCTTGTTAGCACACTAGCTCAATAAGTTATGGATGGATTTTTATGAAATTTTTCAGGACTTGTAGGTAATGTTAAAAGACATAATGATTGAATTTTGGTGATGATCAGTTGGTCCGTTTAGGTGTTTGACTTATGTTTGCCATGATGTTTTTTAGCAGCATAACTCAAAAAGTTATGGACACATCTTCAAGAAAATTGCAGAATCTGTTAATACTATTGAAAGACACAAATGATTAAAGAAATTTTAGTTTGTTTGTTCGGTCGGCCTTTGTTTCGGGGGTTCGCCCTTGCGGAGGAGCTCTCGGGTGACCTTCGCCTAGTTTGGGTCTACGGAACTTTTTTCCAGTCATGGTCACAATGTTTCCCTTTTTTTGCACCCTGCAGCTTCCCTTGTCTATTATGCATTCTCTTTTATGGCCTGGTCCCTGAGCGCATTGATACTTCACCGGGGCACACCTGTGCATTGGTTCTGTGTCGTGTCCGTGCGCGGTGTGTCCCTTTGTCTTTCTGCCTCTGACTCTATTGCAGTGACTGGATTAAGCCAGAAGCTATTAATTTGTTAGATATGGTTTATAGTTTAGTTATTGCGCTGTCCAGTTACCCGATTACCTAACAAGCTACCCATGGGCTTGGCTGTGATGCTTACCAAATTAGTCGTTACTTTCGGTTTCGCATTCCACTTCTGATTTATTTTGTGTTTTTGAAGTTTCACTGATCGTATTTCTGATATAATGGCTGCCATATGGCTGCGCTCGGCTCAGGTCATACGGAAGAAAAATTTCCAGCAAAATTCTTCAGGCAGTAATGAGAAAATAATAAAACACGAAGATGACAGCATTAGTCACTGACTATTACACGCTCCAACTCGGCATCACGATGAGATATCTAGTACAGGAGACTGCGATTACTCTTACTTTATATGGACCCTCAATTGGCAACTTCACATGAGGGGTTCAGGTAAAGATAATCCCACGACCAATAGTAATTGGGTCCCGGGTGTTGGAGCCGACCCTGGCCGTGGAATGTGACGGAGAGCTTATGGAGTCACACGCGTTCTCTATAGGGAAGTATTCGGAAGACGAGTGTCTGAACAATTTATAAATCCAATCAAGTATATGAGTACACTATACCAGCGTTGCCCTCCTGGTTGAACGCTAATATTCTCGTATGAGCTTGATTCCAATATCCTAAGAAAATACAGCAAAACGTAGCTTTTGGCGAGGTAAGGAACGGAACAACAAACTTGTTCACTACCTGCAAAAGGGAAACGGTAAAATCATCGATGGTAAATTCATCAACGGTAAATTCATCGCGAGTAAATTTATCGATGGTAAATTCGCTAACGGTAAATTCATCGTCAGTAACTCCATCGACGGTAAATTTGTTGTGAGTAAATTCACCGTGGGTAAGTTCATAGTGGGCAAATTCACCCTGGGTGAATTTGGCGTGGGTAAATTCATCGTGAGTAGATTCATCTTGATTAAGTTCATCACGGGTATAATCGTCGTGGGTAAACTCATCGTGAATGAATTAATTGAGGGCATATCCGTCGCCGGTAAATTGATAGAGGGTAAATTCATACACGGTAAATTCATCGTGGGCAAATTCGTCGATAGTAAGTTGACTGACGTTAAATTCATCGTGGGTAAATTCATCGACTGACTGTAAATTTATCAACGATAAATTCATCAACGGTAGATTTATCGACGGTAAATTCCTCGCGAGTAACTTCTCCATCGCTAAATTCATCGTCAGTAAATTCATCGACGGTAAATCAGTGGCCGTTTACTTCATCGCGAAAAAATTCATTGCGGGTAAATTTGACGGTAAATTCATCGACGGTAAATTCATCGTGGGTAAATTTGACGGTAAATTCATCGACGGTAAATTCATCGTGGGTACATTTGCCGGTAAATTCATCGACGGTAAATTCATCGTGGGTAAATTCGACGGAAAATTCAAAGACGTTAAGTTCATCGTGGGTAAATTTGACGGTAAATTCATCGACGGTAAATTCATCGACAGTGAATTCGTACACATTAAATTCATCGTGTGTTAATTCATCGTAGGAAAATTCAATGACTGTAGATTAATTTCGGTAAATTCATCGGTAGTAAATTCATGGACGGTAAGTAGCTACATCGTCGGTTAACGCATCGAATGCGAAATTGGTTGAATGATAAATTCTTCATGGAAAGATAAGTGTTCGCAAGCATTGACCGTTCGATTTACCTGCCATTTGATTTAATTATGGTTCGATGAATTTACCAGTCGATGCAGTACCTGCTTAGCCTCTGCACCGGAGGCTGGGTTAAGTTCGCAATACACGGTGTACGAACTGCATCCGAATAAATTTGTAGGTCAAAGAAAATAGGTAAAAGCGTGTAATGACTGTTTCTGCAAGATTGAAATACTGTATTTCTTCATGACCGCGACATAATTATCAACGTGATTTCCTTATCGCGCATTTATTTTGTGACCACGCTATCTCCACAGCGCTAATGTCTTTAGAACGACACTGCATAAGAAGATCCTTTTCTGTCGTGTTATGAAAACTGCTGGCCTCAGCATAACAGCAGCGTACTGCAAATTCCCAACATTTGGCCCTTATTAAGGAATGCATCGCAAAACATTGTGAAAGTAGAAGAAAGTTTTGGTAGTTGATAGTGCGATGAGCTACTATAAAAGCTCGTATGACAAAACTAAAAATCGTTAACTTGTATGCTAAGGTTCTATTTTCAGCACGTAGTGGCCGTATACGTATTTGTGTGTATGTATTTATTTTAATCTGTTAGTTTTGAAATGTACAAATAACTCAGTATGTACCTATATATGTAAATTATAAACCCATGGGTTACCAGTCTTACCCTTTCTAACATTCTATTAATTACCCTGGAAAAAAACTTTTTCTCTTAAACAATTCAGCAAAGAAATCAGTCAAATTTTAACCAGTACATATAATTTTACTCTCGATTCGGGGAAGGCGGCGGCTTCGACGATGGCGGTTAATCTTGGAACGTAGAGTGCGCGGTCGCGGAGGAATACCTGTAGCAAGTAAATGTTATCGCGCGTCTATCAAAAGCACCGACTCTCGTCCACAGAACTGTTATATTGGGACATTTGCAATGGTTTTTGGTCGTTAAAGGTTAATCCTGCATGAAAATATTTACCGAACATTGCACCTGTGCATTGACAGAACTCCGGGAGTGTCTGAGAACCTCCCCCCCCTCCTACATTTCCTATCGTACTTCTATGCGTTACTATCTGATTATCATAATCGTTTGTTTGGGCTCACATATTATACAACATGGCATAGTCAAGCAAGTAATGGAAATAGGGTTTTTATAGATGAATATAATAAATAAAATTGCCAATAACTTATGATAGAACAGGAGAGGCGCCACAACACTGCATCTTCATTAGAATTATAGATGCTTTGTAGAAACCCACTGCCTGCAGCATAGCACAGTGTCAGACGACGACACTCTGACACATGAACTGTGCCGTCAGTTGCTAACAGCTAATACCTCAGAGAAGCTCACTGTGGACACACAAACCACTGTCGCCCAGACAGCGTCGCTTGCGCTGGGATAAAGAGTACTAAAATATTGGTATTATAGTCACCATAGAAGCCATGAAGCTTGAGGTTCGCCCCGAGGCCAAAGTGGCGGAGGGCAGTTCCTAGGTAGGTCAAGCCGTGCAATGCGACAGACGTAGGGACATTGCTTCATACTCTGTTTAGGATATTTTAACTAATTCTTTGGCGTTTAGTAATGATTGGTCAGTCCCAACACACTTTTAAAACTTGAATAAATAATAAATTCACATAAATGTGACTGGCCTGCAGTGAAACAGCGTAAAACAAGTGTTCATTACACCCCTTGGTTTTTGAAGCAAACTGGAGTGGCTTCTGCAACAGTTAGTGAAAGATACATTTTCATGTTGTAGAACAGAGACTTCTGAATTAGGTTGTATACTCAGATTTAAGATAAATGTGAAATAAGCAACTTATGGAGTTGCTATGGAAAATGCTTGCAAACAACCGACGTTATTTATCGCTAAACAAGAAATCAGTGCAGAGCTGAGTGTCTAGGAGCTACAGTAGGGTCGCCGCCTGATCAGAGCGTCAGATCAGAGAAACAGCATTGGCAGATATGAAATAGTGTAGCATTAGCAGCTACGAAGTGACGTAGCATTGGCAGCTATAATGTGATATTATCGTAGGAGGCTGTAAGGTGATGTAACATAAGCAGCCATGAGGTGGTGAAACATAAGCGGACATGAAGTGATATAACATTGACGCCCATGAAGTGGTGTAGCATAGGCCTTCATGAAGTGATGTAACTTAGGCACCCGTGAAGTGGTGTAACATAGGCACCTATGAAGTCATGTAACATAGGCCCCCATGAAGTTATGCAACATAGGCACACATGAAGTGATGTAACATAGGCACCCAGGAAGTGATGCAACACAGGCACCCATGAAGTGTGTAACACAGGCAGCCATGAAGTGATGTAACACAGGAAGCCATGAAGTGATGTAACACTGGCACCCACGAAGTAAAGTAACTTAGGCAGCCATGAAGTAGTCTATCATAGGCACTCGTGAAGTGATGTAACATAGGCACCCATGAAGTTGTATAACGTAAGCACCCAAGGAGTGGTGTATCATAGGTACCCATTAAGTAATGTAACATAAGCACCCATGAAGTGATGTAACACAGGTAGCCATGAAGTGATGCAACACAGGTAGCCTTGAAGTGATGCAACACAGGACGCCATGAAGTGGTATAACATAAGCAGCCATAATATGCAACATTTGCAGCGATGTGATATAACAATGAACAGCCATGAGCTGCAGTTTGAGATGGTTCTACCAGTGAGAATTTGTTTCTGCGCCGAAATGCCAGTTTTAAGTTCATTTGACGTCTGTTCTAGTGACTTTACCCATGAATAATCAATCGTTTGTGGTTTATGGCTGCCAACGTAGTCTCACTTCGTGGTACTTCAGTGGTATTGATTTATTGCAAGATTATTTTAGATTTTCTTAACCTCTGTACTCTTGCGATTATTGGAATTAATGCACTTTGCTGAAAAGCTTTACTTACATCTATTTCTGGGATTGTTGCTGTAAATCCTCTAGCTGAAAAACTTAATTGCATGGGATACTAAAGTAAATTACTTGCAGTGGGTATTTCCTGTAAAACTTCATTATTTCTTGAAACTACGGCGAATTTTCAATTATTCTTTGTCTCCGAAGGTATGACGATTATCTCACACAGATGATATGTAATGATGATTTTCTTACAGCGGCACGACGAAGAAATTACGTTTGGAGTGAGGGCTCTGTGATTATTATTACTCATTTTATTAACTCTTACGTAAATAGGCCTTAAGGGCTGCTTGGGAAAAGCCCTATTACAGTGGACAGTGAAGGTATGGTAGTAATCACTAAAAATATCCCATTTTGTTATTATATATCGTATATTATCTAAACGAGGTAAAAAAAACAGCAGTAATTTCTGCTATAGGTGCATGAAAACCCGAAATTTCTTGGATGTAGTTCATATCTTTAGAAAAGAAAAGAGGCAAGAAGATTCTTTGCACAACTTGTTACAACATGCAATTCGTTCTTGTCCGTGGTTCATGGGACAGATGGATGAAGAGCTTACAAAAATGTAAAAGTTAACCCTATGATGGACAGCTGTTGCTGTTATCAACGCGCTTTTGCAATCTATCGAAGTATTCAGAAACTTTCCGTACCTTTCACAAATACCTTTCACAATGGACTTTTGTTTAGTCTGGGGATTGAACGCTACTCGGGATATAATTCACAGGGTTGTAAACATTGCACACATTTTCATTGCAGCAGTACGTTCAAGTAAACGTTTCGAAGGTGTGGAGGTCTTATCGAACAGAAATCGTAAGACGAAAAGCAGTGTTGGTATATTTAGCTAAAGGTTACAGGTAAATGCTCATCCTAGGACTATTTTAACAAGAGCTGTTACGTGTTCCATGTCAACGAAGATGCGTAGTTCTTTAAGGATTCTAGAATTTCGCTATTAGCATTTCAATTATTCGGCGAATCATGCAAAATTACACAGAACGTTACAGCTTTGGCTAATATTTTGAAGTTAGAATTTGAAAAAAAAAAATAGCTCGATATCCAGTATGGCTAGATGACACGGAATCCCCCAACCTTATTACCACATGGTAGGCTTAGATGGGACATTTTCCCTGTGGCTTCAGAAAGTGGGTATTTTTGACGCCCGCTGAGCGCTGCCTCAACGAGAGGACTCGTACTGATTGCCGCCTGCTCTGCAGAGTCGCTAATCAGAGGTCGTTAATTAGCTGCGCTGTTCCATGTACCCCTCGAAATATCGGTAATTCTGCGTTGATCACAGCATAAATAAAAATGCATATAGACTTTTCATTTCATGGAATAATTATCTGAAAGTAATGCCTCTAGAAGTTCACGTTTACTTTTATTAGAAATATGTCTTAATGACGGAGAAACCGTTAATAAAGCACCATATATATATAGTGGCCGATGCATCAGCAAGTGACGCAGTTCATATACTTGCCTGCACTGCTGCCACCAACTAATTACGTCTCTCAACTAATGAGAACCAATTTTTAATACGTAGCAATGCACAACAACATTCTATCCTAAAACAGCTCAGCTATTACGTCCGTTAATTTAAAGAGAAAATTCAAGCAACTCCAGAAGGCATCTAGCTCTCCTGCTCGTCGATGCCTCTGCCGGTAATTACGAGCACTGGAAGTTTTTAAAACTCAATTATACACGCAAAAATAAAAGTTCTTTAATAAAAATATAAAAAGTTAAATTGCAGTAACCCTCATAAATTCACTGCAATTGTTTTATGAAACTCAGAAGTTACTGCACATGCCAAATTAATCATCCATTTGTTTTAATTTGTAAGGCTTGATCACAGCACAAGCGCACTAACCTTCATGGGACCATTGGAAGTTTTTCGGGCAAATTTACGTTCTTACTGTGCGAGATGTAGAGCACGTAACTGTGAACAGTAAGCCTGGCAGAGTGTTTGGATGCCACTAAAGCTAAAATTATAAACCAGTTCCAGGGGCGGCAAAATACTGTCAAAATAAAGTAACGAGCATAAGGATCAGAACATTGCTTATGAAGTAAGGAAAACAAGTATATCTTTTTTTTACAGCGCAAAAGAAAAGCTTAACCATCTTATTTTCAGATATACTGTATCTGACTAGAGTTTGCATGTGTTTATGTCCGATGATTGCAATTTTTTAGAATTACATTCTAAATAACAAATAAGATTTTACTATAATGCTATTTAAACCAGTAATTCGAGCGCGGCAGTAAATCGCGTGTAAGCTGCCCTAGCAAATCTTCCACACTTAATGCCTCTCCTCATTCTCAGAACATAAAATTTTTATTGTTTGTTGTTCAGCAGGTGCGGTACATCTGGTAAAAAAAAGTCACCATAAGAAAATAAACGTCAGAAAAGAGAAGAGCTCAAACTGTTGCACTCTTCAAAAATGGTCATTCTCTAAATGAAATTGTTTAAAAAAATTAATTGTTTAATGAACGGTGTCCAAAGTGCTACCAAAATGTACAGGGACACCAATTCATGGAAAATCTGTTCAGGACAAGGTCAAAAAAAAAAAAAAAAAGATGTACGACATCAAGAGCGGACAGATGAAGAGCGCATCGCTGTTTGACAGAAGACAAATGTCTTCAAATGTGAATGCAGAGATTAAGGAAGCAACTGGTAGAAAAATCTTTTAGCATACAGTGAGACGAAGACTTATTACCTCTGCCAAGGAGGTTATGTGTTCGTCGTGTTTGTCTCTCTGTCTATCTGTCACCAAGATA
Source organism: Parhyale hawaiensis (assembly GCA_001587735.2). Classification (NCBI taxonomy): domain Eukaryota; kingdom Metazoa; phylum Arthropoda; class Malacostraca; order Amphipoda; family Hyalidae; genus Parhyale; species Parhyale hawaiensis. The sequence continues at coordinate 6,795,066 of LQNS02000231.1, forward strand.
ACTCAAAAAGTTAGAAACCTATTTGGTCGAAATTTACAAGGATTGTTAGGTACGTTAGGAAGAACAGACGATTAATTTTTGGTGGAGATATGTCCATCCATTTGTTTGTTTGTCTGCCTCATTTTTCTCAATGCCATAACTCAAAAAGTTTTGAATGGATCTTGATGAAATTAACATGAGTTGTTAGGTACATAACAAAGAGTAAATGACCAAATTTTAGTAATGATCCGTTTGTTCGTTCTTTCGTTTGTTACTGTTCTTAATTTCATGCTAGTGACCACAATAACTCAAAAAATATTGAATGGATCTTCATGAAATTCATAGGGGTTGTCAGTAAATTTGAAAGACATGAGTGATTATATTTTGTTGCAGATCGGTTTGCTCGTTTGTATGTTTGACTCATGTTTGTCATAACGTTTGTTAGCAGTTTAGCTCAAAAAGATATGAACGGATCTTCAAGGAAATTGCACAAGCTGTTATTACTATCAAAATGTACAAATGATCAGATTTTGGAGTTTATACAGCGCAGCAACGGGCAATACCTCCGTAACTGCAATAGGCTCTCCCAATAGGCCTTAATCATTTCAGTCCCATCCTCCTTCGTGTGTTGACGTGGGTGCTTCCCTTAACTTGTTCTGTGTCAGCTGGATGCATTGATTTGTGTGTGCGTGTCTAGTGTCTCTAGTATTTAGATGGTAACTTGGGCAATTACTATGAGATCATAGCATTATATAGTCCGATATAAGTTCAAAACCTTTAGGTCCAGATCATAAATAGTAGCTATGGTAGTCTTAAGTGTATTGACGATTTTTTCTTTTTGTTTCAGCCTGATGATGACGCTTATGCGTTGAAACGTAGCAAACAAATTTTAATTCATGGAGGTAAATCACTTTTTATTGACTTTATCACGCATAGAAATAAAGAAGTTTATACAAAGAAAATTATGGTTTCAGAGCCAATTTGAATTTTTTGCTACCGTTGCCTCGTTTAGTGGAGATATGCGCTCTCAGAGTGCTCTAGCTAAAATTGGTCTCAAAGGATGTAAAACTAGGAAATACCATTGCTGTCTGATGCCAGCAGAAAGAAAACTTTTGTTTGCAAAAGCCCATGAACATTTTGGACTGGTGATGATTGGGTTAGAGTGATTTAGTGAAACGAAAACGACTTTTTGGTAAGACACTTGAAGTTTCTCTGAAGGAAATGTGCACTGTGGCTGTCTCAATTTTTTGCAAATTTGCAGAATTGGTTATGTGAAAATTACATAATAATATTTTTCTTAACAGCACGTTAGAACACCTGGCGCTGTTCATGCGCGTCGAAGAGTTGGAGAGGCTTATCACCCGCAATGTGTGCTATGCGTTGTAATTACGGTGCATTCTGGGGGAGTAAGCGTTTTGGTTTGGGTCTACATAGAGCTGTCAAAGACTGGAATGCTGTTCACATACGAGGGCAGAATGAATTTAGCAACGTACACCGGCATGTTGGACAGAGTGGACAGCCCCTCATTCGAGAAAATATTTAATAATAACAGACCTAAAGCTGTTATCTTCCAACAAGGCGATGCTATATATCACACATCAAGAGTTTCGAGGGGTTGGTGGGAGAGGGAGCATGTGGGGGTAATGGATTGGCCCCCCTCAGTCCCCTGACGCAAATCCAATAGATCATCTGTACTCAGACTTAGGGAAAAAAGTCAGGATTTATAATTTTTTTCTCAAAACAGCAGTTGAAACCCAAAATTTATGAAGAATGGCTCAAAATTGTTGCAGCCACCTGCACTTAGTCTGTAGCCAGCATGAAATCTCTGATAAAATCCAAAGGAGACCATACTATGAATTAGATGCTATCGTATTTAATGCTATATATAACTCCGTGTGTTGTATTTTCGTACTTTTTTGGTGCCTCCTAATATTGTCTATGGCTGTATGTGGTGACAGGGCGAGATGGACGTATCATAGCGACAGCAGGCCCCTCTACCTTTCAAGTAGCCGGTCAACAAGTGCACTACGTTATGACTATGCGCAGAGGATTGGACTAGGTCAAGTGTTTCGTCGTAATAAATTTTTATTTCACGGTGTCGAAAGAATTAAAAATTCACGGCCAAGGCTGCGGTCAAGCTAGGAGAGTGTCTTTTGTTAAAGCTCACTGCAATAGTCTATGCCAGAGGCCGTAGGGCCTATGTCGAAGATCTGTCAAGCCTGAAGCCATGATGATGGTCGGCAGTTAACTTGGGAGGGCGGTGGACAGCTATTGAAGGAAGAGCCTCACAAGCAGCTTAGCCACAGGGAAGAGCAAGGAGATGCGACGGTAGAAGCGCTATCGTCTTTGGGACTGTTCGGTTTGGGCAGCACAATAATGACAGGAAGGGACCAAGTGGAGGGGGACAATGGCCTCTTGCAGGGGCAGGTTAAGGAGCTGGCATTAAAAATCCAAACCTATAGATCTCAGTTGCAGGAGGTAATAAATAGCAAAGCCTTTGGTGCCGGCAGTGGTCCAATTACAGCTCCGAAGCAGCGTCCGCTGCACATGATCAGCAGTGAAGGAAAAGTGGGTTCTGTTGGATGGGTGAGGCCGGTTGATCAGATGGCGCAGTTTTTGCGTAGAGCGAGATCGTGAGTGGGGCGCGGGATTGGTGAACAGGTAACAAAAGGGTTAGGAGATGCCTGATCAGAGATTTCCCACAGGCCAGCAAGACTGATTTCTATCCATTCGGGCACGTTTGCCATAAAAAAGATTATGTAATGGACCAGAAATAAGAGATGTGAGTGTGATGATCACAGCGCTCCACGGTCTCCACCCAAGCCCTCCTGGTTGCTTGAGAGGTTGTCCTGTTGATCTACCGATTTAGATCAACGGAGGGATCAGCGAGGTTGGCTACCCTAGCCTCGTCCCTCTGACGAGACAAAGAGCGAGAGCGAAGGGGAAAGTTTGGGATAAAATCTTTTACCTTACTCACCGGAATGTAATGCTTGGACACGCACCATATTCCGGAAAGCAGGTTCATCGGACGAAGCACAAAAAAACAGGGCAAACCGGAACAAAGCCTCCTCCGCTTGAGCCTGGTAAGAGTCCGAGTCCGCCCTGCGGAAACTGATGAAAAACAGGGGTCCCAAAGGTGCTGGGCGAGATTGTTGAGATTGATGATGAATGGGAGGTGGTGAGAGCGAAGGGAGAGAGAAGTCTGACACTCGAAATCCAAAGGTCGGTAGGCGGTGAAGAGGGTCAAATCGGGTAAAGAAGAAGAGCCGTGGGGAGGAAGGCAGGTGTGACACTCACTATTAAGGACAACCAGCTTATTTGCCCAAATGCAGCTGGATGCCCTTAATAGTGCTACGCCGATCTTTCCATGTTAGGGACGAGGAAGAGTGGTGGGCGTAGTAAGTACAGCAGACCTGTATATCGGAAGACTGTAGCGCATCAAAATGAGTGAAAGATTGGGCGAGTAGTCGGCAGGGCATAAGGAAGTTGGCAGATGGGAGGTTAATATAGTAAATATGAAGATGACTGTCCAGGGACGCCACCCTCACTCTCTCGACGTCGAGTATCGTCCGGGAGGAGGTTGGTTACATTGAGCGGGAGTGTAAGGCAGGGAGTGATGGGTGAGCCTCCTCCACCACCCGGCCCCTGACTGTCCTGCCTGACAGCCGAGAAATGGGAGAACTGACGAAAAAAGAGTGGGCAGAGCATTTCTCCTCTTAAATGCTGGCGCCAGGCGACAAAAATCGGTTCCCGCCCCAGAAAGTTCTTAAGCTCTGCATGTGCAGTAGTGCTGTATGCAGGTACAGCTAAATTGGATAAATCGGCCAACCGAAGAGGGATAAAAAGGGAAAGTGAGGGAACAGGAAGAGAAGCGGGGGAGGCAGAGGCCCCTGCAAGGGAGATGAGAGAGACTGGAGACTTGGGATAAGCGGGGGGGAAGGGGGGGGGGGCTTGTGAATTTTCGACCAGCCTCTCCAATTATGTATAGTGTTACTATAAGTTCGCATAGAAACTATGGTTCATAAAGGTATAGTATTCATCGCCTGGATCGTCAAAACTTCAAGGTGGAACTGTTGCTGTAAACGACTCTTACAGCTTTCGAGCCATTTTTATTTTAAGTATTACCAGAATAAGTATTATTTTACGTTAATTAAATACTATAGACTAGCTACACCCACAAAAAACCTGAGAGTCTTATTACGCAAGTTCCTGTCAGTGTCGCTCTTTTTCACTGCATTAAAGCACCAAACAAATAAAGCAAACGATGCCTACATCAGTCAAAAATGAAACTGCGATATTTCTGGCGGTGGTTTATACCCTGCGATAATCGCTGCTGGCAGCGTGTCAGGTCGCAGCTCCGTCCGTCACAGAAAACTTTTGCGGGAGCATTCGACCGATAATGAAGCCAGAAATTCGCTGGGGATTTGGTTAATATTTCCCCATAAAAGTTTAACTGAAAGCCATGCACAGTTGCTGTGAGGCGGAGCATCACACGGATCTCTGAAAATTAGCTGGCGTTTTAAATGTTGGCTATTATGCATTAGTGTCTGAGTTCACACCATGTAATTTAGATGTTAACTATCATGCATCACTGCTTGAGTTCACATCATCTATTGCAAATCCTGACTATTTTGCATTAGTGCCTGAGTTCACGCCATAGTGAAGAGAATTAAGCTCTCTTTTTACTGTGATTCACACCAAGTAATTTAAATGTTTACTATTGTGCTTTAGTGCCTGAGCTCACACCATATAAAATTCCGGTACATCTGCCACACTTCCCATTAACTAGATTCAATATGATTGCCTAATTACAGTATACATGACATCTCAGAGGATCAACTGATTGCAAAGCCTCGTCCACAGTACCACTGAAGTGTGTTCGCACAGTGGCATTATATCGAAGCTCGCCGCAGGTTTCGCTCGACATATGACACATGCGTGCGTTTTCTCACTTTTCCAACATGTTGGATATTTTAGCGCGTTCTAGGCTCGAAATAAACCCGAGTTCGAATGAGAGCATCTGCTTCCTCACGCACCGCACATCACGCACATGCTTGGTTGCCTCCTTGCAAACATGGGAAAACTGCACAGCCTTCTGCGATGTGTTGCACTGCAAACTGGAAGAGCCGTCACAAACTTGACTAGCGACTCTCGCCACCCACACAGATCTCACTACTGACCCTGTGACAACTTGTTTTGTGGAGACACAGTTGCGTTTGCAAAGAAGCAACGAAACGTCCCATCACTTTGTTCAGGATGTAAAAATAAGATGTTAAGACTGGTGTTTTCTCTCAGCTCATCATCAGCCGATCGTTTTGTTGTGGCTCTGGAAACACAACCACGTGCGCAGCAAAAAATATCTTAAAATGTTCACCGTCAAGTCAATTAGCTTAGCAAATTCTACTATACTTATACGTTTCTGATCTCTTTTAAAACTTTCATCGTAGTAGAGCTGAAAAACTGTGTGCTTTTTCTGCTGCTGAACTCACACTGATACGCATTCAGGCGAATATTTGAAACTACACGCCCGATGCTTCCACTCTGATGTCAGAGCACGCGCTCTGAAAGTGTTCGCTTTGCTCTTTGAAGACTATCAGCAAATGGTATTTGCAATCATAATAATTTCTTGTGATGACTATCAAGGAGGTTATGCTTTTGTGTGAGTTTGCCTGTCTCTTTGCCTGGTAGTCTTTTTGTCTGCCTATCACTAAGAGAACTCAAAAACTTATGGGCGGCTTTCCGTGAAATTTACTGATATTGCTGGGTATGTCAGCAGGGATAAATGATTAACTTTAGGGGGAAGAACTGTTCAACCTGTTCTCTTTTTTAAAGTTATCAGCAGATTTTAATGAAATTTGAAGGAGATGTTAAGCATTTTAAGAGGAGTGAATGAACAAATTTCTATAATGATCTATTCTGTTTGTCTGTCAGTATATTTGTTTCACTATTTGTCAGCAACATAACCCCTATCTTTTCACCCAGACGCTCTAAGCAGTCGAGGTACGCATCCACCGACTCATCAGCTCCAAGCTGCAGGTTGTGAACCGCTTCCAGGCTTCCTGCCGATCGAGGCGAGGCGTACTCTAACTAATCACTTACCACATGGAATCATCGCAAACACTCATGCGGCGATACACTCGAGCGGCACAACCGTCGAGCATAAAGCCGATGACGTCGGCCGGAGGCACGTGATCCAACAGGCAGCGCTTCTCCAGGTCAGCCAGCTACTCGTGCACATCGACCGACCTATCGTTGATCAACTTTGGTAACTGCCTAATCAACCGATCAAGAATCGCCCCCATCCCCTGACTCAGGATATTAGCCAGCGCGCTAACAGCCCTGCTTAGCCTACCTTAGACCACTGGCGGATCTAGTCCCTCCTCGTGGGGGGGGGGGGGGCATTCGCCTCGGTGCTAGGCCCCCTCCCAAATTCGCCCCCCCCCTCCGACCCACATTGAGCCAAGCTACGCCATTTTCAGACAAGACCTCCCCCCCTCCATTGAGCCAAGCTCGCGACATTTAGTCCTTCAATATTGGTACCATATAGTCCTTACTTATATTGGTATACTTTGTAAAGTCCCTCCATATTTTACGTATTATAGGCTTACAGCCGTTTTCCAGGCCTCCCTCTAACGAGAAGTACCAGGTGCCGACACTGACTGTTAAGGGGGAAGTCTCTTTAATAAAGTACCGGTATGTATCTATAATTTTGAAAGAAAATAATTTCATTTCATATCAATGAATGATTCTTGAAAGAGTCTGATCCAGCGAGGAATGTATTGCTCACAATGCAAAAACCACCAACATGGGCACACTTATTGTTAATTATAGACGCTTCAGAAAATAACAAAGTCATAGCAAGCGTTTCCTAAAAATACTGAGAGTAACACGTAATTGAGTAACGATAACAGACTGTTTTAGAATAAAAGAAAGTAAATCTAACCAGGGCAACCCCTAAAACAATAAGTAAATGAATCAGAGTATTGTGAGAACGCATACCTCCGCCAATAAAAGCAATGGTAACGAAAAAATTTGAATTGGTTCTGAAACTAGGATTTCCCCTTCATCATCACCACCACCAAATTTTGATAATAAATTTAACTAGAGCATTGTGAGAACGCATAGGCCGACCTACCTCTGCCGATCAGTGGTACCAAACACTTATATATGTCCTGAAAATTTTCATCATTCCATGGTGCTCTTCAGTATTTATAACGATTTTTGTATATTTCATAAAAATACGCTCATAACTTTTTGAGTTCTGTGGCCGACAAATATAAAATCAAAGCCAGAGCAAATCAAAGCCATTTGCTCTTCGTAATATTCCTAACAATTTGTGCAGATTTCATAAATATCCGTCCATGACTTTTTGAGTTATTTTACAAAAAATAAAGTTAGTCATCTGTTCTTCCTAGCATGCATGCGTAACAATCCCTGTAAAGATCTGTCTATAACTTTTTATCTTTGTGACAAATTGTCAAAGAGACAAGCGGAGGCAATTATGAAATTAACGAGAGTTTCACGGTTGACTCACGCACAATCAAATCAGTTGTTTTATTAATAAATGACGCACATGTCAAAACCAGCTTGTCTGAATCCCTAATAGATGATTATATTGCCACACTAGTCATGTGCACTGCGTTGCTATATAAATGTGACGTTGTCCGATGTCGAGCCCTGAGGGGTATAGCCCATGCTGGCGGGCCCTTTCTCGGCCATAATATATTTGGGCCTCGCACACCCAAGGGTCCCGAGTGCCTCTTCCGCAGGAGATGTTGCAGCTTCGCGCAGTTTTTGCTGACGAGGTTAGTTTTGTCAAGTTAGGTAGGCTCTCAATACTTCACTTTCTGTTTCGGGAGGTGGGCTGCCGATCGAGGGGGCCGACTTATTCCCGCTAGACTTCTACCTTCTTGTATTTCGTTTCTTTCCCCTATGCGGAGTAGGTGAGCGAAAGCGTTCAGCCGTGCCTAGGGGTTGGAGATACACAACTCGCGTCTTTTTCCTGTCAGTAGCGCATTGACCATTCTGAGACCTGCCTGCAGAAAAGCCGAGACATATATCATTGATAATTTAAAACGCGCCCTGGTGGCGCACGAGGCTGTGTTAAACCATAGGAATAGTTCGGCGCGATATAGATATTGTGATCAGGGGTAGTAAAACTTCTACTTCTACTTGCCCGATGTCGAATAGCATAAACGTCGTCACCGTCTGAAACGACTCCTAGGCAAAATTAAGCCTTCTTTTTCAGCAGATTAACAATTATATTAGCTACGTTGGTGTTCCTTTCAATACTAGGCAAGTGGGCGTGCGGGAAACGATTTATAACAGATTTTTCCCAACTCTACTGTATAAAGAAATATCAGCTTGTTTCCCTTCCGAAGAGTTCTGGGCTTGGCAGTTCATTGCCGGCAATGAATTCCAAACCCCAACAGACCAGGGAACGAAGCTTTAACATTTGAATTGCTCTATACGGGAGCAATTTGCGTAAAGTTTTTAGTTTGGTTTGTCTGAGATATCATGGGAACAAATCTATGCCATATCTTTGAATATTTCACTACCTTCTAAAGAAGTAGCAGTCTCTGAAATAACCGATTCCTATGCCATTTTAGAAACCGTTTATGCGTCACAGATACGACCAGTACTTAACACGCTCAACAAAGCAAGCATGTAACTTTTTGGCATTCATGAGTTGTCTA
>LQNS02000231.1:6823610-6838975 GCA_001587735.2 Parhyale hawaiensis
TAATTTTCTATAATATTCACAGCACTTTTTGTCACCAGCCTCTCTATGCTAACAAGACACTTCAGCTCTTCTAGGATTGTTTTGCAGTCGCTAACGAGCTTTCCGTTGAAAATAACATTGGAAAGAGACTAATGTCATAAAACTTGTAGCGCATAAGCCACGAGTGTGCAGTATCTGTTTTTAGAGCCTTCATGTTCCTAGACGTCTTTGTACGATACTATAAAGTAAAAGATATTGTTGTAATCTTTAGCATAGAATGAAAATTTTACATATCCTGCGCCCACATGTGTTTATTTCAGCACTCTTGGCGATGGTGTTTTGCAGTAGTTTTTGTTTATTCTCATAATTATAGTTAAATTATTGCTAAGAGCCCTTGTAGCAATTGCATGAGTCGTGTCAAGGTTATGGAGCTTCTCTTTCAGCTTTACATAAAGTGCACTTATCTTGGATATCGGACACGCAATTTGAAGGATTTCTTCTTTAAAATCAGTCTTGTGTTATCCTGGGGTTTGAATTCACAGCGCTGAGGCTGAGTTGATGCGTCTGTTGAAACAACGAGTGCAGGGCTTTCTCAGTCACTGTTCACTCAACACAACTTTACTGGGCCTCTTATTGAGCCACCTGATAGGACGGCTCACGTTGTATTAAATATTTTTGTGGGCAAACAGCTGGCTTGCAATGACACAACGAAATATGCGAACGCATTGAACTAAAGAATAGGACTACGGCTAGCTTGGGCCGTAGGCTGTATCGAGTCATAAAAAATTATGAATAGGATGCGGACACTCTTAGCCGCAGTAGGGGTATGTGTGCAACACAGGTCACTGCCGCGATTGTATTTGTAACTCTACAGCACCTGTTCCATGGACGTCCATTCCTTCGTGCTTACAAAACCCAAAAATTTTCCGGATTAACATAGAGTTGTGAATACGTGAATGTTGCACCACGTTACTGTAAACATCTGAGAGCCATGGGTATATCCTTTAGACATAGAATTTTGAACAGAAGTTGACTGTTTCTAAATTAGAAAAGGTAAGAAAAGCTACTCAGGAATCATCTCTTGAGCACCTATTAATTTTCTGCCCGTTGGCAAGAGGAGGCTACCATCTAGGCGCTACACTGCTGGGTACTTCGAGTTCTTCTGCAGTATATACGAGTACTGCCCATGCGGCAGTAAGGACTATTGATGACTTTTACTGCTCATGGCAAAAACGTGATGCCGCAAGTAGAGTTATTATCATTAAAACTTCACGCTCGGCCCCACGGACAGGAAAAACAACCCAAATGAAGTACTCTGCAACACCGTGAAGCCCGAAACGCTGCTAAACGAAATCCAACAAACAGCCATTAACAGCTGCCTTAAGCGCCTGCAGCCAACACGACTGAAAGCCGATGCCGGCAATAAATTCTAAGCCCCCAACAGAGCAGGGTACGAAGCACCGACCGAACTGATTAATTCGGCACCTAACATTCTCCAACGTAAAAGAGAGCTCGCCTACCGCAGCACGTGTTATTCTCCTAGAGACTGAGGGCAGGGACAGAAGAATATAACCAATCGCTCTCATTATTGTACACCTTATAGAACATACAGAGTTCGGCAACTCATCTCGTTTAGGACAGATTCACCTGATCATTATCAGCGCACAGCTTGCTGGCCGAACTAACAAGTCGGTCCAACAGACATAAGTGACTGTCAGTAGCTGAAGCCCACACAGGCAGTAAAAAAGCATAAAAGCATCTGCGGACAGCCTGACTGTTACGAAACACAGAAATCACCTTACGCAGGAGCTCAATCTTACAGGAAGCACGTGACACCAGTCGCCTAATACGCGGCTCAAATGTAAGCTTGACATCAAAGACAAAACCAAGAATCTTCAAGGAGCTAGACTCCTGAAGCAAAGTGTCATCTATCTACAGATATGGATGCTGCTGTACAAGTGTGCGAGACCAACTGATAATCATCGACTTGATCCTACCGGCATTCATCTTCATACTCCAGCCCAAGTACCATGCACTAATGTGTGGCAAATCCCTATTCAGACACTGAGCGACAGCATTACGTATAAGGGGAGCAGGTATCACTGCTATCAAAATGAAGTCGTCGGCATAGTTGATCATCGTATTTTTCAGCGAAGAGAACATGACACTAGTATACAGAACGAACAACAGCGGGCCAAGTACGCAACCCTGAGGGACGGCAGACTTCACCACGACTGAGGCACTCGAAGCGCCGTCAACAGACGCACTCTGCGTTCGCTCAGAAACAAAATCGCGAATGATTGACAGAACCATACCACCCACACCAAACGACTCAAGCATATATAATAAACTTCTGCTGGTGACCCTGTAAAACGCCGCGGTAAAGTCCAACTGTACGAGGCGTGCCTCAGACTGACAATCCAGCGTAGACTGTGAATGGTGCAACACCGACAACAATGCGTCACAACAACGCAAACCAGTTATGTACTCAAACTGACCAGCAGGCAGCAAACCTATAACCTCAGGAAAACGACCAAGCTTACAAGCGACCAATTTCTCGAACAGCTTCGACAAAATGGTTGTCAGCGTAATGTGTCGGTAGTTTGTGACATTGGGCGACACTGGAATCTTGGGGATGGGAGTAATATTCCCAGTAAGCAAACTACGGCTCAAATTTTCTAACCGTATCAGGCGCCGGAAGATCACTGACCAGCTCGCTCACTGATACGAAATTGTATTGCATAAGCCATACAGTTATGAGAGTGGCAGTTTTATTTTTTTAAGTAAGCAGTTGATCTTCCTAAACATTGGTCACAAAATCAGTCCAGAGGCTCAAGCAGGCCTCAACTGTATAAGGAAACTTTAATCAAACGTCAATTTACATGGCATGTTTTGCACCTCTATGAACAGCGTGCACTCCAAAATACACAATGTATGAGCTCCTTTCTACTCGTATCTTTTGAGTGGGAATAGTATCCCCATTCTTAAGGGAGGAGTATCGCCAAAGGTAGATAAATCACTGACCTGTTATTTTCACGCCCATTTCGTCAAAGATGTTCTCAAAATTGGTACAGTCTAAATTGAGCCGCTGTCTTGAAGTTGCTGGTACATTACACAGGATCAATTTGCAGCCCAGAAGGGCTTGGATTATTGTGACGCTCTGTAGTTTGTACCATACCACTAGTAGTCGGCTCAGGATCATCGTTCTGAAGCGCGCCTTATTCAAGTGGATTGAACAGGGTCGTCCATGTGGATCTGTTGTATATATTGGAATTGTTTGGTGTAGTCGGTAAGTTTCTATAAATTAGTCGTGATTCTATTTCTGAGCGCACGCAGCGTGTATTCGTGAACGTTTATCTGAGTGGTTCAACCAGGGTTGTTTCGGGTGTTCCTAGGAGAAGAGTTTTTGGCCCACTGCTGTTCATTGTGTACACTCGTGACGCGTCTTTTTCAGTGGAGAACACTGTGGTCAGCAATACCGAGTACTCCACTTTGATAGCGGTGAGTTGCACACCAAGTGGGTGTAGGGTTGTTGCTCAGGAGTTGCACAGAGAATTGTCGCAGATTGCAGAAAAGAAATTTTTCTGAAGAACAAAACTGAATACAGGCAAGAATATATCTATGATTGTCAGTCAGTTTCAGATACATTTGCCATGGCATCCTCTTCCTGAAATTAGTGACACTGTGCTGCTGGGGTCCTACTCCTTTCATTTGCCAACAGCCCCACTTGCGAGGAATCGACAGTGTGGACAATGACTGATATTAATGGTATACATTTCGATAACTAACCTGGACACATAGATCTGCTATGGTCGGTGGCAGCTCGTGCCTCTCAGAAACGGTGGGGCCAGTTCGCTGACAGTTCCATTCAGAGTTTAAATAAAACAATGATAATAACTTTAGAAAGACTTTCAGAAAACGGTGCACTTTTCTACGGTGCACTAACCACACTTTACTGTGGTAGAAGCACATTTGGAGGAGAGAATGAACGAATGAGCGCGTTGAAAAGACAAACATGTAGATTGGTTACAAGAAACCTATCCATGATTGAGGCTAAGTAATGAGATGATTATCATTAGTGCAAATTCAATATTAATGTCATTTCGCTCAATGCTTTCGTTTAGGGCCCGCTGCCACAAACGAGCGTGAGAATGCCGTACAGCCCACCCAGTCCGGGCGTACACTGAACAAGGAGGTTTAAACCAAGTCTATTAAACTTCTTTTGTTAAGAAATCCTTGACAGCTAGTGAGCTTCTTCGCCTCTATATTTGTAGCTCTTCCTTTGTATAGAAACTATGAATACATAGTCGCGCGGCTTCTTGATCGCTGCTTGCGCGTTAGAAACGGGAGGCATTTAGATATAATTTATTGTCAAAATTAGTACACGAGTTCATATCGTTGACAGCAATATGAATTGAGTTCCTAAGTAATCATAAGTTAAATTTGCAAGAAATGAGATGTATCTTGCAAACCTACTAAATTCGACCGGTGGCTCGTCTCACAAATAATGAAAAATTAAAACTTTATTGTAAGCCACAGTTTTGGCTTTGAGTTATTTATTGTAACAAGAGTTAAACTATTGTCGTGATTGTAAAAGTAAAAACATATATTTCACTCATTTAGAAATAGGAGACTTTAGCAACTGGCGAAATAGACCCAGTGGGGCGCAAATCCGCCGCTTACCCAAGCTACAACTGTGCCACTCACAGTACAGCCACTCTGATGACTGATAGAGCTAAACTGGGCGACGGCATAATAAAACACGTTGCATTCTTTGGCGGTGTCGAAGCGAACATCTTTGTTTAATGCAATCGAAAAAGTAAGATAGCGTCGGCTTCAAAACCCGTCGGTGTTACTGTGTTACGAGCTGTGTCGTTGTATAAGTGGTTCGTGCTAAACTGTGTGTTTCATACGGTGAGGGATAACTAGGTACCGCGTAGAAGGCTGTCAGCCAACTAGAAACTAATTTCTATATTTGTCTCAAAAACGTACAAGTATCGCAAATACAAGCTTTGTAACTAATGGAAAACTGGAAGTAGTTAATTGGAACACATTATACGTTATAGGGTTTGGCAGGCAACAAGCAAGACTAGACAGTTCTCCAATGAAACAGAACTCAGTGTTGTAAATTTGCAGGAGGTGGAGGCGGTGCTAGAACATAGTAAGAGACTGCTGTTTTTCTCTCGAAGCAAAAGTATTGGTGAAAACCGTTCATGAACACACTTCCATAGCCAACCTTGTGAACTGAGTAGAACCTTAATCTTCAGCCCATCATTTCTTCTAAAGCCTTGAAAACTTGACCGCATTGGTTGTTACAGCGCGAAATGACCCCAAGCAGCTCAGAAATTGCTCGCCGGTCATAAGATGGATGTTCTGTCATGGTCCAGTGACAGGCTTGACCTCAGTCCTATTGAAACTTCATGAGACGAACTAAAGATAATGACTTCTACAAAAAATCCAGAGCTTGGCGAGGGGCAAATTTTTCTACTCAGACATTTTTCTCTAGCTTTTCCGGCGGAAAATGCAATGAGCTTGCAACAAAGATATTTGAGACAGACTGCAGTGAATGCATTTACCTTCAAAAACTTCATTTTCTGAAACTGGAAAAATAGAACTCATCTGGGTTGCGGTATCTTTATTACCAATCTCAGAAAAAAGTTAGTTCTTGCATTTAACCACGCATAGTCATCGTATTGTACTTGCTAAATTCGCAGATTTTGTACATTTTGAAGCTCTGTTCATAAAGTTTCCTCAAAATGTAGAAATGTCTTATGCTTTTGCCCACCACTTTAGTTGCACTGACGATTGTTACGCTTGTGCCCACAATACTTTGTAGTAATGCCAAGGATATTACACCACTCACTCTACAGTACCCGAGGGGTGTTCGACCAGAGCTACGTGTCATAAGTGTATCTGCTACTGCCTTGAGAATTGGTATATAATTTATATTTATGAGCTAAATGAGCAGAATTTCTCCTGCAGCGAAGGAACTACGAGCAAAATTTGCAGGAGAACAGCGTCAACAGCGTGTTTATCGGCTTCCAAACTCGTCGGTGTTACCGCGTTACGAGCTGCGTCGTTGTATAGAGTTGAATTGGGTCGTTCCCCCCAAACAAATTCCGACAGCTGTGAGCCGTTATAAAAAAACCTTACAAACGAAGAAGTCATTTCATTATCTCTATAGCCAAAGTACGGATATGACCCTCTATGTTAAGATTCCATCTTTATAATTACTGTTGAATCTTGTTAAGTCTAAAGGTGGATTCACGCTATATATAGAGTTTCGTCGCCGGTCGCCTAACATCACAATTCTGATGACTGATAGAGCTAAACTGTGCGACGGTATAATAATGCATGTTGCATTCTTTAGCGGCGTTGAAGCGAACTTCTTTGTTAGTGCAATCGAAAACGTAGGCTAGCGTGGGCGATATATATGCAGTGTAAAGGAAAAATATCGCTTTTTCGGAATTTTGTTTTCAAAATATGATGCTCTTGTATGGACACTAGAAGTGATACCATGAAGAATGTGTAAATTTTACACGAGGGTAAATAGGGTAAATATTTATTTATAGGGTGAATATTTTACGAAGCAAATATTTCTCATATTTCTAACACTTAATACAACTAAATTCTTGCAATTGGACGATCAAAAATTGGTAAACAAGACACAATCACCTTACTGCTAGGTGGCCCATTTACATCTAAAATCAGACATACGTAAGCGCTCCGCGCTAGCCACACTTGAATGTTATCAACTTTTAGGCAGACCACGATTCTTCTTATAAAATGATTTAAAAGAATAAAAGTGCATTCATGATCGCCACTCATGAATCAGGTCAGCTGTAGTGAGGCAGAAAATTCAATAATTGCATTTCACAGTCGTTGCAAGCATGCTATAGACGGAAATAAATAATAGCTATGTATAGTGAGAGTAAAAAACGAAATTTAATTGGGAAATCACCTTGCAATTCATGTGAGCTAGTTTATAGAGCGTTTTCCAGTATTGCAATCACCTGTGCATGAAAGTGTCTTACAGTAGTCGGTCGATGTATCTTGCACAGCAAAGCCAGTGCATCGCTTGCTATCGCATCGCACGCATTTGTAGCCTGCTACATGCGACGAAGGTGCAACACAGCGCCGTGTGGCGTTGGTGTGGACAGTTGACAGCACTGCTCGCAGCTAAACTTGGAGGCTAATATGACTAGTGCAGTAACACATTAGCTTTAACCAAAAGCGTCACTGCACTAGTCATATTAGTTTATTTTTTCTCATGTAGCAAATGAAGGGGGCTAAATGTGAATCACAAGTCATCCGTCGACATTTTCACTGCAGTGCTGATGCTGTAGGTTAAAGTGGGCCGAAAGTACTTAGCATGAATCAGCCTTCAGTTTAATGTTGGAGTTTTAGAATAACCGACCTTCTCAGCAATTTCGTTCCTATTAAAGAGGTCACGCACTATATATTTCTTAGCATCATTACTATTCCGTTTTGATGCAAAAAGTCTATAATATACATGCGTGGCTGGTGAGTTATTGCTCTTGGAAAAAATTAAGTAGGAGAAAGAGTTTGCTGTGTCTCTTCAGAATATTGGTTGT
Source organism: Parhyale hawaiensis (assembly GCA_001587735.2). NCBI lineage: Eukaryota > Metazoa > Arthropoda > Malacostraca > Amphipoda > Hyalidae > Parhyale > Parhyale hawaiensis. The sequence continues at coordinate 6,831,185 of LQNS02000231.1, forward strand.
ACTGAAAGACTACAAAACTGTTGCAAGGTATAAATTTTCGTATTCTTCGGCCGCAAATGTTTCTCCGCTCAAGAAAACAATTATTACATCAAGTCATGCAAATGATACTAATTTTATCGCACCTACATTACCAATTTAAGGAAATACGAGCAACCCTCCTCTGGATCTGCTGTATTTTTGACAGTTTTGCGCACCAGACTATATAACATGCAGCAACTTTCGAGCAAAAAACTTCGATAAAAATGCGAGAGAAATACAAGATGTTATTGGATGCCCAATACATTGGGCCGTCAGCGCAATATGCATGCGCAGAGTTGTCGAGAGAACTTTCTTTGCAGACAGCAGTCAGTCAGGCAGGCATGAAGTCCGCACTTGTGGTTAGAAATACTTCTCTTGACGAATTCAAAGCACAGACACGCCAATGCAATAACAAGAGTTCCCTTAAGTGGGAGCAGCGCGATATCTCTTCTTGGCTTCAGTGCGTGTGACTTTCAATTGGATATCGACAGTAGAAGTGGCATATAATTTAGAAGTTACGAGTCAACTTTACGCCTCAGCGTATTTTACATTAAGCAAAACGAGCAGATTGCGGAGACGCTTTCTTACTGTCAGTATCACGGCCTAATTTGAGTATATTTATGACTACACATTAATGTGAGAGGAAAGCTGTACCACAGACTGTAAGCAAGTTTATCATAAGAAGAGCACATGGTTTCTGCAAGTCTCTTTCTCTGCCTACTGATAGGTTAGTCTGCCATCGCACCTTCGTCCGAACGTTTGCGTGCAACAACAGTACACCGCTGCCATCGCACCGTCGTCCGAACGTTTGGGTGCAACAACAGTACACCGCTGGCAGCGATATTGCGGGTTGAATTGTGTTGAAATGTACATTCCTCATTTATAAAGATGCGGTAAATTGTTACATGTTTCTGTATGATGTATTACTGTATTTGTTCTTTGTCACATGCCATACGTTAACTTCTTCAGTTATCTGTGCTAATGCTTGCAATATCGAAATGACAAATCCCTCAGGAACGTTTGTATTTCAAAGACACATATAAGAAGTTCTTCGGTAATAACCTCATACTGCACCATCATCAGCAGGAGGATCTTCCTTTTGATTCTCACAGCTGCCTTAATTTGCTTGGATATGTGTGCTGCATAAAATAAAATAAAAAAAATACATACTGTAATATTTGTGCCCAGTTCAGTCAGTACGCTAGGTATTAGACGCTTTATTCAGGCTATAGCGTAAGTAAAACTCTCGTTTTTCTCGCAACGTTAGTCCAGTTTGCAACAGTTCCCCTCTTGCCGCTATGGCGTACGTATAATATGTTGTAGAGTCTGCCGCTGGTGTGCGGACAAGGCGCGTCTACACAATACTTCGTTCTTTGTTTGCAACAATATAATCGCAAGTAACGGCCTTTTGTTGGAAGATGAAAGCCTTTTGCTGCCCTGTCTTCGCAATCAATGAGACATATAATGGCGATCACTTGCATCTCATTTTTGGGCTGCATGCAGCTCCGAGGCATGCTCGACTCACGCTAGACACTGTATATTTCTGCTATTCTTCCGCAGCCTTTTCCATTATATCTACTGCTGCACTGCGATAGCGCAATATTTATTACCAAATAACCATTCACGCGAATAGTTGATTCAGTCAGTAGAACGATACCAACTTTTTGCGAGTGAAATTAGTTACATTCGAACCATCTGCTGTGTTTGTGTGGTTGCATGAAGTCAGTACCGCTCACTGTTGCAAGCAAAACAATGTAGCAACCACCGTCGTGTGTCTATATGTTTACCTCTGCCAAGGAGGTTATGTTTTCGTCGTGTTTGTCTGTCTGTCCGTTTGTCCGTCTGTCTGTCACTAAGATAACTAAAAAATTAAGAGCCGATTTGGACGAAATTTGCAGGGATTGCTTGGTATGTTAGGAGGAACAGATGTTTAACTTTTGGTGAAGATATGTCCATCCGTTTGTTTGTTTGTTTGTTTGTTTGTTTGTCTGCCTCATTTTTCTTAATGCCATAACTCAAAAAGTATCGATGGAGTTTTATGAAATTAACATGAGTTGTTAGGTATATAACAAAGAGTGAATGGGCAAATTTTGGTAATGATCCGTTTGTTTGTTCGTTCGTTTGTCACTGTTTTTATTTTTTTGCTTGTTAGCACATTAACTCCAAAAATAATGAATTGATCTTTATGAAATTCATAGGGATTGTTAGTAATGTTAAAAAACATAAATCAATAAATTTTGGCGCAGATTGGTTCTTCGTTTGTATGTTTGACTCGTGTTTGTCATAACGTTTGTTAGCAGTATAAGTCAAAAAGCTGTGAACGGATCTTCAAGAACATTGCCCAAGCTGTTATTTTATATCAAAAGGCACAAATGGTTAGATTTTGGAGTTTATACAAAGAAAATTATGGTTTCAGAGCCAATTTGGATTTTTTGCTACCGTTGCCTCGCTTGGCGGAGGTATGCGCTCTCAGAGTGCTCTAGTGGTATATTTATCTGCTTAGCGAAGAATTTAAAAATTACAGCTTTCAAAGTCATTTTCGAAAATTTTACTAAGTGCATAGTCAATATTGAAATATAGGACTTGAATAAAACCTAAAAGACATTCGAATAAGTAAGTGAGATCGATTAACCTGCCAAAAGATTTTAGGCGATATGACTTACATGATTCACTTTTACATTATCTAACACTTTTCTTCAAAATTGACCTTGCACTTGGTGAACATTGAAAGAAGGCCGTTATAAGGCTGTAATTTTTACTTTTCCTTATTTTACGCCGCATTGTCTGATATTTTTATTGCAATTGTTATGTTTTATATATTTATATCTTTTGTGTCAGGCTCTGAGCGAAATCGATAGGCGAAAAATACCTTAGGTTGCCGATTTTGTAATTATGCTGCGTTTTGATGGAAATCGATGAGCAATAACTAGTGTAGATTGCAGAAGATGGTCTAATTGGGAATCCTTCTGATTGCTTTATTTCTTGCTCAGCCAACGTTGAAATCCAAAGAATAAAGATATTTACAACTTCTCTAGCGCTCTCGCGCAATCTGAATTTAATTACTTGCTTAACACATATTAATACATCATTCTCAGTTTACGACATACAAATTTAACGGATAATCAGAGAAGCAGAGGAGAAACAGCTTTTCAAATTCAGGTAGAAGTAGTAATTATGTTTTATAACTTGTTTTCTTCCTTTGACGAAGCAATTACTTCATGAGCGGAAAGTTTTTGATGTACTGAAACTGTATAAGGCCGTCCGAATACGGTATGCGCGGAGGGGAATTTAAGTAATTCAGCGATGCTGCACTGTTTGCTAATATAAACCGATATCTTTACGCATGTCATCTGAAGGAAGGAGTTTGCTGCTTAGACCAATTAAAGCAGAGAGCACTCACCTCGCATAGCAATTTTGTTGCCAATTGTATAGCGTATCAAGCATATTAGTAATGAAAGTATGATCAGTGAAAAAGGGTCATTACATATTTCTCAGTCATTCATGACAAAGCCGCCATTGTAGTTTAATAATAAAGAGTTGAAATTCCCTGTATCTCTGTAGCCGGTCAGGGTCTACAATGACGGCAGCCGTTCTTACAAATTTTTTTTCTTTTTTTAATAAGAAATAATAGCGCATCAACAAAATTATTGACGGAAGGAATGCTACAGACTTCGTTTTTTCACTCATATTTTTGTTATTAGCTTTTACACCTTATTCACATTTTCACACATTAATAAACATCTTAAGAACTGTTAATTATCAAATGATGAGGTATACAGTATGTGATGAATAGAAGAAAAGCTATAAAATTTGGAATATTTGTCCCTTAATTATGTACGGTACTGTATTAATGGTCAATAGTTGGATTTCAGAATTTTTGTTAATCCAATAATTTTTCCGTTTTCAAAAGTGTAAATATGTTCCTAATATTTGTAGATGAGAGGTGAATTTTGCTTAGATTTTAACAACTTGGTTAGCTACAAAAACATGTACAAATGTACTTATTCTTTTATATTATTGACCTTACTGTTCATTCTTCGAACGCCACTACAGCAGCCCGAGAAGTTACAATTCTTATTATTATTCAGAAATTGTGACTTCGTATCAGTTCCCGGCATAATAACACTTTAATTTTTTTTAATTGAGTTTCGAAATGAACAGAGGTCTCGCTTTTTCTTAACTTCGTCGGGACGTAATTTGTAATGAGCGCCAACCTCCTGAATAGAAACGCTAGAGAAATATTTAATGTCGATTTTTTTATGAGAATGCATAAACCTTACATTGAAGCTAGCTAGGAACAGTAGGCTTCGGTAACCCTTTTCATACATAGAAAAGTGCCTGTGTAAGATCAGAAAAACTGAAATCCAGGAGCCATCGTTCTCCTTGATTTACCCTCCTGGCTTGTCCATTTAACCTTTTCAGTTTACACCCGATCAAGTATACAGCTTTATGATATCCGTCACAGACTGTTTGCTAATATACCACCTTATCATTTTTTATGTATATAGATTAAATAGTAGAAGAGTCTCAACATGGAAAGCAATAGCATTTAAGTAACGGAGTTGCACGATAAAGGAAGATCCGGCCGCTGAGGGACATTAGTGTTCCTAAGGTTACGTCACGTACAACAGCTGCTGAAAATCTGTGATAATAAATGAAAGAAGCTTTCATGCGAACAAGGCCTTCTGCTGCAACAAAAATGGCCCAGTGCAACCTTGAAGTGAGCATCCCGAGCCATACATTATAAAAGGAGCGCTGGGTCGTTATCGTTAGGCAGCAGCAACAATCACCGTATAGAGGCGAACTCTCTGCACTTCTGAAAACTTCCAAGTTCCATGAACTGAAATTATGTGATAAAAACGTAGGGTTATAGCAAAAGTGTCGGCAAAAGACCAACTTTGGAGAATCTGAACTTTTCCTTGTCCGGTGAATGCAGTGGACGAGACGAAGGCAACACGACAGACGCGGCAAATAGCAGAACTCGCCCTGCAGCGTCCAAGTTATCGCACGGCTCGTCTTTTTCACCTGCAGTAGCTGTTGTGCATAACTTTGAAAAGCGGCGTGAAAAGTGCACTAACTTCCAGCCTGGGACAATGAGATTTTTGTAATTATCTACGGTCGAGTAACTAAAATTTGTCCACAAAAACTCAGCAGTAATTAAAAGTTCTAATTAGGTAAACATGCGGGGTCGAAAACAACGCAAATTATCCGCTTGAGAGCTCGAAATTAATTAGAGTTGAGGGAACTTTTGAAGACTGTCAAGATAGGCAATAAATTAGCTGAGGCCGCTCGACCTTCTGTCAGGGTAGAGTCGCATTACATGGAAATTGGAGGCGCGCATACTTCATTACGCTTTGTTGTGCAGAGGCAGCAACAAATAAAGCAGTAAGCAATTCACTTGAGCTGTTAGCGATTGGCAGATCTAAAACTATCCTACAGACACTGCTTGGTGAGAAGCATCTCTTATTACAATGGGGACAGGACGGACTCTTATTATGTTTTTTCCTTCCTGTGTCGTCGAGCATTATACTGTTGACGTTCTACTGATGAACGCTAAGCCTATGAGAGTTCAATTGTTGGTTAGGTGTTTCAGAAACAACCTATACACCCATGCATTGTGTAAGTCTCGTACGAAGAAGACTATTGCAATAGCTTCCCTATATACATAACACTGCGTGTAAACAGACCATTATACTATTGTGGCGCCTGTATGAGTACGTAGGAGTCCATGCATACATAGAATCGTGTAGATTGCAAGTGGTATTCTCTCAACCACTATTGATTGCAAATATATATATATGTACTGAGAGAGAGTAGAGTCAGGGACACGAACTGGGACCGACGCTCTGACAGATCTGGACAATGCAGAGTGATTAGGGATAAAAAACTGTATTTGTTTATGTAGCATTTTATTCTTCTTCTTGTTTTTCTTCTGCGGTGGAGCTGCCACCAGGCATAGACCTGAATGGAATCTTACGTCAATATCTCTCAGCTGTGTAGTGTAATAAAACTTTTTTTTAACTTAGAGACCCGATACCAGTTATGACTTATCTCAAGTTCAGCAAACACCGGTAATGCGATAGAGATGCTATAAAGTACTAAACTTTGCGCATAGAGAATGCGCAAAACCGCCTCAGGTAACATAGAAATAAAAATCCATATTCTTGGGATTGGAATGGCACATACCCAGAAAGCAATGCTTGAAAACATGTTCACATTTTGCCAGAGATGCATTGCCCTGGAGTCTGTACTGCGCTAGAGTAACATGTATTGATGGCTCCAGACAACTGAACCAGACTTGCCACCAATGTCTTGGTCTTCTTTTCGTATCAAATCTGGTGAATGTGAAATTCTCTCGCACTCACTGAGGTATCACGAGCCTACGTCCATCTGCCGTCCCCGCTCCATAACTGCGGCTCGCTGTGGCCTTTCGCTCCTCATACTGTGCAGATCTGAGCAAAGTTTTGGCCTGCATTTCCACCCAAACTTTGGACAACTATCGCCCGAGTTTAGACATAAGCGGCGACAATAGTGACGGGCTCGAGTTCACTTTAGACCTACTCTCTTGAAGTCCATCGTACTTAGCCGAATAATAGCAAGTAGAGTCCGTCAGGCCTCACACAGCCCATTAAGTCATGTACATACCATCACCCAGAGAGACAGATGCAGCAAGACAAACAGACACATTCGCTGTTCCCTATACAGACATGTTTCTACCTACGATGCACCGGAGTTCAATAGGATCACTATTCCAATTGATCTGGTAAACGATAAATGCAGTACTGAAAGGAAAGTTGCTGCAATTTATAAACATGTAATTTTGAAGAAAATATTCTGTGAAAACCAGGAGAAGGAACAAGCTGCGAGAGCTAATATGAAAATTTTTCAAACAAACCTGACCTCGTGCTATCCAAAGTTCCCAGTTAAATACCAGTTCGTTCTTGTTGTTGGGTAACTTCCAAGAGGGCGGAGCTTGAGCGCCAGTCTTGTTGACCGCGTGAAGGAAGTAGTTTGAGGCGTTTCGCTCCTGCAGCGTTACCGTGGACCAGCTCGTCATCTCGTACAGGGACGAGAATTACATATCAGCCTTGGCTTGCTTATGAAGCACAGGTGCTGCGAGTAACTTGGCTGATGTTGAGGAGGGCGTGCAGCTTTCGGGGCAACACTTTGCTTAGTGCGATGGCTAAAGTTGAGATCGAGCACGCAGCGAGCGCGCACACTTCAAGTTCTAAGCTTTGGCCAATATAGACACTGAGAAGAAAACATACAAAGACTGAAAACTTCAAAAGCGAGAGATTAACTGGAACAGCCCAGCAACCAATGCATTATGAAATTCATCTCTTTTAAGAGGTAATGTCTCTCTGATGGATAACCGCGCTTTCGGAACAATGCTAATTCGCTGACGTGTCTGGTTTAAGTCCAAAGAACGCTCCGGCTACTGTAACTAACAGGTGACAACGAGAGGCACTGAGCCTAAGAATAACTCTACCTCCAATGCAAGTTTATAGAACTCAGAAAAGTCAGGTTGCAGCTACATAGCACGAAGTCCAATGACTATATTCTGAGCCCTGGCCCCGAACAGACATTGCTTGCACGACGCAAACTCTCGCTCGAGAGCAACACGTATGGGTATAGATAGAGCCCGCATTTTAGACAGGGCCGTCAAATTCTTTCATCTGAAGCATTTCAGCTTTACAAACTAACACTTCCGCGATGCGAGTGCACTGGCGAACCAGTAACACATGGATGCAATATGTCGAACTGAAAACTTGT
>LQNS02000231.1:6852502-6863097 GCA_001587735.2 Parhyale hawaiensis
GAAAGGTTTATAAAGCGTTTCAACTGGATTTTAATATATATTTGGCCGAGCTTTCGACAGTCTAAACGAAAGTCGTTTTCAAGGCAAAACTTGAAGAACCCAAGAGTCATACTATGTACATACTTTGTATCAGCTCTCAACAGAAATTGCTATAACCGTTACCAACAAATCCCAGAATTTACAAACCTGTCCTAAAATCTTTGATATGAACTAATATAATGCGCCCTGACCTCTCCAACAAAATAATTTTCGAAAAATCTATGCTTCTGTATCATTGGTACATAGTATGTACATGGTATGACTCTTGGGTTGTTCAAGTTTTGCCTTGAAAACGACTTTCGTTTAGACTGCCGAAAGCTCGGCCAAATATATATTAAAATCCAGTTGAAACGATTTATAAACCTTTCGAAAATACATATGTATATTTTGCAATTTCAAACGAATGGAACTCAATGAGTTTTCATGCTAGAATAAAAACGCTGACAGTTTTGGAATGCTTGATGCTTGAAACTTTCCTAACAAAACTACAGAGATGTTCCATTTTTGCCCTCAAAATATTCATCACAACTCAAAACCGAATCCTTGTACTGTTTTTTCAATATATATTAGTTCGCGATCCCAACGAATTAGAAAATGGAGAATCCAGCTGTGATAAGAAAATATTAAGAGGACGAAAATTGAGAGTCGAGCTCTATAGTTTTGTTAGGAATGGTTCAAGGATTCCAAAACTGTCATTCTTTTTATTCTATCACGAAAATTCATCCAGTTTTATTCGTTTGAATTTTCCAAAATATACTGTACATATATATATATATATCGCATTGGCCTGATAGAGGTACACCCCCTCCGAGAACCTTGTAGGTTAGGCGCCAGGACTGGTTCTGCTAATGTCCTGTATCAAATATACGTCTTTATACGGATTCACTATGTTCTAAACTTCATACTTCACTATACGGGAACCAGTTCTGGATTACCTAACCTACAATGTTGGCGGGGTAAGAGCTCATTGTAAGGGACCTGGTACTAGGGACCAGGATTTTGGTACCTCTATCGAACTAGAGGGCTACTTAACAGGCCGTATATGAATAGTCTTAGCCATCTAATAGCCCATTTCGAAACATATATCTATATCTATGCTCCATTATCTCAGAAACTAAAGCTTAAATCAAAAATGTTTCGGAGACAAAATGTGTTTCGTTTTCAAAAATACATATTCTGAGCTAGTTTCAGAACAATCACTCCACAATTGATAACTTTGGGCCTCCATGCCCCCCCCCCCTCACAAGTGTACTAGTTGCGAAAGTTCTACCCAACTTTTTTTGAATGTCCTCATCATATGGAATAGGAAAATACATGGAGCCGTGAAAGAGAAATGTACACAGACACCCCCCTGGAGCCTGGACTACTGGGGTAAGCTTCTTCCAATATTAAATTAAATTTTTATTTTCAATTCTTATCTTCCGTCAAAACTTCGGCCATTTTAAGTAGACTGTAGCCATACGGTAATATTATGAAAATTTGAGCCAAGGTGAGTCTCTATGTTAGCTTTTCTGCGTTTTTGATCTAGCATTTCAGAAAAGCGTGTTTCCAAAGTACGCTCCGAGCAGTTTTCCAGTCACCCTTCGCCCAACACAATGTTTGACACTCCCACGTCAGGTTTTTTTCTCTCTATTTCCAATCTATAATTCAGACAAAGTGTGGAACATTGCCTCGCTAAAGCAAACGTATGACAAATTATTTCAATAACGATTGCACAGCAATCATTCTGATACACCGGCTGAGTTAACATGGAATTTTCGATCCAGTTAATATTCTTCATAGGATCATCCATCAACAGCGACTGCAGTTTGGAAAGAAAATATTCAACGCAGCAAAGCACTTCTGACTCACAATAATTATTGACCAAAATCACGAGGTAAGCTTCCATAATTCGACATCAGGTGAGAACAAACAATAGAGTTAATTGCCTCATCTGCAGGGCAATGATGCACCGGAGGTTCTGTCCTGAAGAGATAGAATAGCTCGGCTAATCTTCTGCTGGCACAGGGGCTGTACAGAAATTAAAAGCACGCAGTTTAGTGTCGATTGAAACATGAAACTGCAAGCCACTAGAGGCGCTTACCTAAAGTTGCAGTGCTACTTACGGAATTGAAAGAAGAAGTGTTTTATTCTAGATGGTACATATGGCTTGTCTAAGCAGCGACTGCATGTTATTTTTTTTATAATAGTGATATTAAACTACAGTAAAATGTGAACTAAATGTTAGAGCAGAAGCAAACGATATATTTTATGTAGTTGAACGATCAAGTGAGTTACAGTACATCACAAACTTTAAAAGTGTCTATGCTGCTGTGAAGAAATGAGTCAATTCCTTCCTACTAACAAATGTAATAAAAGGGAGCTGTGGCAGTGATAGCGACGGTTGTGCAATAATTCACCAACCTCAGATCATTTCAATTCATGGGCCACACACAATTTATAGGTAACCCCTAAGGCACCAAGCTGAAATATATTTTTCGCAGGCTTAAGAGTACCTACTACACTAAAGACATTGAGTATATTGCCACTACTGGAATAGCGTTGACTTGCATTTCTTATGTCGACTGATTCACGAATGAAGAAGGATACCTATGCTGCACGAATCAAGTCTAAACATTCCAAACGTGCCGATAACTAGAGCACTCTGTGAGAGCATAACTTGACGAGCATGGCAAAGGTAACAAAAATTCAAAGTGGTCCTGAAACCAGGATTTCCTTTTTCATCATCAGTAAGATTTCCTCATTGTGCCTCTTGACGGTAAGAACAGTTACTGTAATTTTCTTGAAGATCCATCCTACAAACACAAAGGCAAACATTAGTCAAATGGATGAACCGATCATCACTAGAAATTGGTTGTTGGTTTTGTGCCTTTTAATATTTTTGAAAATTCCTACAAATTTTATGATGATCAGTCCATTACTTTTTCACTTATATTGCAGACAAACATAATAACAACTCGAGCACTATGAGAGCACATACCTCCGCTAAGCAAGACAACGGTAATGAAAGATTCAAATTAGTTCCGAAACTATGATTTACTTTGTATCAAAACCAAAATCTTATCATCTGTGCCTCTTGACAGTTATAACAACTTCTGTAATTTTCTTAAGATCCGTTCATAACTTTTCGAGTTATACTGCAAACAAAAATTCTGAACAGCATCAGTCAAACTCGCAAACAGAACAACCGATCATAACCAAAATTTAACCATTTATGCTTGTCAACATTACTAACAATTCCTGTATGTTTCATAAAGATTCTTTCATAACTTTCTGAACTATCTTGCTAACAAACATAAAATTAAACCCAGAGACACAGAAGCGAATGGACAGATCGTATCAAAAAATTTATCACTCACGCTTTGTTATATACCTAACAACTCATGGAAATTTCATAAGAATGCGTTCATTACATTTTGATTTACGGCAATAAGAAAAAAGAGGCAGACAAACAAACAAACAGACGGATGAACGGATCTTTACCAAAAATTAATCATCTGTTTCTCCTAACATACCTAAAAATCCCCGCAAATTTTGAAAAACCCGTCCATAACTATTTGATTTATCCTGGTGACAAATGTACAGGTAACCTCGACGACAATATAACCTCTTTGGCGGAGGTTAATATGCAGATAAAGAAATAAAAAGACAAACAGATTAAAGCAAAAATTTGGTCATTTGCTCCTACTAACAGCAATAATTCCTGCAAATTTCATAAAGATCCGTATATAACTTTTTGAATTATGCTACCAAGTAAAATGAGGCAGTCAAATACAGAACCACACGTTTGAAAGGACTGCACCAAAAGTTAATCATCTTTTCCTCCTAGGCTAATAACTTACCTAACAATAATTCCTATAACTATAATAATGATCCGTACATAACTTTTGGAGTTGTCTTGTGCCAGACAGACAAATAAACGCACAAACTCGACAAAATGATAACCTCCTCGGAGGAAGACATGGTAAGTATACAGAGAACTTCATCTTTCCATAGTGACGATCAGTTACGAACATGAAAGTTAAATTGCTCGTTCTACAATACATTAAAGGACCTGTGTCTATACTACTTTCAAAGCCTATAGAGGTAAAATCAACCTTGACCGCATCCGCAACTGGAAAACCCACTTGCACTGGTGTGTGCTGCGGATATAGGCCCACTGCCTCCAGAGGAGTAACTGCGGCTGCAGTCGACCACAGGTCATCAAGAGCTGTGGCGCCAATTTAACGGAAAGTTCAAATGGCCCACGACCACCCTCAACCCTCTCATCTCTGAATAGGGCATATTCCACCACGGCGCAGTGCATGAATGCAACTGCCGAGTCAGCACACCTATAGATCTGCAAAGACATTGCGAAAGTTAGAACAGTATTGCTGGATTTTTATGATACTTTTGCTTTCATGATTTCCGCGTAAAATTGCAAATTTGCTTTAGAATAATCCCCTATGGTTAAAAACGATTTCGTTGAGAAATTGAATGAGTTAACCACTATATTTTGGACTCGTTCTCTTACTAAAATTTACTCAACAACCTTAACTTCACCAGCCATTTCGGTATTTTTGTAAACATTGATCACCCCCATCCGAAAATTTTTTATTGTGTACGCAATATTAAGCGGGCAACTGCTGCCCACGGAGAGCTCTCAGTTTGTGCTGTGGCAAACTAAAGGCAGAGAGCTGCGTGGTGCTCCTCTGCAAGAGCAATATTTTTACCTCGTGTCTTCCACCACAATCCTTCATTTTCCTGACACGAACGAAATAATAATGAAGGATAGACTATAAAGAAACAATCAGTGATGCTCGCTCTCCTGAATTTTATCAAAACTGATGAACATTCTCGGAGTTAACCCTTCACAGACTAACTGGATCTTAGGGGCCACTTTCAAATAGTGTCTGTCTGACAAAAATTAACGTTTAATGTAAACGGTAGAGTTAAACATTTTATTCTAAACGGGTTGAGGGCGAGACCTGTTTTTTAAAGTATAAGAACTGTTTTGAAATTCCGGCGTGGTGGTGCTACGGTCGACATTCCACTCGCGGGTGCTGTTTACTTACATGTGTTGGCAAGCCATAGACGCCGTAACGGAAATATTTAACAGTCTTGACGTTTATTAATGAGTATTTGAAGCTGCTCCTCTGACTGAGAATTCCACCGGCTGTGCAAAACGATCGGTGATTTGTTTTCTTAGTGCCAAGGATGTGAAAATAGCTGAAATTCATCGTCAGATTAGAGAAGTTCGAGGACAGAACGCCAGCATCGGTGGAATGGTACGGATATGAGTTAGAGCTTTTAAAAGCTTGGTCACAGGAATACTCTTGATAAGGAACATTAGGCTGTAGACTTGGATGAAGAGGGATTTCCAAAAGTGGTTATACGGTACAAAAAGTGTTTTAATATTGGTAGAATATGTGTAGAAAAGTAAATTAACGTACAGGCTTCCTTGCAAGATAAAATTGATCAGAAAGTATTTTTATTTTTTATCTCAAAACAATTCTTGCTTTAAAAGAAAATCACAATCTAAGTTTTACCTTTCTTTACAGTTAAATTTTCTGAAACCCCAGCGGCTCACATTTCCCCAATGCCACAATTTCCCGCTAGTGACAAGAATTACTCATAACCGACCTCCCCTCAACAGCAGCCGTGGCAGGAACAGCAAAGAACACAATGCAACCTTGACCTCGCGGTATAATATTCCAGAGGAGAACTGTTCGTATAGCGATATGAATCCATCTCTGAACAATAGCACGACCTGAAACATGTTCATTACAAGCGTTATTTGGCTAGAGAAGCCATTCGCTTGTTTTCGTATTTCGTTATTGCAGTAGTGGCTGTTGACAGACCATCATATGAGGGGACAAAATGTTCCTACTGTAAGCCAAACACAGCTGGCTGCGGTACAGTCATCCCTGCACGATACATTTGGCACTTTGCATCATCTACTCACAAGGGGCCAAAGAAAAACCAGGCTTAATCCAGAATATTATACTATCCACGCAAACCGGATTCGATCGAGAAGGAAATTTTCAACTTTAAACCTGTCCAGACTTCAAAATTGTTGTTAATGCTGAACTTTCTAGGCATTGTAAAACATGGGTGTTGCTTATGAAACACAGGAGCTGAATTGTAGCCTGGCCGCAGATTGGTATTTTTTTTTAATTCTTTTGCAATATTACAAGAATGTACGACTGCAACTAAACAGTAGGCGTTCCTTCTGCCATGAGGTGGCAAAGTCACAACAGTGCAGCCACTGGTTGCTGGAGCTTACACTACCGATGGTGGAGTAGAGGCGTATTGCTGATAGTGTGGTGTGTGCCCACGGGCAGAGCCTGTTAGGTGCTCAGTATTTGTGGTCGCAGGGGATAACATCGTCACGCCCAAATTACTACCTAGCCTATGCATCTGACTCGTGTCCGCATCTGCAACAAACGATGCCGTCATTTGCCCCTTGCGCCATGTTTTTGCATGAATTTCATGAGCGCTATTTTTGTAATGTGGAACGTCCGAATGTAGTGTAACGTGGCTGTCACCGTAACCTTGTGTACGCTACACAAGTTGTTAAATGTTATTCGTTAATTCGGTCTCCTCTGCAAGTGTCGCTAGGCAAGTTACGGGTACATTTTCACATTTCGAGTACAATAAAACTCAGAAAACAGTGCATTTTCTTCTGCTATTTCTAGGAGAAGTAACATATTCGCACAAGTGGATGAGCGATCGAGTTGATGTGGATGCCGTGTGATCTCGGCCTAAGAATATGGATGCCTCTGAGTGTGGTGAAAGAAGCTGCAGAGATCGTCAGTTCCTCTATTTCACTGTTTGCAACGCAAAAGTACTCGTAGATAGATATAAGGTTGCCGTATACTTATGTCATCATCTGCAACCTGGCCTAATTTTCTCCTGTTTTCTTCAAGCGTGAAGAAAATGGACAGATAAACAAATAAATACACAGTGGGCTTTGTTATGTAATTGGTTAAATTTATGATCAGTTATCTTCTTGAATAACATTGATAGGAACATGGCGTACCATGAACTTACAGTAGCACCGTAGCTAGGATGTAGAAGATTTCAACGGTGGAGCTAACAAGTGTCCTTGTAAAATAAACCAGGGCCAGAGCGTTCCCTTACGCGATTCCTAATTTTTGGTTTTCCAGTTCTTCAGCTCTTTGTAAATTGAATACAGGAAGATTCCTTCATTTCTACATAAGTTAATTGTTTTAGTTAAAAATGACCTGTTGCACTTAAAACGAGATTTTTCTACTGCTCATATTTAGTTACATACCTGATAAATTTTAAAATTTAATTCTCCTTTACTGTACCATAATATTATTGTACTTGTTTATTCGGCCGCGAGAGTGAAGGCGAAGAAATTCACACATGTGTATTCCATTAAAATGCGAAATGTACGAGCCAGCTAGGGGTTCAAAACAGGGAAACCTTTATACTGTTATACAGATGTCATATACAGTAATATGGAGATTCGTATAGTAGATACAAGAATATACGAGCCGAAAATACTCTATTGTCTTTTGACTCTCAGCAGTGTCGTTCAGAATATTAATTTAGTTTCAAGAGCACTTGAAAGGAAAACGGTTTGAAGTCAGAGACTGCGGAAAAACTGAGAGTTTAAGACGGTACACTATGCAAACCATGGATTCTATAAAGGAAGGTTAGAGAGGTAGATACACCGCCTTCGGAAGTGTTTTCTTTCCGATGGAGGTTATGTGTTGTGTCTGTTGTATTAAGTAAACCATTATGATTTAGTAATACTCAGCTTGTTGTTTGTTTGGCTGGTGTCTTAGTCTCGATTTAAAGGATCAGATCGAAGAAAATTCATCAACTGCATGCCAGTGGGATGGGATAGGGGGAAAATCGAGCCTCAAATTAACAGCAAATAAGTTTCTTGGATATGTTGGACCTACTGCTAGGTACTTCTAGTCTACATGTCTTTCTCTTGAGCTCGAGAGAAGAGCAAAAAAGTTCATGTAAAAATTACCTATTGCTCCCGTTGGGTCATATACACATTTGTAATACGTTTTGTTAACTGTGGCCCGTCTGCTTCTGTTTACTTATTAATTCGTTTTCTTTAGTCTCATTTCGTCGACATAATATCTTCACTTGAGGCTGATGCTATCCAAGCAGAATAGATTCGGAACTGAACTTGGAATTTTGATTACTCCTCCACACTAGATGTATATCAGTTTGTGGTTAGTGTACAACTGTCACGATATTTCTTTCCCACTTCCTGATTTTCATGTCTTGTTTTTTAGCTTACTGTTTGAAAGCCAAAAGCTATGAGACTAACACTCATTCGTTGGAGTCATTATTGATGGCCGGTCACTACAGTTGTTAATAGATAAAGGTGCTCACTGAGCTCATTGATGAGTAGAAGAAATTTTGGGTTCACCCTCACCTCTGACTCGTGCCGGCGCGCTCCGGTGCCGATCCTCACGTTCTCAGGCCCGCCAGCAATGGTCGGCCTCATAACTTCAGTGGGACCTCAAGGTCCAAGTCTCGCAAGTTCGGTTGGTAGAAGAGCTTACAAGAAACGGTTTAAATCCCAACATTGTTGCTTTACCAGGAAACAGATCATAGCAGTAAATAAAGCAGTGTTATTTACTATAACTTTTTGAGCTCTGAAACTATACAGTAAGAAACGAGAATCAGCAAAAGCCCTATAATATTGTACACAAAACGTTACTTTAGGCAACATTGACGCTACACAGAGCAATGTACTATAGCTAGCATAGAATAATATTGACCCTAGAAGTATTCTTGGCCCTCTCAGAACTTAATTCGTAAAACAGCTTTTGGGGCGGTCCGAGATTATGTTTCGGATAGGTTGACTGCTGCAATTTATCAACTAGATAAGCCCTCCGAGAGTTCATACCTCCGCCAAGCAGCGAAGTGTAACGAAATATTCAAATTGGTCCTGAAAACATGCCTGTAAGCACACGACAGTGTTTGTTATATTGGTTTAAGTTTGACGTGTGTTAATAGGCGCATATGATCTAATTTTGGTGATGATAAATAGGATTTCCTACTTATCATCACCAGAACTTGGCCATTCGTAATTCTTGACATCAATGATAGTTCTTAAGTTTTTGAGTTATGTTCTGACAGGCACTAAGACAAATATCTAGCCATATACATAAATGGATCAATGGATCATCACCAAAATTAAATGATATGAGAGTTTCACCATTTATCAAACTTAAAATAATATAATAAACACTGTTGTGTGTTTAGTGGCGTATGATTATATATATATATATATTTGTATCTTTCGTGTCACGTTCTTAAGAAATAGATAAGCGACAAACGGGCCAGGTTCTGGAATTAGTCGCTATGTTGCGTTTTCATGCTGACTGATTAGCAAAATATAGATCAGGTTAAAGAAGATGGATAAAGTAGGATCCTTAACCTTTTAACTGAACGCAATTCTTCCTCAGCCAATGTCAAAGTCGAATGGTAAAGATTTTTACAGATTCTCATAACGCTGCAATAGAGTCTGATTTTTCTCACTTTCTCCTTACATTGAAAATATATCTGCTTCCAACTCAGGTAGTAGAAATTCCGTAGATGATCAACGAAGCACAGGTGAAGCTATGATTTTCCACGGGCAGTAGACACAACAATTATGTTTTAAGTTTGTTTTCTTTCTTGAACGAAGCAGTTTTCGCTTACAGACGAAATTTCGATGTACTAATGGTGTATGATACGGTAGGTAGGATACGCGGAGTAGAATTTTATTAAATTTGGTAATGCTTTGCTCCTTGCTTATATAAGCTGTTTTTTTTTTTCATGTCATCTAAGGTGAGGAACGATTGTGCTGCTTAGGAGAATTGAAAGAGAAAGCACTAACCTCTTATGACATTTTAAGATGGCCGTTGAAGCGTAGCCTTCATAAGCATATTAGCAACAAAAGTATGTTAAATGAAGACGGGTCTTCGCAAATTCCTCACTGTCATTTTTGAACCTCATTAGCACTGCCAATTATGTAATACGCTTTCCAATTTCAAGTATTGCCGCAACGTCATAAAACTTTTTTTTACTAGGCACCTCAGCGGATATTAAAATAGAGAAAACGAGCTCAGTTAGCAACACAGGATGCCTGTTCTACGCCCCGTAATATCTGCCTCATCATGACTATTGAACACCCGACCCTTATATGTAACTGTTCATGTGCCACTTCTGATATCATTTCGTATTCAGTTCGTGATCGAGAATAGCATTAAGGATGTAACGCTTTTACCCGAGCGCCAGAAGAGCAGATAAAATTAACTCGACAAACCAGGCAAAATAAACTTGATGTCGTTTCGTCCATCTCTCTTTGTAGCATAATGTTGAGCAATGAGGTAATTTATTTTCTATTCTAGCGAGCACAAAAGCTTCAACTGCCTGGACATGGAGGTTGCGTCACTTTGGGTATTATCGCTGCGAAGTCATCTAGCGCTGTCTTTAGATAGAACTTGATACCAAGCGCAGTTTCGTAACGCAATTTCGCTTAATGGTGCCGCTAATGGGCATTTTGGGCGGGCATGGTTCTTGCAAGTTTTTAT
>LQNS02000231.1:6902316-6912881 GCA_001587735.2 Parhyale hawaiensis
GGGGGAGTGTGACCGGCCTGCAGTTTATGGCTGTCCGTCAGGCCTATGCACTTTTTCAACAATGGAGAAAGTAAAGATACGCAGTCATCCAAATGCGGCTATGTGTGGTTAGCACCCATGAAATTTAGGAATGTGTATAGGGACAAAATTAAAAGTCACCGAAATGTCGTTATGTATACAGATTCCTATATTTCGGGGTTTTAACATACAAAATGGGACATTAGCCTACTAAGATCCCATTAGCACGACAAGATTCTCGTAACAGGCCGTGTTAAATTTTGAGGCATTATTTTAAACATTGGCAAAACGTTTTAAGATTGCACGAATTTCTTTGTTTTTTGGTTCTGTTGTAGAGTGAAGTTCAGTCAGCCTGTGCAATCCTGTGTACTGGGTAGATAAAAATTAACAAACAGAGGTTTTATCTCCTAAACCATGGACCACACGATACCTTGCCTGTCCGCTCCTCACCATGGGTCTGCTGGCAAATCGTTAAATCCTCAATAAAATTTGTTCCATTCCACCTACCGACTTAAACCAAAAAAATTACTGTTCTTGGAGACGCGAGGAACGTGTCTGTTGGCAAGAAACATGCATGAGTGAGCATTGGCCTACGGTAAATACAGTAGTAAAATTATTTTAGCCAATTTTTAGTCACTTAGATGCTCCCAGCTTTAATTATTATTGTCGTCCATAGTTGGCGTGGAGCTTTATATTTCTGATTCATGCTAATAAACACATTTCTTGCATCACCGAGAATGGTTTACTTTTTGTTTGAGGTTATTCTGTAGTCTGGAAAAGATTTTATCTGAGTTTAATCTATTTACAATCAGCCTCATTTGCAAATTTCAGAGGACAGTCAAGGTATGGTGCGGTCCACGCCCAGACAAATCTAATATTACAAAAGTGTGCCGAAGCTTATTTCGCACAGTTTATTTATTTCAAGTACCCAAAAAAAATTGTTATTGCCGAGATAGATGAAAAACAAATGCCAGAGTGGAGCCCGTCCTAAGGGCATTACTTCAAGCTAAATTAACTGCCGTGAGAAACTAGCATGCTACTTTGTCATATAATGTACTCATATATTGCTGTTAACACCCTTTAGCACTATAATATTAGATACAAAATCACTTTGAGCAGCATTATCTGTAAAGAGTGAATTTATTTTGTCCTAACGAATTATATAATTTAATAGACAATAGCTTGCAGAAACTGGAGTGATCTGTTCTGTGTATGTGAGCTCCTTTCAAATCTAAGATAACTTCGATATGTTTTTTCAACTGTGATATAAAGAGAAATACGTAACCAATTGGATATTGCGTTCAGAGTAACCTACAATGAAGTTACCAGTACAATGTCAGTTGAGATCAATACCTTCGCCCTCAGAATGGCGCATCAAATATTATTGGAAGGTGTTGTTTACATGTGCATCGCCCAAGAAACAGCATTAGCACGCCAAATATGATGTAAGCATATGTACTTTGTGTCAAGGCCGTGCTCACTGAAGCAATGACTACAAGTAAGCCTGATGTTTTGGACTCTGAAGTCCAGTGAGCACGAGCATTGGCCCGGTTTTTGATGAATGCATGTTTCTCATTACCTCCGCCAAGGAGGTTATGTTTTCGTCGTGCTTGTCTGTCTGTTTGTGTGTTTGTCTCTCTGTCTGTCTGTCACCAAAATAACTCAACAATTTTTTAACCAATTTGAATGAAATTTGCAGGGATTGTTAGGTATGTTAGGACGTACAGATGATTAACTTTTGGTGACGATATGTCCATCCGTTTGTTTGTTTGTCTGCCTCATTTTTCTCAATGCCATAACTCAAAAAGTTACGGATGGATTATGATGAAATTGACATGAATTGTTAGGTATATAACAAAGAATAACAGACCAAATTTTTGGTAATGATCCGTTTGTTCGTTCGTCCGTTTGTCACTATTTTTAATTTTATGCTTGTTAGCACAATAACTAAAAGAAAAATAAATGGATCTGTATGAAATTTATAGGGGTTCTTAGAGATGTTAAAAGACATAAATGATATATTTTTGCTGCAGATCGATTTGTTCGTTAGCATGTGTGACTCATGTTTGTCATAACGATTGTTCGCAGTATAACTCAAAAAGTTATGAACGGATCTAAAAGAAAATTGTACAAGCTGTCATTACTATAAAAGACACAAATGATTCGATTTCGGAGTTTATACAAAGAAAATTATGGTTTCAGAGTCAATTTGAATTTTTTTGCTACCGTTGCGTCGCTTGGCGGAGGTATGCGCTCTCAGAGTGCTCTAGTTTTCATTTTTTACTTTGGCCTCTTTGGCTACGCTTTTGTTATCGACGATGTGCTCCTAAACCATTAACAAAACACCTTTTATTCATTTAATTATTCTTCGAACAATGCCGATGCTCTCTGCTTGGCAGTCCACGTGCAGTCTTCTGCGCTAGAGGTTCTACTGTCCTCAACGCCATTAGTTTGTATCTTTTCTTCAATGTTGTAGTAGTCGGAACAAAGCAGCGTTGTTCACTTTTGTTTCAGTAAAAGTTCGAATAAGCAAAACAGAACAACCTCATATTTGCTTTGTAATTAATGTTCATTCCAGACTGTCACAACGAAGCGAAAGTGCTGCTGTATGGACGTGACAGTGCTGGACTCTACTCGTGTGTCCGGCGAAAAATTAGTGATAGATCTCCATTTCCACACTTTCGATAATACCCAGCAACTGCCAAGGAAAGGGGCACACTAGATAAGCGTTCTTGGCTCCACACATGCTGAGCAGCGAAACCCTTCACTTGTGGCTCTGACATAGAGAATTTATTAATTTAGCAGGCAGTCAATCGTGGCTCAAAATTTTTATTTCGACTCGGTATCAAGATAAGCCAGGATATGATATATGTACTTTATTTTTTCGCTCAGCCAAACTGTTTCATCGACGAATGAAATCAGGTTGGAAGAATAAGTGATGCAATGAAATAATATTTACTGTGAGAGGAAACTATTAATCACGACACATGAGAGGGCTAAGAGAAGCTTCAGATACCGCCAGTGCTTCGATTTCATTGCCGGTTATGCAAGAAGTGCATTCAAATATAAGGTTACCGTACTGTATATGTTTGCCATCGTTTGCAACCTGGCCTAAGTTTCACTTTTCCGTTATATTCAAGCGTGAGAAGAAAGGGACAGATCAGCAAACAAAAATAAACAAACAGACAAATAACTATGCATTTTTTTATCATTATATTGTACTATAATGCCCTCGCTGTTAAAAATGACAGCGAGGAATATGTGACGACCCGTCATCATTGATCATGCTTTTATTGCTAACATGCTTCTGAAGGATACGCGACAATGACCAACTCAATGCGTCATGAGAGATAAGTGCCCTTTCTTTTAATGCATCTAAGCATGACATTCTTTCCCCACCGTCGATGATATTCAGAAATTGAGCTTACATATATTAGGAAGTAGCAAAGCTTCACCGAATTTAATTGAATTCCTAAGCTGCGTAGCCTGCCTACCGTATTATACACCTTCACGATGAACAAGCGTCGTTCAACGAAGAGAGCAAGCTGGAAAAAATAAGTGTTGTGTCTATTTGACGCTGAAAAACCTTCGTATCGCCTGTGCTTCGCTGATCATTTTCTAAATTTGTACCTCCTCCATAGCAGTGCTAAGAGAGCTATAAATACCTTTGTTATTTTGATTTGAACGCTGGATGAGCAAGAAGTGTATGCAATTAATATGATAAAAATCCTACATTGACCATTATCTATAACCAAGTTTGTTTTTGCTTATCGATCTACATGAAAACACAACGCTTAGGTACAAAGACACGAAAGATATAAATATATAAACAAGAAACACACGACGGTGCTTATTATATTAGTTTGATGAGGTTGCATTCTTGAGCTATAGATTGCAACCTGGTCAATATTATTACCTATTTTTATTGAATGTGAGAAAATCGTTACAGCCTCCTACCACGCCTAAATTTCCCCCGGACAGATAAACAGACGGACATTCAAATAGATAAATACATATTGGTCTTCATTATAACGTGGATATGCCTATTGTACCGTATATATTCTGCATAATTATCTCAATAATACTGTTTAGATTACATCCTTTTATAAATATATGAGATGGCTCATACTAGCATTCCGCACATACGAATAAGTGCTCCGTATATCACAGGGACAAAACCAATCTCCCACATGCGTCAGGACTTGCTGCATCTGTGGTGTATTGCCACGAGTATCTCTGTGAAGTCAAGACTTTAAGGCCTTAGTTTGAGTTCGTTTTTATGGCGTCCTTCCCTTCTCATAGTATCAACGAATAGGGTTTAGGCGAATGTTTCTCGTAAGTTCTCGGAAAGTTTGAAACTCGTAGTCACAACGCTCGGGCGCCCTGGTGAATGCAGCAGCCGAACATTTGTCAGATTCCGACAGGCGATCTCTGTGGTCTGCTCCCGAGCAGCTCCGAAATTATTCGACCAGACAGTCGCTTCATTTTTAATATTTTGCCTAGCGGGACAACAATGGAAAAACGCTGAAAATTCTAAGGTCGTTTTAGCGAATGTTTTGTGAGTCAGTTTGCGGGTGAAGCGTCCGTCCTCATCAAACATGCCACTGAACTGTGGTAGGAAAGCACCATTAGGGCATCCGCAACAGAGTTGTTGTAACAATTTTTTATTCTCGAGACCAACACGTAATGTTCTTGTAACATGTCGCTCGGTTGTACGACGGTGCTGAACCTAAGCAGTCATCTCATACTCAGTTTAGAATGACACTCTGCAGGAGGCCGGTGCTAATTTAATTTGGACATTTGCAAGCCGGTTAGAGTGCAGTTTTGACAAAGTAGATTGTTTGAATAATATTATCATAGCGCATGCTAGTTCTGGCCAGACTTGAGCTCAGCGCACTCCAGTAAAGGCGAATTTCCTCACGTCCCACACCTGCTCAGCTGAGCTGAGATGTCCCTATATATCCCCAGTGTGGCTCAGTGCACCTCTAACAAAATACTTATGTACATCACACTCCTGTGCCGGGGACACACCATATAATTGCACTCACAAGTTGATTAGCGGGCCTTCAGTTCGCACGCCGGCTCCATGCGCAGTAAAATTCGGCAGTGTAGATACGGCTGCACGAACGGCGTGCGAGTTGCACGTCCGCTATCGAGTTGTGCGCGCGATTGCTTAGTGCAGCCCGGCATGACGTAGTTGATATGCAGACCACCAAGAGTAACTCTCAAGTCAGCAGCTCTTCATACAAGGTTCGCTCATCAGAGCACAGCGGCCAGGGAGAACCTAGATCATTAAAACTCGAGGCCAAGGTAAGAAAGGATTTTTAAGGAAGAACTTCATAATGGAAATAATAACACTCAGCAACTCGATGTCTAGACTTTGACTGTTGTGCAGGGATGGGCCTCTCAGATGTCCAACATCTAATTGATCGAACAAAATGCATGAATACCAATTGTTATCGCGCGCATAATTTTAATCATTTAACACAACAAGTGTACACCGGAAAATAATAGTCCGCCTGTGTACCCCATGCTGCTGACGATTTCGAGCCTTTATCAGCGGTTGTAAGTCCACATTGACCACATGCGTAAAAAGCAGCCCCGGTAAAAATACAAAATTGCATTTTACTTTAAATTATGGAGCCAACGGGAAAAAAAACTAGAGAATTTTATATTTTACTGATCAAATCACATGACCAGGGATCTTTGAATTACATAGCTGAATCCCTAATATAATAAACTCGTTTCTAAGCTGAGCAGAGAGAAGAGGCCATTATTGCGTCTAGAAAATAAGTAGTTTACTGGTGGCTGTACCCCTGGAAAATTTCCGTCGTTTATTTCTTAAACGAACGAAACGCGTGATAACCCAAGTGTGGAGCACTGAACTGCGGATGCGCGCGGCAGATCCGAATAAATTACTGGGGGAAAAAGTGCTTGAGGAACTACGGATGTGCCCACTCTTCAAGACGAAGTCGACGTTCGTTAACTATCAATGGGCAAAATACCGTACAAATTATAGGAAGGTAATTCTTCACTGCAGAAAAAACCTCTGAACTTCTGATTCAGAGTAGTAGGTTGAATCTTTGTGGGGTACACTTGTGCCAGTGGTAAAGTGAAGATGTGTTTGTTTCGGATAAACTTAAGGAATATCACTTATATTAGGTGTGGAATGGTAGTCATTGAAATTTGTACAGTCTTAAGCTGTATCTCTCTCAGTCTGTACCTTGACGCCACAGAGCTTTGCTCTCTTATAAGACTATAACAGGCGCAAGAACACTATCAGCGAAACCGCACAGCCCGAGAACGATGCGATTAACTGCGTTCTACATCCTATCAATTTGAGTGTCTTTTCTTAATTAAAAACCAAACATTCTCGATTTTTGCGCTGTGAGACAATATAGTCTCTCGTGCACTCGAGCTCTTGTGGATCAAGGCAGTTGATTGTTCCAGGAAGAGTCGCGCATCTGTACGGCAGAGCTGAGGGTGCGGGGTCAGCTCACCGGCAATTACGACTTAGCTCGTCAAAAATTTACTAACTCTGAACTGCAATGAGCTACAGCCTGCAGTGACCGTTCGGATGCAATTGTAAACAACTAGTTTGCATAGAAGTGCAAGTTCCTTGTTTTTTCTCCCCTATTTCAGATTTAAAGTCAGAGACAAATAATGAGGGAAACTTCTCTAAGTTGAAAGTTAATCGCTACCCAGTAAGGAAAATAATAGTCACAGTAATTAAGTCAATAGTGCTGCTCGAATTGAACACTTTTCATGTTCATTATTTCTGGTTTCCCAACGAAGCAGTAAATAGGGTCTATTCGCCTAGGGGAGACTCCGCTCTTTAAAGAATATTTATCCGCGCACATTGAAAATGCATATTAGTCATAACGAGCCGTTTATTTTAAATCTCCGAAAGTAAATGCAGAATGGCATGACTTGTGATTACTCATTGACTTTGTCCACAATATTATGTAAGAAAAAAAAAACGAAGCGGATGCTTTAAATGCAACCGACGATGCTGGTACAATAATTTAAGGGAAGCATTGGAGTTGTGGCTGAAGCCATTCTCGTGACGACGTAAGAGACTACAAGGAGTCACACTCGTCGGTTGAGTTGGTGTTTCAACCAGAGCTATGCTGTTGTGGAATTTATTCATGAGATGGACCCGTATATTCGTCCGTGTAGCTCTGTAGACAAGCAGGTCAGCATTTACATATTTTTAAATTCTGCTAGCAATGTTTTAGGCCCCTTTCGGTTATTTCTATATATTTTATTAATATTATTATAGAGTTGGAATGCTTTTTCGTGTTATATATTATTCTGGTATGTTATTATGATGTTATGTTGAGATTACAACGTAATATTTCTTTGTTTTGTTTATATCTTACTAGCTGGACCCGTGAAACTTTCACGGCTTTGCAAGGCCTTTCAGACAGACTCGTGAAACGTTCATATTTTAGCATGGTAACACCACACCACACTCCCTCCCTAAAAAAGTTACTTTCACCCTTCACTGTCAATGAGGCTTTGAAACAAATGTACTGCTTAGGACCTAGCTTTTGTGTCTAGCACTCATAGTGCCCACCTAAACATTTAAATTTTATCCAGGTCCCAACCCGTTCATCAGAAGAGCCCAGGGGCATGAACATTATTAAAAAAACCTTGCCCAACTGCACAGGACTGCCGACCTCTGCGTATCATTGGACCCGTGCAATATTTATAGGCCTATAAGCAAGCAGCACCTGTGAAAATTAATGTTCACGATCTGGCTTATGGCGCTTCAGATAGATCAGTGAAACCTTTGCATCGTACCATGGTAATTCCCAGTCAACATCACAAACAACACCGAGATTCGATGTATTATATCTTAAACGACCAGCCTTTTTACTGACAATAATTTCTGAAGCTGCCTTTGTCTAAGTGGACCCGTGGATTATATTTATAAGTTGCTCTGTCTAACTGGACCCGTGAAATTCCTTTGGTAGTAAACCACGATGCAGGTTCCCAAAGATTTATTCTTAGAAATTTCGGGCGTATAAACAATTAAAAAGACCTGGCATGTGGCCTAGAGATTAGTCACCAGCCGTATCACAGATATGCCAGCTTCCAGAACTCAATAAAGCTCTAATTTCCTTCTATCTATTAATGATGAAGAGCGTGACACAAAAGGTAAGCGAAGGTAAGCAGCGCAGGTAGGTAGGTACCTGCGTATTAATATGTAGATACTATGATAATATTATAATAATGTTACTCATCAATATTATCTACTAACATTGATTTAATGTTCAACAAAATCCTAATTTAACGTTATTCTAAATATTAAACTGACGGTTTAGAATAACAAGTAAAATATACTTCTTCAGCATTAAAAAATATTAACTATAATATTAAAATACTTTTTTAGACTATCAAATCATATTTACCGAGCACGCCTGTAACTTTGTTGAGTCACCGCTTCAATTCGTATTTCACACTTATGTTTATTTTCTAATATTGTCCATTGTATACGGGAGATAAATGTCCAAATGTGTAATTTTAACTAGTATCACATGAAGTTTACATCTGTATATGTGCAAACCTACTGTAAAGTATAGAATTGAGTACATATCTTGAATCTGATAATCCGTTGTTTGATGTCTAAGTTAGAGTCCAATTAGCTTTTGCATATACGGTCCTAGATAAAACTGGCAAATAACTTTGTTCAAGCCTAAAGCCCTCATGCCAAGTTTTTTCTGAAAAGACAAGTTAAGCCTGAGTGGGTAACTTGTCCCAGGATTCCTCCGCTGAAGCCTTAGCGGAACCACACGGCAACGGCTGCACTCTCGGTCTTTCCAGGGTCTGCCATAGTCCGGCGTGTAATATTTTAATGATGGTAAATAATGATAAAATAATATGGACACCATAACAATGAAATAATACAATTAAAATGTCATGGACCATAATTTCAGTACTACAGAATAACCAGAATTTGATCGTTATTAGAAGATAATATTTTATTAATGCTAAATAATATTAGAAACATTGTTTCAATATTAATGTTGAGCGAAACAACATACATGGAGTCCAAGAGTCACATGTCAGGAGGCTTCACAGCGAGGCCAAACGGGGCCTCACCTTTCTACTTCTGCGCTGCTTACCTTCGCCTGCACGTCGAGCAGAAAAGTCTTCAGTACTATAACGATAATGCTACATGGTCGCCTGTCACATAAATTCAGCTTATCCTTCGTGTATTGCAAGTGATTTTAGTCTTACTCAAAAGCTTAGTTAGCTGGAATGTCTAACCCATTAGAATTAATGAGAAGTTTAGTCGGTCATGGATACTGCTAGAGAGAAAGTACAAATTTCCTATACCAAATGTTAATTCTGGAGTCACCGTAAATAGCAAGGATTATTCCTTGTACGAGTCGGCATCAAACGAATATACCCATTGTAAATTTCGTTATAAATCTAGATAATCCCGGATACAGTACAGCTGCCCGAGTTCACTAGGTCAGTGAGGGCTGTATAACAGCCCTGCCTTCTGCGGCCTCTCGCTCTTAATCACAAGCTGTAGCAGCGACACGGAGTCGAGCCCGGCTGTCGTGTCAACTAATTTCATCCAGAGCTTGTGCTTGAATCATTAGAATCAGTGTTACTCTAGTATTCTTATCAGTTACTCAAGTCTTCCAACCAAATTAATCCTGCTGCGATATTAATAACCTGGGCTTCTAAGAAAGGCTGTGTCTGAGTGCAAGCGACATGTATAAAAAGTGTATAAAATCATTTTGCCGATCGATGTCGGGTCTAAAAATTCGTCCGCTTTCTACAAGTTATCTGCACGTCATTGGCAATCCTCACATGCTTCATCTTGAAAGTTAGTGACTCATGATGCATGTAAGGCCAAATGTGAAGAGTTGGTGGTCGAGCCGTCATCAAACTGTTCTATCGAGCTAAGATGCTATTATGAGCTGTACTTGCCCGAACTTTCGTCATGAAAATTAGTTCTGTCACTTTGGATCTAGTTTCTAGGCGTTAATCCAAGTGGTAAGAGGTAGGGATTAGCACCTAAAACTTTACATAAAGCTTGAATCCAACGCTCACAAGAAAGTTTCGTGACAAGTTAACTAAGCTTGAGTTGGGATTATCTTAATGGAATCGAAACGCCTTTGATATTAAAGTTCTAGAGTTCGAAAAGTTACTGGATTCTCATTAAAAGAAAACCAGACAGACTAGCGGTCAGCGATTACGTGCACTGTGTAGATAATTCACTGCTGGCTGTATCTTTGGTGCTAACTGCGACCCAACAGAAGACACGCATCATGTTGACTTTACACCTGTACAGTGTACCACAAACGACTGAGCTGTCTTCACTTGTATTCAATACAGCGCAGATTCGAACGATTTACAATCATATATGTTTGGAAAATTCTGGAACGTATCACTGTGAATGTCGGAATCTGGCGGATTGTCGCCAGACACTCGGAAAGGACTGGAAGGACCTGTGATATCCGTATCCCAAGCAGAGATGGTGGAAAAGCTGTGGCCACAAAATATTCTAATAGCTTCGCTGTACG
>LQNS02000231.1:6913113-6925468 GCA_001587735.2 Parhyale hawaiensis
CACCCAGCAGAGTGACTCCACACACGTGGGGTGACGTGAACAACGTCACCTGGACTTCTTCCGAAGACTCTCAAGGTATCTCAAGGTAAGGTAGTGATGTTGGAAACGTCACTTGGACTTTGTCCGAAGACCGTGTAAGGCGCCGTTCAGAGCACCAAGTCCAGCAGCTCAGAGTAGCACGCACCATCGTTAGACCCAGTTCACATTCAGCCTCATGAAACGCTTGACCAAGCACGAGGGCATCTTTTTCTTGGGATTTTTCCCACGATATAGTAAGTTGCCCTAATCTTAGAATTTCGGAAAACGTTCGAAGAGCCCATGAAATCATGAATAAATATGATATGTGTATAAAACTCGCTATTTCTAGTGTATGAGCGATTAAGGCAAACAACAGTGGAAACCATTCACAGTCACGGAAAGGAAAGTAACTCGACTGACGTCAGTTCACTACTCACATATGAAAACTTTGTTTTCACTTGCAAATTGGAAATAAAATAGATAACGTATCTATTTAATTTTCAATTTTTTCAAGATTACTTTCTAACCATACGGCCACTATAGTGTCACAATTAAAACATGCGCCTGGCAAACTGGTATCAACGGGGCCATAGTACGCACTGTGACCGTGATTGTTATTATCGGTTGCTTTCTGAAATATTTATTAAAAGTTTGGGTTATGTGTGTGTTGCTGATTGCATGTACTGTACATTATTTAAACCCGGTTCATCATATGGTGGTCAAGGCACATATTTGCGATATTTTAATATAAATCTGGTTTTATTTAACTGGTCCGCCCCTCTTCGCCTGACAACTCAGGTAATGTTATCGTCCACAGGAATATAATGTTTCAGGCTCACTATAATCATTCTCTGTCTTCAGTTTTGAGTGCGGGCGTCATCTGACAGTGGAAAAAATTGAGCCTATTTCAATTCGATTATAATTTGGGCATAGCGCTCGAAATGTGATTTAATATATACATCAAAGGTATCGGTATACTCGACAGCCTGCTCTTCGTAAATGAATGCTAGAGCATATTCTAATATAAAACTAGAGTACCCGCTCGGTCAAAAATGACTGCCAGGAATTACTGAAGAACCTTTTTTTATTTAACATGATCATGTCACTAAAGCTTCTGAAGGATACGCTGCAACAGCCGACTCAAATTGTCATAAAAGATAAGTGCTGTTTCAATTCAGTAAGCAGCACAATCGTCCCCCACCTTAGGTGACATGAGGAAAAATATTCCATATTCAAGCAGTAAAATATTATCGAATTTAATTAAATTGCCCTCGGCGTATCCTAGATACCAAAGGATTAGCCTTCAGTACATCCAAGTGCTTCGCTTGAAGCGAAAACTGCTCCGTCAAACAGCAAGCTAGAAGCAATAATTGTGTCTATGGTACTGCCCCGTGCATAATTATCGCTTCGTGTGCGCTTCGTTGATCATCTACTGAGTTTATACATCATGAACTGAGAGCAAACAGCTTAGAAAAGCTGCAAATAATTTTATTATTTCAAGGAGTGCTTCAAGCAAGAAGTGTATTCAGATAGAGGGATAAGAATCCCACTTTCGCCAGCTTCTGTAAACTGGTCATCGATTTCTACGATAACGCAACTTAATACAAAATCAGCAGCCTGGCCCATTTTCGCCTATTTCATTATGAAACGGACACAAAATATATGCCTAAATAAATACACAAAGCATTTTATTATACAGTATAAGAATATTTCTATTAAGGTTAGAGACATAAAAACTAAAATGAACTATTCACGGTGGCGCTACAGTAAGGCAGTTACTAGCAAGAAATACAAATTCATTAGCAGAGGTTATTGCTGAGAGACTTCATTAATTATGGTAAAATTAAGGTCATTTTCGTACCGTAAAATTAAATGACTGTCACCCGCCAATGAAGAGAACAGACAAATTTTTGTGTCCTCGTGACAAAAATATTCCTCACATCGCTGTCGTTCATTTCTCGTTTGAGGTTTCTGCGTAAAATAAACAACGCGTTATCGAATTTCTCCAGTCAGCCCGGGAGTATATTGCAGCCTAGCACATGTATACCCTAAAGCAAGTAACGTCTCGTGTGCATTTCCCTTCGCTACCGCATCAAACCGTTACAACATTGTGCCCACAGCTTTACAGCTCATTTAGGACTCAGTGAATGGACAATATGTGTGTCACCCTCTAGCAAGTTAGTTAAATAATATCCTCACCCTACTATTCTCCCTGTCTTGCATGCATGAACTCCCCGGTTATCGGAGAGGAGATTCCCCTAATTACTCTGCTAATAACTAAACTTCTGCGGGCAATATCGCTCTCCGCTAGTGAGGGATCCCGCTGCGGACCAGCAGCGCAGCAGTGGCAATCATCGCGTTGTAATAGCACACGAAAAGCGCTGGCTTATGAACGTTTCAGTTTGCTGATAATCTTTGGTAGTTCCATAACGTTATATGGACTTCCACAGCTTACAATTACGCAAGCGCTGACATATTTTCTTCGACAGGGAACGTCCAGCTATACCATGGTATCATAAGGAAAACGGTTTCAACCTAGTAGATCGAACAATATATTCCTGAAGACAGTGTGAGCTGCAAAAATATCTCCTGCAGAACAATGTATTTTTACATTGAACACACTTTAATTTGTGGATATTTTATGGGCACCTGTAACAAAGCACTTCCAAAACTGCGCTGTTCGATGGCCCATTACTGTACACAATAAAGCTTAGGTTTTGCAAGGCTCTGTTTGATTGGGCACAATGGGGTCTTTTTTATCTTGTAAATGGCTAACATATGCACGTGTTGCGTTTCTGCTCGAGAATATTAAAATATTCTAGCCGTAACAAGAGAAACGAAGCTATGGACACCAGTGTTGCGCCGTCACGGCCGTTCACTACCCCATCCTCCGACAGCAACCGTGCCGAGATTGCAAGATTTGCACGTCGTCAGTGTCCTCTTATGAGCCGTGCCTGACCACGGCCGATTGCTGTTATTGTGTGCTCGGCGGAGGAGAGAGAGAGGTTGTGCTTTAGCTTTGCAGTTACTGCTGATGAAGTAAAAATGATACGCACTGCAGACTGCAGCAGCGACAGGCGTGACTATAGATATTTTTGTATCGTACCGGAATTTCTCCGTTCCTACGTCGCGAGCCTTGTGTGATTTAATAATAATAATAAAGCATGGTTATTCTGACAAAAGCGCGTCTTCGTGTGAGAACATAATATACAAATGGGATATTATTTGTTCGAGAATATTCATGCTGGATAAGACTACTACCACAAGTGTTAGCGTTACTCTTTTTTTATCTTCAGGTAGAAGATACCCTTCTAGGAAAAAATGTTTTCAACACAACTTTTTTCTCCCCGTTTGGCAACGTTTCCGAACTAGCCACCAAGGAAAATAAAAAAGGTTAAAAACAGTCCACCCTATGAACACACATAGCCTACACCCTCAGACATAAACACTGAACAGCAATACATACAACATAGCAATAGATTAATGATTATTATATATTCACCGTTGAAATGGATATCCGACACCCTATAATAAATAAAATGAAGTTCTAAGTCAACAATAAAAATACCACTGACGGCATCTCCTCTCACGCAAAGCACAGCCGTTACTATGGTTAACAATAACGAATGATTTTGATAGGATAACTTGCCACGATAAAGATGGTTATCGTACTAGCATTAGTATATTTAGCCAAGAAGCACTGCCCTGTTATACGGTTGATTGACACGATACCCAAATGAACGCGCGCTCTCAGATAATCGTCCGAATGTTTGCTGAACCTTTGTTAGCGAAATTGTCTATTGGCTGAATCTGTGTACTTATAAATCTCTGATAATCTGGTAGGCTTTGTTGTCACCTTGCTTACAATCTTCGTAACTATACATTGGGAATCAATTGTGCTGAGAGATTTCGGAATAACAATTCTTCAACTTGTTATTACCTTCGCCAAGGAGGTTATGTTTTCGTCGAATTTGTCTGTTGTTCTGTCTGTCTGTCAGTCACCAAGATATCTCAAAAAGTTATGGACGGATTTTGACGAAATTTACCGGAATTGTTTGGTATGTTAGGAGGAACAGATTATTAACTTATATTGAAGATCCGTTCGTCCGTTTGCTTCATTGTCTGCCTCATTTTTCTTAATGCCTTAACT
The DNA here is from genome assembly GCA_001587735.2 of Parhyale hawaiensis. Lineage (NCBI taxonomy): Eukaryota > Metazoa > Arthropoda > Malacostraca > Amphipoda > Hyalidae > Parhyale > Parhyale hawaiensis. The sequence goes on from LQNS02000231.1 coordinate 6,917,282, forward strand.
CAAAAACTTATGGGCGGATGTTTTTCATGAAATTTACATGAGTTATTAGGTATATTACAAACAGCAAATGACCAAATTTTTGTCATGATCTGTTTGTTCCTTTGTTTGTCACTATGTTTGATATTATGCTTGTTAGCACAATAACTGAAAAAATATAGATGGATCTTTGTGAAATTTACAGGAATTCTTAGTAATGCTAAAAGACATAGATGATTAAAATTTGGTGATGACCAGTTGGTCGGTTTGTGTGTCCGACTTATGTTTGTCAGCAGCATAACTCAACATTTTATGAACAAATTTTCAAGATAATTAAAGAAGCACAAGGCAGAAATGATGAGATTTTGGTGTTGATACAAAAAGTCATTGTTTCAGAATCAATTTTTGATTTTTCGTTACCGCTGCTTTGCTTGGCGGAGGCATGCGCTCTCAGAGTGCTCTTGTTAATGTGGAAAAGTCCTGAGAACACTGCATCCTGGATACGGCTACGCAGTACAGTACTTTTATTTCAGGAAAATTTTGCTCTCTCTATTTTGGTACTTAAAAGTCTGACGTACTCCCAGTCCACGAATCGAACAGAAGAAAATGAAATACTCTTGAAGATAGGTTTCTGAGTGACCCAACGCTTCGCGTGCCGTTCAGTAAGTTGACAAAATCATAATCGTCAACTCGGCCTGCTCATTAAGTGTTACTAGCAATTAAAGATCTGCTTAAGAATGAAATAGAACGAAAAAGGCTGTGTACATTTTAAAGAACAAAAGGAACCATTCGGAAGAAACAAAAAAAAAAAAAAAAAACATTCATCTGTGTGAACTGGCCCTCATTCTTTTAGTTCTCTCTCCTCTCCATTAAATTGTATTTCAACAACATGAAGCTCAGTCCCTCGACGTAAAAATTCCCATCTCCTAGCGCGTCAACCGAATCCATTTTGAATATTTGAAAAGATACAGGGCTTAGTCTCTAGTCTCTATTTTTCTTTTGAAATTCTAAGAAAATAAAATTGGCAACCGTCTCGGCTACAGGTTGCAGAATTACGAATACGGCGGCATCACGAGAAATGTTACAGAAACGCCATTTTTCGAAGGTACATCAGAGATATTTCGTGATAGTTTGCTATATGATCTGCGCTCTGTAAAATAAGCAGATTTTTGCTAGTCCGTAATGAGATCCACGCTCTGTAAAGTAACCAATTTCGTGATGGTCTACTAGGTGATTTAGTTATGCTTTCTGAAATAACTTATTTGGTGACAGTCTACTATGTGACATATATGCTCTGGAAAATAACTTAATTCGTCATTGTGTCCTATGTGCCATACTTTATGTTTTGTAAAATAACAAAATTCTTTATTGTCTGCTATGTGATGTATGCTCTGTATAACAACTAATTTCCTGATTGGCTCCTATGAGTCATACCATATGCTTTGTGATATAACTAAATTCATGGTAGTATACAAGGTGATATATGCTCCGTAAAATAACTTATCTCGTGGTAGTTTGGTATGTGATGTATGCTCAGTAAAATAACCAATTTCCTGATTGTTTCCTATGTGTCATACCATATGGTCTGTGAAATACTAAAGTTGTGATAGTGTCCTATGTGATATACTGTGTATGTTCTCTACAACGGGACTCTTTGAAAGAGACCTCAATGATCGCTTGCGAAATAACGGTCAAAAACTCAAGCATTAAGCTCGAAGAACGACCTCAAGTCAGGAGTTCTTTCCATACTTCATAGTCAGCATTTGGAAATTTGGAATAGACTCCCTTCCGATGTTGATAGTGAAGAGTCAGTCAACGCGTTTGAAAATCGTCTTGACATGCACTGGGAGAGACATCCACCACAGCTAAGAACTGTTACTCCAGGAGTCGCAAACTCTTAATGGCCAAAGCTTCCGAGGCCATCTTAATCCGTCTCTTTCTCTCCCGCTCCAACTACACAGTTTGATATCTCTAAGCTCCGCATATCAGCGGCCATGATCGTGCTTGCGTGCATTCATGATTGTCTCTTTGGCAGGGATTCTTTTTTTTTCTCTCTCTCTCTTTCCTCCAGTCCTCTATATCCTACTAATATAATGGCAATAGCTCATAGAGGGCCGGGGCGTAGGTTCCGGTGCCTCTTTGGGAATGGGCCTATCGGTTCGTCTTCTGCCGCCTATCTAATCTATTACAAAATAACTACTTTCCTGATAGTCTGCGATGTGATATATGCTCTGTAAACTAAGCTAATTTCCGGATAGTGCGCTCTGTAAAATAACTTCTTTGGTTTTCACTGGCCGTGTTACACAGTTTTTCGCTCATAATTCTTAAACGCATTGGCGGATCGCTATGGTATTTCAACACAAAGCCTTTTACACCCCTACCTAATTCATGGCCCACGCACAGAGCATATTGCCATATGTGTTTACAGAGAACTTTACTCCTGTATATTAGGCCTATATTAAGAAGCTGAAACACGGAAGTCTCGTCTACATTTTCGGACGACGACCCAGTAGCAAAATATTTTGACGTCGGAGCGTATGAGCTTTCTTTCTATGCAGGTCTATGAGATGGTATTGGGTGCAATTGCCCCTGATCGACATTAGTCCAGGCTCTAGGGGGGTTTTTTGTGTACATTTCTTTTTCACGGCTCTACCATGTATTTTCCTATTCCATATGATGAGGACATTGAAAGAAGTTGGGTAGAACTTATGCAACTGCTACATTTTTTTGGATGGGGGGCATGGGAGGCCAAAAGTTGTCAATTGTGGACTGACAGTTATGAAACTTGCTCAACATATGAAGCATTTTCGAAAAAAAAATATATATATTTTGTTCCCACAACTTTCCTGATTTAGGCCTTATAGTTATTGAGATAATAGGGTTTATCTACAATATAATAAAGACCGATGTGTATTTATCAGTTTGTTTGTTTATTACCTCCACCAAAGAGGTTATGTTTTCGTCGTGTTTGTCTGTCTATCTGTCTGTCACCAAGATAACTTAAAAAGTTTGAACCGATTTGGATGAAATTTACAGGGATTGTTAGGTATGTTAGGAAAAACAGATGATTAACTTTTGGTGAAGATGTGTCCATCCGTTTGTTTGTTTGTCTGCCTCAAAAAGTTATGGATGGATTTTATTGTAATTGGCATGAGTTGTTAGGTACATAATAAAAAGTAAATGACCAAATTTAGTAATGATCCGTTCGTTCGTTCGCTTGTCACTGTTTTTAATTTTATGCTTGTTAGCACAATAACTCAAAAAATAATGAATGGATCTCCATGAAATTTATCGGAGTTGTTAGTAATGTTAGAAGATATAAATGATCGAATTTTGGTGCAGATCGGTTTGTTCTTTTGCATGTTTGACTCATGTTTGTCATAACGTTTGTAAGCAGTATAACTCACAATGTTATGAACGGATCTTCAAGAAAAGTGCACAAGCTGTTTTAACTAACTAAAGCACAAATGGTTAGATTTTGGAGTTTATACAAAGAAAATTATGATTTCAAAGCCAATTTGAATATTTTGTTACCGTTGCCTCGCTTGGCGGAGGTATGCGCTTTCAGAGTGCTCTAGTTTATAAAATCTGTTTATCCATTTTCTATCACGCTGTAACAAAACTGATAGGCGGAAATAAGCCCAGGTTGGAGGCTCTGGTCGTCCTCTCAAGTTCCACTGAAAACTGTTAGGTAGAAAATAGGCCGGGTTGCAGAAGATGGCAAACGTATCTTAATCAGGGACAGTTGAAACTCCAACAATGAAGACATCGCAGGCTTATAGAGATTTGTACGAGTATTAGCTTCACCATACATCGAATCTACGGCAAAGTATAGGGCTACCATTTGCCAGAATGCGTTTCTTGCGTTGTCGAAGTTGAAATCGCAGCACTGAAGATATCTGAAGCTTCCATTGGCACTCGCATGCATCTTGATTCGTAGTTTCTTCCCACAGATGATTTCGTTGCTTCAGCTAATCTCCCGAATTTCGTTCAATGGTCGATGAAACAGCTTTCGCTTAGTATAAACCATTGGACTTGTATAGGCCAGCCTACCGTATCCGCAATACCGAATCTGAGCTATTACTTTGAGCGTTGCTGATCGGGCTGCAACAAGTAATGTTTTTTCTCCATTTCAAAGAAAAAAAGTTTCGATACTGGGCGGCTGTGAAGCCGTAAAGGCCCTTCTCAGGGTGCTTGGGTAGCAGTTGTAATAATGAAAGTATGATCAAATAAGAAGGTCATCACAAATTCTTCGCTACCATTTTTATGACAGCGCGGGCTTTCTAGTATATAATATATATATATGAATATTTTGGAAATTTATAACGAATGGAACTGAATGAGTTTTCATGCTACAATAAATACACCGACAGTTTTGGAATCCTTTGAACATTCATAACAACACTATAGGTAGAGCAAGATTCTTAATTTTTGCCCTCATAATATTTTCTTATCATAGCTCAAAACCGAATTCCTTGATTGTATTTTTCCCTATATTTTAGTAAGCGATCGCAACGAAGTAGAAAATGGAGAAACTAGCTGTGATAAAAAAAAATATTATGAGGGCAAATATGGAGAATCCAGTTCTATATTTTTGTTAGGAATGTTTCGAGAATGCCAAAACTATCACTGTTTTTATTCCAGCATGAGAATTCATTAAGTTCTATTTGTTTGAAATTTCCAAAATATACATATATATTTATATATAAACCCCATTATATGAAAAACTAAGGCCTAAACGAAAAAAAATTTGTGTGGACAAAATATGTTTCTTGTTGAAAAATACTTATGTTGAGCAAGTTGAAGAAGAATCAGTTTACAATGGATAATTTCTGTCCCCCACCTCCATGCCCTCCTCAAAAATCTACCACTTGCGAAAGTTCTACTCAACTTTTCTCTGTCCTCATCATATGGAATAGGAAAATACATTATAGAGCCGTGAAAGAGAAACTTACAGACACCCCCTAGAGCCTGGAGTACATACATACCATGATAGCACCAAAACTGCCAAAAATTGGCAAGGAGCGCACCACAATCGGCTGAATTTTCGGCTATCAGCTAGATAGACTATAAACGCTATCGGGTACGAAGGGATAATATCGGTAAATTGGTAACACTGAAACTCATTGGTAATTCGTTAGAAAGTTGCCTGTGAGGAATTTTGAACGAGGAATAAATGAACGGACTTCACAGAGAATAATTGGCACAATGATAAAGGTTCATTTGTCGCATTTATTTAACAATAAATAAATTGACTGGATCCACGAGAAAATGCTGACAGGAAACTTTTGAAACTTATTGCATTTAGAACAAATCACTCCGAATATTTGTAGATCATGGGCATTTTTGAAAAAATAAATAATCTTGACATCTGCATATTTGCAATAAAATCTGTATGTCTCCAGATTTTGCCAGAAAAAAATCGATAAATGAACGATATTTTAGATAGGATGGCTTCCTAATTAGACTATTATATACAGAGTTACGGCACTATTTTAAGTGTTTGTCGGATGTGGCTTCCGAAAGTTGGTATTTTTACAAGCTGAAATTGATCGATGGGTATAGTTTATCATAGGCCGTAACACTCACAGAGTTAGAAACTGTCTGTAATATAATTTATAGACAAATGACAAACAAGACATGTGAGTGAAAGCATATGGATTTACAGGTATTTCTAGTAAAATACAGATATTTGGGCTCCGGTCTACAGATATTAGGGGTCGACAACCTGGCAACACTGGGTCTTCATCCGGACGTGTAGACACGACTTCGGGGATTCAGCTTGATACAGGCCTAATATACAAGAGTAAACTCCTCTGTAAACACATATAGTAATATGCTATGTGGGCAATGTTTAGGTAGGGATGTTAAATGCCTCGTGTTGAAATACCATAGTGATCCGTCAATTCGTTTAAGAATTATTGGCGAACAACAGTGTAACACGGCCAGTGAAAACTATAGTAATTTCCTGATAGCTGTTATGTGATATATGCTCTGTAAAATAACTAATTTACTGACAGTGCCCTATGTCATATATGCTTTGTAAAATAACTAATTTACTGATAGTGCCTTATGTGATATATGCTCTGTAAAATGACTAATTGACTGATAGTGCTCTATGTCATATATGCTTTGTAAAATAACTAATTTACTGATAGTGCCTTATGTGATATATGCTCTGTAAAATAACTAATTTAGTGATAGTACGTTATTTTACTCTAGTACGTTATGTAATATATGCTATGTAAAACAACTAATTTACTGATAGAGCGTTATGTGATATATGTTCTGTAAAATAAATAATTTACTGATAGTGCGTTATGTGATATATGCTCTGTAAAATAACTACCCAACCGGAATTACTAAGTCTTCTGCATTATCCTCTGCTTTGCCGCAAAAGCCCTATTGGTCATTCTAAATTAATTCCCTGGTATGATAACTTGTACATGACACCGTGAGGGATATACTCGATATTCCTTGGATTGCTGAGGCAGTAAGATTAGTGAAGAGACATTATACAATGAGGCAAAATGCTGGGCATAACCCACTCCATGCTGATTATTTTGCCGCAATTGGAACATTGACTATAATGATTGGTAATGTTCGAAAAAAATGAAGGCAAAAGTAAGCATAAAGTTCAGGAGTATTTAAGCTGAGTTGGGCTATGCGAATATGAAATAAAACGCACACACACATACTGTGTGTGTTGCGCAATGGACCTCTATTCCAGTAGCGAGTCACTTCTACGTAATATTTGAATTTTCTGCTTTGCGCAACAAACTCTTCCTTCAATACTTTCGTACGTTGTTCTAGTAACAAAGTCATCGCTGTAGTTGGCCTACACAAGCCTATGCGCATGAAGCAGAAGAGGCACCACTTCCCGTGCAATCTTTACTGTCATCTCACTGCAGGCTGCGCAGCAAGAACAATAAGGTCGCTGTTGCCTCACGGAAATAACACAGACTGCTGTAAGTACTTTGATATATTCCATGTCGTTCAGAGAGTATTCATTTAGACGCTTATATTTTATAATTAACTCTCGCAATTTGACACAACTGTGACGAAAATAGAGTCTGTGTAGTAGTACGAGTACTATGAAAATCTCTTTCTGCGATAAATTGTGAAATTTTAACAATGTGCCAATGGGTGCGATATTATAGTAACTTGAATCATTTTTCTTCTTTCGATATTTCGCAGGTGTTAATCTGTAAGGCGGTATTCAAAAAGTACCAAGGAAATGTCTCTAAGCCGCTCGCGGAACTGCCTGCAAATTTCAGTGGATCATGTGAATGTGTTTGCCGCCGCTGCTCATTTGTCTTTACAGTGTTTATCCAACACGGCTCTCAGGGTACCACACTTACTCCTAACACCCTGTCTGCAATTGGCATTTGTGCGTGCATACAAACATGTTCGTCTGAAATACATGTGTTGGTGCAATTGGCATTCGCCCATGTACTGTATAACACGTTCATCAGAAATAGACGACTTGGCACATATGCATACCAACTTGTTGATATGTTATAATAATTTTTCTAGGCGCTTGCAAGTGAAGTAAGATCCACGGCTGTCATGATTATAATGATTTCTGAAATAATGAATTCTTATTTTGCCCTGGTAACTCCGTAAGCCCAGTTTGAAGAAAAGTTACGAAGATCGATTGAACTGCCTTTATTTTGCTCATTATTATGTATTTTATTTAAATCAAGATACCGCAGTCTTTACTTAGGGTTGTGATGGAAAGGAGTTTTAACTCCAGCACGTACAATATAAGTTTCCTCTGCCCGTTCAGCGATCATGCCATCCTTTGGACGGCCGGCGGCGCTATGTAAAGTTATTAATAGCGCATGAAGCGCTCAAGTTGTCAGAAGCGAAAACAGTCGGATAACACTGGCTTATTTCCCATACAAACAAGGCAGGGCCGCATGACGTCCTCCTGCTGATGTTCACTTTAGGAAAGTCGTTACCAAGTCGCGCTTCATCGCCGCACTGGGCTGACAATGGCGTCTCGATCGTTCGGCCATTGTGGCGACAATGGCACCAGTCATTGTAAGAGCGTTAAGTGGAGGGACCCAACAACGGGCACCCGCTGCTGTACAATCTGCACAAATAAGGCAGTGAGGCAGATGGGCACGCGCCCTGATGCTCGTAACTTGTTAACGAATCCTTTTGAGAAGACCAAAGCTGCTGAGGAGAAACTTAGCTAATTAGCCG
>LQNS02000231.1:6954895-6972027 GCA_001587735.2 Parhyale hawaiensis
ACATTTTTTTGGATGGGGGGCATGGGAGGCCAAAAGTTGTCAATTGTGGACTGACAGTTATGAAACTTGCTCAACATATGAAGCTTTTTGGAAAAAAAAAATATTTTGTTCCCACAACTTTTCTGATTTAGGCCTTAGTTATTGAGATAATGGGGTTTATCTACAATACAATATAGACTGATGTGTATTTATTGGTTTGTTTATTACCTCCGCCAAGGAGGTTATGTTTTCGTCGTGTTTGTCTGTCTATCTGTCTGTCACCAAGATAACTTAAAAAGTTTGAACCGATTTGGATGAAATTTACAGGTACTGTTAGGTATGTTAGGAAAAACAGATGATTAACTTTTGGTGAAGATATATCCATCCGTTTTTTTGTTTGTTTGTCTGCCTCATTTTTCTCAATGCCATAACTTGAAAAAGTTATGCATGGAGTTTCATGAAATTAACATGAGTTGTTAGGTACATAATAAAAAGTAAATGACCAAATTTTGGTAATGATCCGTTCATTTGTCCGCTTGTCACTGTTTTTAATTTTATGCTTATTAGCACAATAACTCAAAAAATAATGAATGGATCTCCATGAAATTTAACGAGGTTGTTAGTCATGTTAAAAGACATATATGATCGAATTTTGGTGCTGATCGGTTATTTCGTTTGCATGTTTGACTCATGTTTGTCATAACGTTTGTTAGTAGTATAACTCACAAAGTTATGAACGGATCTTCAAGAAAATTGCACAAGCTGTTTTTACTAGCAAAAGGCACAAATGGCTATGTTTTGGAGTTTATACAAATAAAATTATGGTTTCAAAGCCAATTTGAATTTTTTGTTACCGTTGCCTCGCTTGGCGAGGGCATACGCTTTCAGAGTGCTCTAGTTTATATATCTGTTTATCCATTTTGTATCACGCGTTAACAAAACTGATAGGCGGAAATAAGCCCAGGTTGGAGGCTCTGGTCGTCCTCTCAAGTTCCACTGAAAACTGTTAGGTAGAAAATAAGCCGGGCTGCAGAAGATGGCAAACGTATCTTAATCAGGGACAGTTGAAACTCCAACAATGAAGACATCGCAATGGACTTGTATAGGCTAGCCTACCGTATCCGCAATACCGAATCTGAGCTATTACTTTGCTGACTTTGCGTTGCTGATCGGGCTGCAACAAGAATGTTTTTTCCCCATTTCAAAGAAAAAAAAAAAGTTTCGATACTGGGGGGCTGTGAAGCCGTAAAGGCCCTTCTCAGGGTGCTTAGGTAGCAGTTGTAATAATGAAAGTATGATCAAATAAGAAGGTCATCACAAATTCTTCGCTAACATTTTATGACAGCGCGGGCTTTCTAGTACATAAATATATATGAATATTTTGGAAATTTAAAACGAATGGAACTGAATGAGTTTTCATACTACAATAAAAACAACGAAAGTTTTGGAACCTTTGAACATTCATAACAACACTATAGAGCTAGATTCTTAATTTTTGCCCTCATAATATTTTCTTATCATAGCTCAAAACCGAATTCCTTGATTGTATTTTCCCTATATTTTAGTAAGCGATCGCAACGAAGTAGAAAATGGAGAAACTAGCTGTGATAAAAAAAAATATTATGAGGGAAGATATGGAGAATCCAGTTCTATATTTTTGTTAGGAATGTTCCGAGATAGCCAAAACTATCACTGTTTTTATTCCAGCATGAGAACTCATTAAGTTCTGTTTGTTTGAAATTTCCAAAATATACATATATATATATATAAACCCCATTGTCTAAGGTGGACAAAATATGTTTCTTGTTGAAAAATACATATGTTGAGCAAGTTTAAGAACAATCAGTTTTCAATGGATAATTTCTATCCCCCCCCCTCCATGCCCTCCTCAAAAATCTACCACTTGCGAAAGTTCTACTCAACTTTTATGTGTCCTCATCATATGGAATAGGAAAATACATTCTAGAGCCGTGCAAGAGAAACTTACAGACACCCCCTAGAGCCTGGAGTACATACATACCATGATAGCACCAAAACTGCCAAAAATTGGCAAGGAGCGCACCACAATCGGCTGAATTTTCGGCTATCAGCTAGATAGACTAGAAACGCTATCGGGTACGAAGGGATAATATCGGTAAATTGGTAACACTGGAACTCATTGGTAGTTTGTTAGAAAGTTGCCTGCGAGGAATTTTCAACGAGACATAAATGAACGGACTTCACAGAGAATAATTGGCACAATGATAAAGGTTCATTTGTCGCATTTATTTAACAATAAATAAATTGACTGGATCCACGAGAAAATGCAGACAGGAAACTTTTGAAACTTATTTCATTTAAAACAAATCACTCCGAATATTTGTAGCTCATGGGCATTTGTGAAAAAAATAAATAATCATGAAATCTGCATATCAGCAATAAAATCTTCATGTCTTCAGATTCTGACAAAAAAAATCGATAAATGAACGATTTTTTAGATAGGATGGCTTCCTTATTAGAACTATTATATGCAGAGTTACGGCACTATTTTAAGTGTTTGTCGGATGTGGCTTCCGAAAATTAGTATTTTTACAAGCTGAAATTAATCGATGGGTATAGTTTATCATAGGCCGTAACACTCACAAAGTCAGAAACTGTCTGTAATATAATTTATAGACAAATGACAGACAAGACATGTTAGTGAAAGCATATGGATTTACAGGTATTTCTAGCAAAATACAGATATTTGGGCTCCGGTCTACAAACATTACGGGTCGACAACCTGGCAACACTGGGTCTTCATCCGGACGTGTAGACACGACTTCGGAGATTCAGCTTGATACAGGCCTAATATACAAGAGTAAACTCCTCTGTAAACACATATAGTAATATGCTATGTAGGCCATGTTTAGGTAGGGGTATAAAAGGCCTCGTGTTGAAATACCGTAGTGATCCGTCAATTCGTTTAAGAATTATTGGCGAAAAACTGTGTAACACGGCCAGTGAAAACTATAGTAATTTACTGATAGCTGTTATGTGATATATGCTCTGTAAAATGACTAATTTACTGACAGTGCCTTATGTGATATATGCTCTGTAGAATGACTAATTGACTGATAGTGCCCTATGTCATATATGCTTTGTAAAATAACTAATTTACTGATAGTGCCTTATGTTATATATGCTCTGTAAAATGACTAATTGACTGATAGTGCCCTATGTCATATATGCTCTGTAAAATGACTAATTTACTGACAGTGCCTTATGTGATATATGCTCTGTAAAATGACTAATTGACTGATAGTGCCCTATGTCATATACGCTTTGTAAAATAACTAATTTACTGATAGTGCCTTATGTGATATATGCTCTGTAAAATAACTAATTTAGTGATAGTACGGTATTATACTCTAGTACGTTAAGTAATACATGCTATGTAAAACAATTAATTTACTGATAGTGCGTTATGTGATATATGTTCTGCAAAATAAATAATTTACTGATAGTGCATTATGTGATATATGTTCTGTAAAATAAATAATTTACTGATAGTGCGTTATGTGATACATGTTCTGTAAAATAAATAATTTACTGATAGTGCGTTATGTGATATATGTTCTGCAAAATAAATAATTTACTGATAGTGCGTTATGTGATATATGTTCAGTAAAATAAATAATTTACTGATAGTGCGTTATGTGATATATGCTCTGTAAAATAAATAATTTAATGATAGTGCGTTATGTGATATATGTTCTGCAAAATAAATAATTTACTGATAGTGCGTTATGTGATATATGCTCTGTAAAATAAATAATTTAATGATAGTGCGTTATGTGATATATGCTCTGTAAAATAAATAATTTACTGATAGTGCGTTATGTGATATATGCTCTGTAAAATAAATAATTTAATGATAGTGCGTTATGTGATATATGCTCTGTAAAATAAATAATTTAATGATAGTGCGTTATGTGATATATGCTCTGTAAAATAACTACCCAACCGGAATTACTAAGTCTTCTGCATTAGCATCTGCTTTGCCGCAAAAGCCCCATTGGTCATTCTAAATTAATTCCCTGGTATGATAACTTATACATAACACCTTGAGGGATATACTCGATTTTCCTTGGATTGCTGAGGCAGTAAGATTAGTGAAGAGACATTATACAATGAGGCGAAATGCTGGGCATAACCCACTCCATGCTGATTATTCTGCCCTAATTGGAACATTGACTATAATGATTGGTAATGTTCGAATTAAGGCAAAATTGAGCATAAAGTTCAGGAGTATTTAAGCTGTGTTGGGTTATGCGAATATGAAATAAAACGCACAGACACATACTGTGTGTGTTGCGCAATGGACCTCTATTCCAGTAGCGAGTCACTTCTACGTAATATTTAAATTTTCTGCTTTGCGCAACAAAGTCATTTATTAATACATACGTAGTTCTAGTAACAAGGTCATCGCTGTAGTTGGACTATACAAGCCTATGCCCATGAAGCAGAAGAGGCACCACTTCCCGTGCAATCTTTACTGTCATCTCACTGCAGGCTGCGCAGCAAGAACAATGAGTCGCTGTTGCCTCACGGAAATAACACAGACTGCTGTAAGTACTTTGATATATTTCATGTGTTCAGTGAGTATTCATTTAGACGCTTATATTTTAGAATTAACTCTTGCAATTTGACACAACTGTGACGAAAATAGAGAGAATGTGTAGTAGTACGAGTCCTATGAAAATCTCTTTCTGTGATAAATTGTGAAACTTTAACAATGTGCCAATGGATGCGATATTATAGTAACTTGAATCATTTTTCTTCTGTCGATATTTCGCAGGTGTTAATCTGTAAGGCAGCATTCAAAAAGTACCAAGGAAATATCTCTAAGCCGCTCGCGGGACTGCTTGCAAATTTCAGTGGATCATGTGAATGTGTTTGCCGCCGCTGCTCATTTGTCTTTACAGTGTTTATCCAACGCGGCTCTCAGGGCACCACACTTACTCCTAACACCCTGTCTGCAATTGGCATTTGTGCGTGCTTACAAACATGTTCGTCTGAAATACATGCGTTGGTGCAATTGGCATTCGTCCATGTGCTGTATAACACGTTCATCAGAAATAGACGACTTGGTACATATGCATACCAATATGTTGATATGTTATAATAATTTTTCTAGGCGCTTACAAGTGAAGTAATATCCACGGCTGTAATTATTATAATGATTTCTGAAATAAGGAATTCTTATTTTGCCCTGGTAACTCCGTAAGCCCAGCTTGAAGAAAATTTACGAAGAACGATTGAACTGCCTTTATTTTCTCATTATTATGTATTTTATTTAAATCAAGATACCGCAGTCTTTACTTAGGGTTTTGATGGAAAGGAGTTTGAACTTTAAAAGTACAATATAAGTTTCCTCTGCCCGTTCAGCGATCATGTCATCCTTTGGACGGCCGGCGGCGCTATGTAAAGTTATTAATAGCGCATGAAGCGCTCAGGTTGTCAGAAGCGAAAACAGTCGGATAACACTGGCTTATTTTCCATACAAACAAGGCAGGGCCGCATAACGTCCTCCTGCTGAGGTTCACTTTAGGAAAGTCGTTACCAAGTCGCGCTTCATCGCCGCACTGGGCTGACAATGGCATCTCGATCGTTCGGCCATTGTGGCGACAATGGCACCAGTCATTGTAAGAGCGTTAAGTGGAGGGATCTAACAACGGGCACACGCTGCTGTACAATCTGCACAAATAAGGCAGTGAGGCAGATGGGCACGCGCCCTGATGCTCGTAACTTGTTAACGAATCCTTTTGAGAAGACCAAAGCTGCTGAGGAGAAACTTAGCTAATTAGCCGATATTCCATCGCCGCCACCCTACCAACGCCGCGCTACATCGATCCTGCGGCTGTTGTCAGAATCATATGGAGAATAAGACGATAAAGTCTACAACCTAAAGCATCAGACGTAACTACGGTGTGGCAGACATTGCGTTCGTTACTCGATCTACCTTATTCAGGCTGCTCTGCATCACTGCCGATGTTTGTTTCTATATTGTATTACTATTGGATACAGAGCAGCCTTTTTATGGAGATGGCGCAACTTGAGTAAGCTAGGTTTAAAATAGGCTGTTATATAGACGCTTATTGCACAAGTAACACCATCAAAAGCATTAGATTTTAATGCACAGTATGGTACATTCGCAACATCAGTAATTTTAGCTTTTATTGCTGTGAAAATATGATTAAAAACGAGATTTTTGTGAAATGCAGTTGTCATGCCAGAGTCAGAACAATTGGTATAATGATCCCTCAAAATTTAAGTAAGATAAACGGGATGCTCTCAATGTCCTTCGTTAAAATTTTTCAACGTACAAAGTCAAAACTTAATTAGAAGTGTTGAATTAATCTAGGTTACTCGCGTACGCGATTTCTCCTTAAATCTTCCGATAGTTAAGTTAAAATAATGCCCATTGCATTTCTCCACTTTGTGGATCTTGCTTGGCCTTAAACTTTAGCAGCAAATCGATGTCTTTGTTACAAGTGTTAGGCAGCGAATGGGCGCGCCAGAAGATTTTCAGGCCAAAGGAAATGCACGAGCAATCTAGTGATTAATTTAACCGTGTTTTTTTTATAATTTTGGCTCTGTACGTTGCAAATTGTCAAAGAGGGACGGTGAAGGACTGCAATTTTTACGTTACCCTGTATTTATATGTATTATATAAGTATATTATTATATATGGAGCCAATGGATAAACCTGAACTAAGATTAAAAAAAACATAAAACCCACTCATCGTGAATAAAATCGACTGGAGGCTAATGAAAAGAAAGCTCACTGAAAAAAAAACTATTTTCATGGCCGACTGCGAAGTAAGATATTTTCCTCCAAATATATTAACATCAAATGATTACTGGAGCAGAAGTAAAGGAAGTCCTCGATATAGACCAGAGATCCGTGCAGGAATGAAGCGGTTCAAATCAATTCGAAGTGGACTAAAACAAGACCTGAGCCGTGTGGCAATAAGACTGCAGTGTCATGCGTGTTACCCAACATCCAATGCAACTCAGGTTAGGTAACACCGACGAGAGCTATGAGCTGGGTAAAACCATCTTTGATTGCCAAATTGCCTTTCCTTAGATATATTCTGATCAATTATGTACGAAACTGAAGAGAGTATCCCATAGTTGATGCACTAGTGCGGCTACACTTAGAATTTGCTGTTCAATTCTGGTCGCCACATCTGTGTAAAGATATCGATAACATGGAAAGAGTCCAACGCAGAGCAACGAAATTGATCCCTCAGCTGCGAAAGAAGCCGTATGAATGTCGCCTAAAGGAACTGGGTCTGATCTCTCTCGAGCAAAGACGACTCAGGGGGCAACTAATAGAAACATTCAAGTACTTGAATGGCTTCAACGACGTATCTATAACGGCACGCTTTGAAAGAGATCTAAAGGATCGCTTGCGAAACAACGGTCAAAAACTCAAGCACAAAGCTCGAGGATCGACCTTAAGTCACCAGTTCTTTCCGTATTTCATAGTTAGCATTTGGAATAGACTCCCTTCCGACGTTGTTAGTGCGGAATCAGTCAACGCGTTTAAAAATCGTCTTGACTTACATTGGGAGAGACATCCCCCACAGCTAAGGATTCCTCCTCCAAGAGTCGCACACCCTTAAAGGCTAAAGCCTCAGGGGCTTCCTAAATTCGTTTTCTTCTCTCTTTTGCTCCACCTACACTGTCTGACATCTTTAACTCCGCATATCAGCGGATATTGATCATAATTTCATATATTCGTCATCGTCTCTTTAGCTGTGA
The DNA here is from genome assembly GCA_001587735.2 of Parhyale hawaiensis. Taxonomy (NCBI): domain Eukaryota; kingdom Metazoa; phylum Arthropoda; class Malacostraca; order Amphipoda; family Hyalidae; genus Parhyale; species Parhyale hawaiensis. The sequence continues at coordinate 6,962,666 of LQNS02000231.1, forward strand.
CTCTTCTCCCTCCTCTTCTTTTTTTTTCTTCTTCTCTTTCCCCCAGTCGTTTATATCCAACTCACTTAATGGCAATAGCTCTTAGAAGGCCGGGGCGTAGGTTTCGGTGTCTAGATTAGATTAGATTAGATAGGCGGCAGTAGACGAACCAATAGGCCCATTCCCAAAGAGACACCGGAACATACGCCCCGGCACTCTATGAGCTATTGCCATTATGTTAGTAGGATATAGAGGACAGGAGAAAAGAGAGAGAGAGAAAAGAAAAGGGGGGGGGGCCCATTCTTTAAGCCCATTCTTTGAGAATGGGCTTGTTGGTTCGTCTACTGCCGCCTATCTAATCTATTTGCCATTTTGCAGGTTTTCACATGTTTATACTAGAAAAGTCAAATCACAGCTCCACCAATAATGTTTAAGCTTAAGGTTATCGCTTATTCCGCCGAGATTACGTCGCATTCAACTCATATTTTTGAGTCAAGCGGTGTAACACCGCAATCAAAGAGCAACACGTTCTAAAGTCTCACTACATCACGCCTCGATCCGGGCTTTATGATAACTCTGAGAAAAACAGAAGTTCTAAAGGAATGCCACAATGCTTTCGATTGATGCTTAACTAATTATCTAGGAAATAATCTTTAAATGATACTACACTTTCCATATCATCACGGGCAGCGTTTAATTTACGTAAAATTAATAAACTGAGTCAGATCAGGGGTACATATCGGCGTAGTACGCTTCATGGAAGTTAGCACAATTTCTGCTGGTAAAACGAGTCAATTCAAAACCAAGGTAGTTAAATCAAAGACCTGGAACTAAAAAGTTTGGGCCTATTGTTTTTCTCGCTTGCATTTTACCAATGCTCTGATTTCTTTAAACAATCACCACAAATTTAAACATTTTGCACCTGTTTAAACCACACTTGTATAACAGTTGACCATTTTATGGAATTACTTAAACAGTCATGCAAAATGGTCAACTGTTATACAGGTGAGGCTTAAACAGGTGCAAAATATTTAAATTTATGGCGAGTGTGTAATTAAGGCAGTTAGAGCATTGGTAAAACGCAAACGGGAATATCGTATCGCAACCTGTATAGAATGAGTCGTCTATAACAAGAACTGCCTGTATGGCTAGACGTTCAACATTCAGCACATGTTAATAATCGACTGTTCAACCAAATTTTTCGCCCAGTGCATATACAATAAAAGGCTATTTGGCAGGAGAAACGCTGGTTAACTAATTCAGTCTCTGCAGCGTTCGCTCGCTTCAACTTCAAACTTGAATGTTCGAATTACTGCTCACCATTGCGTTTTCAGCCGTCTCAAGTGTAACCGTTTGCGATAGACAACAATAACTCTATCCAAACTTGGGATTAGAACACCTTGAAGTTATACTAATGCATACGTAGTTCATCTCGCTCAACGTGGGTGAACTGAAGGTGTCTAACTCCTCCAGAAATTCCTGCCGACCCTCGCCGGAGCGCCGACTCTCCCCACTCTGCTCAGCCCAACAGCAATGATACTCAACTGGAAATTTTTCCAAGTTGCTGAGGATCTTGGCAGTAATACTGACAAAAAAATTCTGCTACGTCTCATCTTGACGCACTTCCATCCCTCTGCAGCAAGTTTATGAGATCAGCTACTATAGCTGCCTCGGCGTTGTTGGCAGAAGTCGTCCAGATGCTTCTGTACCGTGCGTGTCCTTACGTGAATGCAGAACGGTATTCTAAGGAGTGTACGATAGCATAAGGCTTAATATTATAGTGATCTTTTGATTCGAGGAATTAAAGTTATTCATGTCAGGATTAAGCGTCTACAGCGAACTAACAGGCTTTTATACTGCCTCGCGAGAACTGCGCTGCTGGAAACGGCGAGACCATTTCAAAACACATGCGATACAATCCTAGAATTCCTGCATTAGTGCGAGGCACACATAAAAATTTAATAATAAAATAACAGCTGCACTCTATACAACAGTTGTTCGGACCATTGGTATGCAAATAATTTTAAGGATTATTTTAACAATTTAATATGAATGGTATTCAAAACAAAAACGAGAGGTGCGCTATCGGAAAATTAGGCCTCGCTGTTCTATATGAGAGAGTTGCTTTCACGGAAGACAGTATTATTTGTAAGCTAAAAGTTTTGGTAGTAACACTGCTGGTATTGGGTGAAGTAATGTCAATATAGGAACTTTCAAGTGCGGCCAAGTTTACTAAAACCATTTTCTCCCTTCTAACTGCTCAGTAAATTCTGAAGCTAACACACGTTCAAGAGAAGCAAGCAGAGGGTCCTGTAAAGATAATGGAGGGCTATCGCAAAATTGCCTTGAAGTTTACGTGCTTTCATCCCCCACCAAGAGGCTCGCTAGGGCAGTTTCTACCCAGTCGTTGTTCACAGCGCTCAGAAACAAACAAAAGTTCAGAAGCGAGTTTCTGCTGAAGAAGAAAGCTAAGAGTACTGGACGAAAATGGCACCACTATCAATAAAATTGCCTTGAAGTTGACGTGCTTTCATCTCCCACCACGGGGCTCAGGAAGGCCAGTTCGTGACCAAAGGTAGTTCAATGGAGTGATTCTGATGCTCCTAATCAGTAAGCAAGAGTCTCGCCCAGGGCTACAATCACAGAGCTTCTATCGAGCTTTTGAGAAACACTTCACGATCTGCTTCTCAATTCCCGCGCTTCCCAGCAGACTGCGGCGAGTCCAGAGGAATCTCGCCGGGGCGCCACACGTAGATGGAGAAATTCTCTAGTCTGTTAAGACTTCACCTTAAACAAAGCAAGTAAATTCCGCGAGAAAAATGCTCGCGCGCTTGAAAGACAGAAGAAATTTCGTTTAGATTTTACTCGTTACTGTTGAAGGAAAATGCAAACCGTCTTCTTGCTGCTGCACGCCTGAAAGAATGGACTCTATGGCTTGTGAAATAAGGCAAAGAACTGAAGCTGTCTCTGCAGCGAAAACATTGCATCGAAAAATTTAACGAAGGAACATTTTCAGTCTCTGGGAAAATATAAGACGAAAGGTTGTCTGCCCTGGCATATAAAGAACAGTTGTTTCTGAGTAAGGCACAAGATAATGTATCGGTGTAGGAACGTTATGGACATGCGGAGTGATATGGTTTATTCCAAATATCAGCTGGTAGCAAAGGACTTATTCAAGTTAAATTATCTTTGTTCTGAACATACAGCACTAAATTTAGCTGTTTACAAGCTTGTAGCATCTACATTATTAAGGATTAACAAGTAAAAAGAATGCAAAAGCATTTCTATTGTGAGGTGCTTATGATTTTAGAGCAAATTCAGTTTTCCAAATGAGGGAAAAGTTACTCAATTGGAAAGCTTTAATCGGTTTATATCCCTAACTGATACGAACCCAAACACACAGTCGGTGGTAGCTGTGGATGACTTAATAGGAGCCTAAATTACTGGCTAATAACCTAAACACGTCACGAAACAACATCATTAGAACGGTGTTAGAAAATTAACTGCGCAGATGCTAACATTGATATTTTTTAGTGTGTAAAAATCACACTCAAATTACTCTTTGTTGAAGTTATGACCAACGTCACAGCCTTCCTTTTCGCCGAAGGCATTCTCATGCTATGTTTTCCAAACTTCCCATTTTGCGAATTCAGGTTTAGTAAAACTAATTTGTTTTTAAATTCCATCACTTTCCTTATATAACATATAACGTATATTATATGACACATATATTTTACTCAATTTTGCTACATACTATGAGCCATGGCTATGCAGTGCCTCGAAGTACCTCACCTCAGCAAAATCAGAGCACTTTTTATTAGGACTTATTTTGGTTGGAATATAATAGAGAAATATGCGCTGTTTTTCCCGTTTGCCTTTTACCAATGCTCTACACACAGACCGGTTTGGTTGCATTGACCAAACGTTCGTTGAAATAACTAAACTATTGGTTTGGCTACCAGATATTTAAATTTTTAATTGATATTCCAATTGATTTGGTTAAATATTTTGGTTATATTACCAAATTTGACGGTAAAATTTGTTAAGAAAGTTTGATACTTAACTGGATTTGGTTATTCTTACTAATCACTAAATAGCGTTTGGTAACAGATACTAATATAAGGTCATTATTACCAAATACGTCAGGTAATAGTGAACAAATAAAAATGTGCCATTGACTAAATATTTTCTGCGGTTTTGGTATAATAACTGAAATATTTGGTTATTCTACACAAGCCATTGTAACTAATAAATTTTACTTAATGTGTCCTCACCGGTCTCTGTGAGCAATTGCTTTAAACAATCACCACAAATGTAAACATTTTGCGCCCGTTTAAACCACACCTGTACAACAGTTAACTATTTTGCAGAACTACTTAAACAGTTATGCAAAACGTTTAAACTGTTAACAGTTTAACAACTGTAGCTAGGGTGTACTATGCTTAGTTGGACTGCAAGCTTTAAAATATTATTTGATATCTTTATTGCAGTACTAGTGCGATAACAAGCTCTTTAATTAGTTACTACAAGTTTGTCATGAACAGTTGACAGTTTAAACGTTTTACATAACTGTTTAAGTTGTTTTGCAAAATTGTTAACTGTTAGACAGGTGTGGTTTAAACGGGTGCAATATGTTTAAATTTGTGGTGATTGTTTAAGGCAATTAGAGCATTGGTAAAATGAAGACGAGAAAAACAGTACCATACCAGAAATACTAAAATTTATTATTACTCTTAATATGTTCTTCTTTTTTTCTAGCCCGAGGCACCAGCCAATAATAGCTACACCCTCTCGCCAAAGGGAAGAGACATGTAGTGTGTCTAGAAACACACGGAATCCTTGCACAAGAGTGTACCCTCTTAAGATCAGCTCCCACGGGGTTCGCAGTTCAGAACAGAAGAGGAAGAACAGAACAAAACATCATCAGTAGGGTACGAAAATGGAAAAAAAACGAAATCGGTAAGAAAAACTCACGTCGTGAAGGCCTAGTTAGGGCTATAGGACCCCGTGAGGCTCTGCTTTCCAGGGAAATCAAGAAGTGTTACGGCTTTCCATTATCTTTAAAGTGTTTTTATTTAAATTTAGCATCTATTTATGCTATACCTATCACCAGAATAGTACCGCATATTCATTCAAAGAACGAATTGTGGGGGTAAAATATTGTTTCGATGGCGTTGCATGTTGGAGACCGTTCAAGGACAATACAAATATACTCTACATGTAATTTAACACTATGTTTCGCGCTGCAATCATATGTCCCTCCATACTCAATGGAAGACCAGTGCATCCGGCCGTCAAAGATGATGAACTGAAGTTGCATTGATACCAAGTTGAATTTCCCTGCTGTGTTTATGATTCTGATATAAATTATGCCTTGCATTGCTTGCTCTTGGTTTTCATGTTTTGATAAAGGCAGACGTAGCGAAGTTCAATTCCTCACAATTTACCATTCTTCTGTACCCTGAAACTACTGGAAAACTGAAATGAACATTTGGAATCAGCCAGTAACTACCATTAAATGAGACAAAATGCTTGGTTTTCAATAGCTACAGAAACCAGACGAATACACAGATTAGTATTCAACGGTCTATAGTGCAGTGTTTGATGATGCTCCTAGCTTGTAATAAGATTTCTTGAGGGAGCCTGCAGCATAAATAATATTCACCATAGTGGAATCGTGTCGCTTCCTCATCCATGTAAAAGCCACAAAGATTGTAGCTCTGCTTAAATTAGTTGTTCATCGAATTAGAAGTAACAGCTGAGCAGTGTAAATTGTTTTCTTTGAAAAAAGTAATAAATATAATCGATTTGTCTGCAGTGAGTTTTTCCGAATGCTGCTACTTTTGCAGAATTCAATGATCAATCGACCCAACAATGATCTAACTTCACGCAGCTTTCTTTACAAGGAGCAGCTTTCGAATCTTCACTGAAAGGGAAAAAGGCGAGATGTCTACGTGGCCTTTCCTGCTTTACTGAAGGCTCGGCAATAATTAATTTCATGCTTGCCCTGCAACGAGCAGAGGCAGCTCGTAGCAGCTGGTGCCCCTTCCCATCCTATATATAGCAGAGACCACCCTATCTAGTCCCAGATTCTACCTACGAGAGGACTTAATTAAGGTTGCATGCCTTTCAATTTAGGTACTTTCCGTGGGTATCTTGGTCATCAACTTTCACTGGGTATCGGCCGACGTGCGAACTGACCATCAACTCGATAAATTGAACGTGCCACAGTATAGTGTGGCTTCGGCATTAGGAATACCGTTACCACATCTCTCGGAAAGGTAGATGGCTTACTTAAGTGTTTGAACATCTGCAGTTGGTTTCATAATTTTTTTTTTAAATATATTTTCGCAAATTAGTAATCAGTCCCAAGTTATAGCTGAATAGACAACTCTGTAAGAATATTGACAACAAAGCGTAGTGAAGGGGCCCGGGCCTATTTTGAAGGGTTATTGTCACATCGTCGTCTGAGGGCCTCACTGTTGCTGAACTGTTTTCAAATTCGAAATTCACATTCATTAGTGTCCTTAATTCATAGTTTATTTCGATATAAACTACCTCAGCATAAATTGTCCACTTTCTGGCCGTGAACAACATCGAAGGACCTTGGTACATCGACAGGGATCCTATTTGCGCTGGTCATCCGTATTCTTCTCACTTACTGGTGGGAAAGACCACAACTTTTCCACCCTATCAACTGCAACTTATACTACCTATAAATTTCACGGAATGCACAAATTAGCGCACTGTCAGCTTCTTACTGCCCTGTCAGGCAATACGTAATATGCGCATTGTGGATCTTTCTCAAAATTCGCAAATTATTAATGGCTAACTTTGAAAAAGCAGCAGAGTAACTCCCTTCATAAAGCTACTGTTGGCGTTGTACGATAGTAAAACCAATAAAGCATCCAGTACCGTTTGTGTACAGCGAAATATACTGAAGGTAACCTGAGTGAACAGTAAGTGAGTTCAATTTACTCTACAGAAATTACCTTATTGGTCGCTAGCGTCATGCATCCATTCAAAAGTAGTATAATTTATATCTAATGTATGCAGATACATAATACAGGGACGAGAGCGATAGCTCACACTGCTTAGCAGCAGCGCTGAAAGAGCCAATTTGCCTTTCACTAATTAATTACTGCTCAATATTTGCGCCAGTTTTAGAAAAGTACGACAGTGCAGTGAAAGGCTTAACTCCATAAAAGTAATAAAATCATGAAATGTAAAAATTTCCAAACCTGTAATGCCCAGGGTCCTTAGCAATGGATGATTAGGTACTGTTGTTCTTAGGAAAAAGTGAAATTCTATTTGGTCCATATACATTACTTGTATATTTTTATTCAACGCATGAGGCGTAAACCAACTGTTTAGAATTGCCATTCCAATTTTCCCTGATGATTTCTGACACACCAAGAGCACCGTACGGCTGGAAATCTGTACTCCGACCTCGCTTTATTTCGTAGGCATCGGGACCGCAGTCACGCGTCCGAAGATAACATATGTGCCCAGACTAGGCAGTAAATTTTGAAACGGAGGCGTATGCTCCCGCGAGATAGAGGCGATTGAAAGCTGCTACAGAAAACTCGTGTACAAAATTGTTTGGGTCCCTTTCCAAGTTTTGAGTTGCATGCCCGGCTTCGGAACAAAATCTCCAGATTAATTACGAGGTTGTGACTTTGCGAGGAGCTTCTCGAAACTTGGAGGTAAACTTCGAAAGGAAGAAGATGCCTTAATCGATCGCGGAATGTAGAGGCACCGTACGTTGCCGCTTCAGTCTGCGGTTCTTTGAATCATAATGAGGTAAAGTCGCGTTACATGGATAAGAGTAACGGTAAGTTTTGATGACAGTCTGAGCCACTATAATTAGCGAGACTCTTGAACCAATTACAGAGGTACATTAGGGGAGATCCGCTCACCGTGAGGAACCCTTGTGAGCTCATCGCATAGTTATTGTATACAAATCCCCTGAGAAAACCAGACAGCGTGAATCGCTTCTCAATCAACCTCTTCACGCTACCTGTCGCCAGTTATATATGCAATTAATCTGAGCAAATTTATGGAAGTTAAATAGGTTTTTAAGTGCAGATTTCCGTCCACCACACAGAAAACTTTCCTAAGCATCACTGCAGTAACAGATTTATATGTAAAACCTTAGAAATCATTAAATTCGGCGTTTCTTATTTTTTTTCTTTTTTTTTTCAGAAGAATGTAGTGCACCCTATTGCCAACAATGACAGCAAAGAATTTTTGCACCAGCATCTCTTCAATGTTGACGCTCGTGGCCAACATTGTCTATGGCTAGAACCAGTTTCGCAGAAACGGTCCAGACAAACTCTGAATAATAAAGACTCGATCCAGTGTCTCAGGCTCGCGTCGATGGGCTCCGCTATTTTAGCCGAGCGCAGTGCAAAAAACATCGCATTTCAGCTTCAAAATTTTGAGCTTCTGCAAACTCAATAATTCGAAGAAGATTTAACGTGAAAAACTGTAATTCCAAGTCTTTTGCTTCAGGGAGACAGGATACATAAAAATTCATAAATAAATTGACAAAAAAACTAATGTACCCCGTCGCCATATAACTGATAGCAGAAAAAGTGCATTGACAGATCAATGAGCTTGTCTTCTCTCTTGCCCGTGAGTCTACTACAGAGTGACAGCCGGCAGACTGCGCATTCAGCAAGCCGCAATTTTGTGATGTAATCAAAGGACATTAATATCTTAAATGCCTTGAATTTAATAGGTATCAGTTATATAATTCTAAAATCATGTTGGTCTGCATCACACATTCATCAGATCATGTCTTGTTATAAGAGAAATATGTGATGCAGAGCTAACGTGATTCTGGAATAATTTGACTTTTGTCTCCGCATGAGATTCTTAAAGTGGCAACATTGATTCTTTACACAATCGAGTGCGCTCTACGAGATGTGGTATGTGGATATCATAATTAGTAATAAAGACGTACAGTACTAAGCATCACCGTCCCACTCTGCGGCTGAAAGCACGCTAGATATTAATTTGTTTTTATACGATTAAATCGTGTATAACATTTGACTGGGAGATGCGTTGATGTAACTAAAATACACGTTATCTTTTAGCAAGCAAGAGATAATGGGTAGGAATAAATTTAGTTAGCGTCTTCAGTGAGGTCACTAAATTACGTCATCTGGAGAGGTGTAGCACCTTAAGGCACTGCCCCAAACAGGTGTCACGGCCCAACATTTAAATAATTTCGGTTTTTCGCAATACATCTTGCTTTATCATGCCTTCGGAAGCCGAAATGGCAATCATTTAATTATAAAACATCATCGGCTGGCGAGGGGAAGTCGAGTTAAACCAAGGCTTCCTAAAGTACAGGCCCGTGTCTCTACGTCACAAAG